>JAPDSC010022523.1:643624-715121 GCA_026290005.1 Latrodectus geometricus
ATATATATATATACTCTTAAACACAATTGCAGATTGTCATGTTGGATATGTGTATTTGTGTTCATGTATATATATCAAATATGACATCTTTCCAATTATTAAGAAAATTAAGAAAGTATAATCCTCATGCTGACCATTGCACCATTTTCTTCTCACACATGTAAGCCGTTGATTCTAAATACAGTAGTGTCGGGTTTGATAAATTTGGAACTGTGCAAATGAGGAATGTATAATCATGTTACAAACCCCGTTCCTAAATGTGTCCTGACGACTGCTGCAGAAATATATGAAAGCGTAGAAAAACATGGGGATCCTACCTTATTATCGTAAGCCATCTGAGTCCATAAAAGAGAGTTATAGTCTTTTCTAATTTTTAATACACATTCACTGGACAGTAATAGGTAGACATCATTGTTTACTTGGTTGTATTATTCCTTTTTCAATACTCTGGACTTTCAAGAATGCAAAGTCTGGCCGCATAATGAAACATTGCCTTAATAATATGAATTATCTTCTAGCTTGCTCAATAGTTTCTCGGCCAACTAAAACTAATCTGTTTTCCAAAGAACACATAATGGACTTTAGAGATAAAAGAGCGCACACAGGAAGATGATTAAAATTATTTCGGAATGTTACGATTTATCTTCATGGTTGGAGAAAATTTAGAGAAAAACCATACAAAAAATGCCAACAGGGAAATTTTTATCAATCTATATCACAGTAGTTCTCCGATAACAATATTGTAATTAATCAACACTACATTTACCCTTTTGTGAAGCGATCTGAGAGTAAATAATTCACTAATATAATACGAAATTTTAAGGACTTTTTTCTAAATGTGTTTATTTTATAAAGCAATTTGTAGTTTAATCAGCCTATTGATTATGATCCATCAGTTTTGTTTATAAAATATATTTATTAATATTTCAACTAAAATTTCCGACATAAAGCTTGCTTTTCATCGAACTTTTCACAGGGTGAATAATGATATTTTATAAACAACCTTTTTGGAAAATTGAAATAAATTGTTTGATAAATAAAATAATTGTGTATTAAAATGGAATTAATCTCTATAATTTAATGTGAATTGAAAACAACCTTAATGTTCTCTAAAGTAATAAATAATTAATTACTAGAATTACTTACTAGCTTACATTTATTTTACTTCTAGAATATTATATATTTCCAATTAATGATATGATATACTATAATGAATTAATAATCATTAAAATACTCATTAACTGATATAAGTGCTTTTGATGTGAATTCATAGAATGGTATTTAAAAACATGGATAAATATTAATAACTAATCATAATAGTAGCAATTTTATTAATTATATACGAAAAATAAAGATCTCAGTTGTTGAAAAGCATTTAAAGTGCTGAAATAGTAGTATAAGATCGCCTTCATAAAAGTTTTGTTTCTCTTTGTGATTAGGAAGTCTTCTCTTTTCAAAATGGAATAGAGCCAATAGGGAAATTTCCTTTTCTTTAATTCTAATTTACAAGACTTTTCGCTAAGAGATAAATGTCTTTAAAGTAAGTGCTTTGATTACAAATGGATTATTCTTATTTTAAACCACATTTTTTTAAAATACGGTTTGACATTATTGTTTAATGAGACAAAACGTTATTTTATTTGTAATTTACAGATATTTTTAAAAACTGTTATTTTATGTTCAATAAAGAAGTTGTTTTTTATTAATGTAGGATTAAAATTAATATGGAAACTTATATAGGATTTTTAATTAAAAATTTTATTTGCATTTCTTATTAATTTCATTGCATTTACCACTATATGTTATAGTACATTAGTTTTCAATTTAAAGTGAATTTTTTAATTAAACTATTTGAATTAAGAGATTACCATTATTTATTGAATAGTTTTTTAAAAAAATATTGAAGAAAGTTTTGATCAAAATATTACAATAAATACTTTGATTTGGTTATATCTATTGATAATTTAATGCACTGTGAAAGAGCCTTTTTCTGTCTTGTTGCTTTTAAAATGATGCTAAGAATATAGGAGAATTTGATATAGTATATAAATATATTTAAAATTGATTTAATGTATATTTCTTTTCATAACATGTAGAATAAGAATAAAATATTGAAAACGCGTACTTTTATATTATAAAGGTTTTAAAAAAATACAAATATGTTAAAGATTATATGAACCTTTTAAATCTTGTATATGGAATGTGTTCTAATTTAGGAAATAAATAAAGTATCTATAATGGAAATTCTAACATTTCTAATCTAATCGAGTTTTTCAAGTGACTAGCTCATGAATCTTATGTCGATAGTTTCACCATTTTCATCTGTTTCATACACTATTACATGCTATTTATTAATAAAAATAGTCGCAAAAAGTTATCTTATCATTTTTTATGCAATTTATATTTGTTGTAGAATTTATATTTTAAAACGTTTGTAATTGTTAAAATATTAGTTGAATTTACATTTGAAATTTTTGTTAATTTTCAAGTATTTAATAAATTAATTTTATGAATCCGATCTGACTCGTATAAATTGAATTTAGTATTATCATGAAAGATGATTGGGACTGACTTTTCTAATTATCAAAAATAATTATAATATTTTGATTTCAGTTATGAAATATTTGATAAATTGCGAGAGAACATCTTTCAGAATATCATTACACCGATAATGTGTGATCTAGTAAGATTCAATATTCATTTGAGAGAATCATAAAAAATATAGAGTTTGAAATAAATGACTACTAAAGATATATAGAATGGAAGATTTCCCTTCCGTATTTAAACATGCTTTTGCTAACAAAGAAATTCGCTTACGTCACCTTGCATCAGAAGAGTTTTAGATTCTTCTTTTTTATAATATGTTATTTTCAGTTTTTGGAGAATTACATCATTATTTATCAGAACACCCTAGGTCTTCAAATTTAAAGATTTTTGATTTTTTTATGAAATGAATGTTAACACAAGGCGTCAAACAAAAACACTTGGATTCTGAGGGATATACTAAAGTGAGATTATTAAATCTATTTGATAATATTACTTTAAATTTAGATAAACTTAATATTCAAAAACAAGTAATAAATAGCAAGTTATCTTTAACTTTTTCTAAAATGTTAATTTAAAACTAAACAATTGTACAATTCTTTATTTAATGAAAAAATTTGTTTTTATAGCATAGTGGATTTTGCTATATTTTAATAAAAATTAATTATGTGTATACTATATATAAGAATATTTAATGTATATACAGTATTTGCAATATTAAACAATAATCATGTTCAAAATCTTATTTTAATTGATAAATTTTTGATTAATAGGATTTATTATTGTTTAATTTAGTATCAAAATAGAAATTAAAAAAAATATTTGAGATATACTGAGTTGTAAAATAAAATTTTAGTTTAGGAATTGTATAAAAAGATTATCTTTGATTAAAAATTATTTAATCAAAGCAAGTATCTCTATCACACTTATAACTGTGCACTAATTTAAACATTTTATTAGTTTCTCAAAGTTTTTTGAAGTGAACTTCCAGTAAATTTTGTATTTAAGTGAATAATTTTGTTGTAAAAGTTAGAAATACAAATATGAAACATTTTTTAAGATAATGAATAATCTTGTAAATTAACCTTTTATTTCAATAAGTTGATTTCCGATACTTTTCAAAAAATAATCATTTACTATGTAAAATATGATATAAATATCCTACGAATTAAAAGTTTAGTTGATGTGTAGATTTTTAGTGTTTAAGATTTCAGAATTTACTTTTTATTATGTTTATTTAACGATGATACATCGCTCAAACAACTCGATGTATTTTACTTGTGCTTTGAATGTAATTTATGTGATTACATTCTTTTGAATAGTCTGCAGAAAATATATATTTATCTTATCTTTAATTTTGCATATTCCAATTTTTTTAATGCGGAATTTAAAAATTTTTCGAGTCAACCTAAGTTACACAATTTTCGTAATTTGTTTTCAAACTTTCTCATTTTTTACTGCTTTTTGTTTCCTTTCATGAATTTCAAAAGAAATGCATAAAATATATCATGAAACTTTTACAAAGAAAATTTTTTTAACCCAAGCCTGAAATATAAAGAAAAAGGTAATAAAACTTTTTTTTATTTTCTTAACTATAAATTATTTAAAAATATTATGAAATATTGCAAATAATTTACAGAAGCATATTCTAAAATTTACTTTGAATTTTATTTAACTGAATCATAATTTGAAATCGAAATTTTGGAATCTAAAATAGTAGAAATATTTGCAGAAAAATATTTTAAAATTAATATTTTACTTTTTGTTAATAAACACAAATAATATTTAAAACATTTAAAATATTGACTAAAAATGTGATATAATACTTAGATGAATGATAGGAACAAATGATTATAAAAATGTGATAATGATAGGAACAAATGCTTTCAATATAGGAATAAGAATAACAGTATTTTATATTATATATTCAAATAGTTTTAAAGTGTAAAGGACTGAAATCTAAAAAAGGGATACACTGATACTTATTTTTTCACAAAAAGCCCATTTTTAAATTATGTGATTTTTGAGTTTCTAAAATATGTGATGACTTATATTTTATGATTAAGAATTTAACTTAACTAATTTCTCAGATTGAAAAATATTAAATTAGAAATTGAAAATTTTGCTCTTAGACAATAAGAGTATTCTTTGAATGATTTTAGCTATATTACTGAATTTGTTTTATAGTTGAAAGATTTTTAATCTGATAATGATTTAGGTAATGAAATCTTATTATAAGTGAATTAATGCTTTAAATCAAGTTCTAAGATATTATAAAAGACTGATTTATTTTAAAAATGACTCGAAAGGTTCAGTAGAATAGTTGAAACTTTTAGAATTCAAATTTTGTCAAAAAATAAAGGTTCTTTCTTAAATATTTAGATTTTGAATGAAAAGTTAGTTTGAATTAAATGTGCAATAAATTAATATTTTATGTTTCGTTATTTGTATTAAATAAAAATTAGAATTTTTCATAACTTTATTTTTTTATTAATTCTTTAAAAATTGGTTGACAGTTTTAAAAGGTTCAAAAATATTAAAATTAATTAATATAGCAACACTTTCACTACTGTATGTAAAACTTGTTAACTATGTTATGTTATTTTTCACCGAACATCAGGAATGTTCAAAACAATATGATTATGCATATTTTTAAAATTATGGGAATAAATTGAAATCTAAATATATTCGACATTTTTTATGACTGGAAATCCTGTCGGAATATTTTAAACTCTTTAAAACATAAATAATTGCATAAAGTTTGTTGAGTTTGCTAGAATTTTTCAATTCCAGTTAATAATTAAATTGTAATATTAAAAAATTTTCGAGAGAATCTATTTTATGGTGGTTTAGTTTATGCTGTTTTTGCGCTGAATATATTGCAATACTAATATATTTTGTATATATTTTTAAATTTTGTATGTGCTTAATTATTTAACATAATAATATTCGTAACTAGGCATTATATATATATATATATATATATATATATATATATATATATATATATATATATATATATATATATATAGTAAGTTGTTAGCCTAATTTTCATTAATTCCTAAATTGTGTAATTAATTTTGAATCATTTCTTTGTAAATTAAATCACCTGTTCTTAATTGATGCAATGTCACTATAATTTGGAAGCCACATAAATAAACAAAAAAATTATACTCTCGTTTTCAAGATGAAAATAGAAGCAAATGACCTTTAAGATATAGATCAACATATACATTGTAAACCCCATAAGCATCTTGAAAGACAATAAATATGGAGAAGTAAAAGCATAAAGACAAACAAGAAATTGATTTTCATGAGATATAATGAGGATCCCATATTATATCTCATGAAAATTAATTTCTAGTTTGTCTTTGTTAATATCCTATAATATTTGATCCATTAATGTCTTTCATAAAAAGAGTGATTACATGTGAGCAAGCAAAACAGATTATTCGTCATTACACTTGTCTAGGTATATCTTGGCGTTGTTTTAATTGCTACCTTCATAGAAAACATGATTATATAAAATTAGCAACATTTTCACGCTTTATTGAATTCTGTTTGAATCACTTTACATCTGGTTCTGTGAAATTATACTTTACATCTGACTTACCACATGTTTATTTTTTTTAAATTTTTTTCAGAAAAATGTGTACAGATTTAGAGATACAAGCCTAATTATCAAATGAAAAGACAAACAATAAAATGATTGAATGAAAATAGAATCAGAACATCTGTAAAATACATCTTTTGTATATGACATATCTAAATTAACAAAAACTCTAAATAATAAGAAAACTATTTTCTGGCCGAAGTCTCAGTTTAAACGTAAAAACATAAAACTCTACACTACATGGAAATGGACACATTAAAATATTTAATTAACAGCTTCTTGAAACGATACTTTGTATCACGAAATAAAGTTGCTTATATAGATGAGTTTAAAAAAAAATAGAATGAGGGGAAGAAGGCTTGAAAACCCCTTAAGTTTTGGGTTATTAAATACTGAAATGGAATATTTTCCATCAGTTGACCAATGCATATCTCAATGGTGAAGTATTGAGAGAAGAGAAAACGTATTCGTGCTGAAGAGGTTAAAAACAATACTGTTGTTTTTTTTTAAAACAAATTACATCGTGGGGCGTAGAAAGAAGGATAAATTGGTTGCTTTAAATATTTTTATTTATTTCTAGCCGTAACGCATAGATGACACAAAAAAAGTAAAAGAGCCTCATGCTTTATATTTGAACTATGAGTAGTTTATGAAGCGAATATTAATCGATGATTAAATTAACTACATAACGATAAAAACAACTTCACAAGGAGTTCAAGTCAGCATTAATTAATTCAAATTAATTACAAACCATTTAATCAGAATTTAATAAAAGAAATTTGGCTATTATTTTAAATTATCCAGAGATCGACATTCTCATGTAAGATGCACTCATTTCCGTGCAGCTGTATTTAGACAAAATTTAGAAGAGCTAACAGAGTAAAGATTATATGTATAGAAATACTGTAAAACTTGAATAAAATGAGATGTACTCAAGCATACTATTATTTCCTCTTTTTGTTTCTTTTTACTTTAAACATGCATTTATTAGTTGTCCCACTATAATGACATCTTATAACTTATAAAAATTTAATATTATTTCCATCTTTTCAGTTCAAATATGTTTATTTTTTGAATAAAAACTTGGTTACATCATTCAGTATTTTGTATAAATCAAACCAATATTTACCAATTTTTACGCGCTTTACTGTTCAGAGCTTATTTTCTGGAAGTGAGCATTTTTAAAAATAACTGCTGCATAATGCAAAATACTTAAAAAGGCGCTTAAATAAGGAGTTATACTTAAAAAAATTGAAAGTTTTTAAGTTACATTAGTTATCCATCAAATTCTATTTGCTATCATTTAAATAAAGACTTGTTAGGAATTTTCCGACATTAATGTTTTCTTTCATTATTTTATTTAATTCTTGCCATAAGTTATTGTATTCATATAGCATCCATGACCAAAATAAAAATCACAATTTAAATCCAAAATATAATCTCCTCAAAATAAATAACAAATGCAATCATAAAAATACAAACATACATATTCTAATCAGATAGTTTAAGTAGAATATGTATCTGCATAATCTTTGCATTAATAAATTGCACATTTCTGGAATTGTCATCCATACTATGCTTACAATTTAAATGAAAAAATAATGTCTCGACTATTTCTAAATATGAAAATAATACAATTCTAAAAACATATTTTTACAGATAATAGCTATTTCTGAGATACTTTCCTTTCAATTACAAAGAATGCTATTTTTGCTTTTCATAGAAAAATTATACCATATTTCCATAAGGTTAAAATTATTCACGAATAAACAAGTAAAGATCAAAAATAGAACACAGAATACTTACTTCAAAAACTGATTTCTAATATGACTAAAAGGTTTCATGAAGAATAACCTATGACTTTTATGTAGACAAAGAATTATGGTTAATTTTCCTTGAGAGAAATTACCGTTAAACTATCTGTAGCAGTGATTATACACGTAACTAAACATTATCTTTAGATGAGAGAGTGAAATTTTCAATATCTTACCTTTATGGTTGAAAATGACGCTAATTGGCACTCAATAAAAAAACGTAATTAAAAGGTTTCTCATAAATATTTCAAGCCATTATTTAGATATTTAATGACATTCATATTGCTAATAAAATTCACAAATTTATGAATATATTTATAAAATAGTATACTATTGAGATATATTAATCAATATTATAATATTATTTTTTATAACTGATTTTAAGGTTTCATTACAATGTTAGCTAAGCAAAAGTGGGTATATATATTCATATATATTAGTTTTTAAAAATTTATTTGATTATTCACATAGATTATCTACTTAATTAAAATATCTTAGTAATAAGTATCGTAAAATTAAAATATTTTCGGTATAAAATTTTTAATTGAGAAATATTTGCATTCAACAGTTTTACATAAGGAAAGCAATTTAAAAAAATGATCAAATGTAATTGGTAAAAAGAGATAAAGTTAAAACATTTTATGTTCTTAAAATAAATCGAACAATGTATTTTTGCAATATCCTTGAGGTAGTATAGCACTAAGAATTTTTTTTTATTTTAAATAAAACATATTTTAAAAAGAATAATTTGTGCAGTTTTTCTATAACTTTTAGAGACACCATATGCTCCAGTGTTATCTGAAATACACTTTAAAATACTTTTAAAAATTTAAAATACACTGGCTTGATCGAAATATTGAGCTGTAGCCGTGCTACTGCTTTTAAAAAACTTTTATAAGACAGTACGCATATGAACGTAAAAACTCATATAAAAGAAATAAAATTAATATCTTTATAACCACTTTATAATCAGTAAACTTTTATAATTAATTAAATATATTGAAAAGTCCATAAATGTATACAATCCAGGAAATAAATATATGCAGGAGAAGTTTAAAAAATGATAACTTCAAAATTGTTAATTTAAAAAAATACCATAAGCTAAGTGTGAAGAAAAAGTTTAAATACAGATGAACTCTTCTAGCATAAGTTTAAGTTAGTAACTAATTCTTAAACGCAATAATTATCAAAATCACGTGACTTTCTTATATCATTAAATTATTTCATTATCTCATTAACTGAAAGTACATATACAAGAGTTTTCATATTAAGGAAATGAGCTTCAGAATCAGTGAAATCTCTGCGATGACATTTTTTAACTCCAAAATCATCTCCTAATTATAGATCTGGCACCGCAACGTCTCTACGTTATTCGATCTAACCTTTGATGGAGTTCTTGAGGCATTTAAGAAGAAAAAGTGACGAAGGAAAAAACTCCACTATATGTGATTTAAAAATAGTTTCTGGCACATTGCTTGATGAGGTTAGTGATCTAGTTCGCTATAGATTTGACTGAATTGCTTACAATTTGTATTTATGTCATAGTCTTTCTCAAATCTTATGATTCAGTTCTTGGCTATGCAGCAAAAAAAAAATGTTTCGATGTTTTGATAACACAGCCTTGATTCTGATGATACACTTTTTAATTGGACCTTGAAAACAAAAGGATTGAAATTTACTTTTCATTAGCTTAGATTTTAGTCTTCTATTGTTTGATTATAATGGATTTTCCTATTTATAAATTTAGCCTTAATGACACACTACCAGATTCATTTAGAAATAATTATAAACTTATTTACAACAAATTTTAAAAAATAACAAATGTATTCCTGATACTATTAAAACACACAATATTCAACAAGAAATGAATAGGAATATTGTAATTTATGTATGTAAATATGTATATTTGATGGTTACTCTCTCTCTCTCTCTCTGCTAATCAGGAAAAATATATATTTCCAGTTGCTATCAATTAGAATAAATTATACATGAAAATTTTATTGTAGTGCTAAAATTGATAAGAATATAAATACTTCTTTTAATTACTGTAAAAAATAAAATTAAAAATTACAAATGAATGTTAACAGGTTCATATAGTTTGAATTACTTCTTAAAATTAGTATTATACACACTAAATCTTAACAGCCAGCAAACAAAAGTTAGTTCTGTGACTGTTAAGAAGTTAATTTGTTAAAAAATAACTATGAGAATTTATTTTAGTTGCATTTTATTTATAAATTTATTAATTTCCTTAAATTCTAAATTAAAAATTTTCTTGAAGAAACTTGTGACTAACGGAAAGATACAAAATTTGAAACCAAATCAATGACTTCACTAGTCCTGTAAATCTTCCAAATTTGGAATCTCTTTTACTTAATAATGTATAATAGAATGACGTTAATTAATGCAAGTGAGTAAAATTGTGAAAGTGTATATAGTGAGAAAAAATGTTGCTGGTAACAGTGGTACGTATATTCAAAAGTGTAGCTTACAATTGAAAATGAATGAAAATAAGTTATTTATTTCATTAATAAAATTAATATTTTTGACATCGATTAAAACTATTGATGAAATTGCAGGAATCTGTATTGCTGTTTTTATATTAACATCAAATACAGAGAGTTAGTAAATTGATCAATAATAAGAACAATATTAGCAAATTCATTGATAAGTAATATGGTGTTTATAAGGCTTCAATGTTATGACGTCATCTACAAAACTAAATAAGGTCAAGGGTTTAAAGTTGCATTAATGAATATTAAGTTAATTTAAAATATTTGAATGTTAACAAATAATTTTGTTAGTGAATGCTAAAACTAGGCTTTTTAAATCTTTTAAGTGAAACATTTATAAGATTTAAAATAAATGAATTTCTTTATTGAGGAACTCAGTGCAGTCTTTCCTAAAACTTGTCTTCAAAGGTTTATTTTTATGAAAAAAATATATATATGTTACCGTGAAAGACCGAAATCAGAGAATGTCGACATTCACCAGTGAATGTCAACAAACACCAAATACATCGGTGAAAGATCGAATATTTCATTACATTCTTGTACATTCGGACCATCACCGGTGTATGTCGACAATCACAGATATGGTCTGGTGGAGGTCGAAAAGAGAGGAACCGACAAACAGGCGAATGGCAGTTTCTCGCCAAATCCTTTGTGCTGGTGGAGTCAGTCAGCTTTGTCAGTCTTAGGCAATGTTTGATGGTGAGAGCAATGTTTTCTTATTTTTTCCAATACACTTATTTAAACAGAATAGATACTCCAATGAATCATGGTCTTTTTCTGGAAAATTTAAATGCATTAATCGTAGGCAAACGAGAAGACGGTTGTTTTTATTTTTCTCAAGAAAAATACTCTAAAATACTTCCTGAAGTGGTTTCTGCTAAAACTAAATGCAACACAACTTCGGATTACAGACGATTAAAGTGTTTTGACGTTTTAAAAATTAATGATGAAGAGAAGTTAATTGTACCATTAAAACCAGGAGAAGCGATTATACAGAATTATGTTATCAACGAAAAATTTTTCAGTATACTATATAAAACTCACACAAGAATAAGACATGGAGGAAGAACACATATGCTTAAGGAGTTGCAAAGTAAATACAAAAATATTACATATGAAGTTGTAATGTTGTATTTTAATCTATGCAAACAGTGTCAAATGAAACACGGTGCACCTAAGAAAGGTATTGTTGTGAAACCAATGAATGATCAGTTCTGAGTTAAACTCAAGATGTCAAGTTGATCTTATAGATTTGCAGTCAAACTCAGATGGTGAATATAAGTTCCTAATGGTGTATCAAGATCATTTAACTAAGTTTGTCCAGCTACGACCTTTAAAAACTAAGAAGGGTTAAGAAGTAGCGTATCACGTCCTTCCAATTTTTTTAACATTTGGTACTCCAGCAATATTGCAATCAGATAATGGTAGAGAATTCAGTAATCAAGTCATATCCGAAATATGCGCTATGTAGAAGGATGTTAAGATAGTTCATGGAAAGCCTCGTCACAGTCAAACACAAGGCTTAGTTGAAAGTGCCAATCAAGATATACAGAATATGCTAACTACATGGATGAACGATAACAATACAAATAAATGGTCAGAAGGTTTAACCTTTGCTCAATATGCCAAGAACACTACATACCATGAAAGAATACGCCAAAGTCCTCATGAAGCCATGTTTGGCATTAAAGTGAAAAGAGGCATGGCATCGTTTTTTTTGCCGAGCGAACAAATCGCAAGTATCGAAACTGAGGAACAACTTGAAGAAATCGAACCGAAGAACAGTTTAAAGAAACTGGTAATACTTCTGAAAACAATTTGAGTGGTGGTCAAACTGAAAACCAAATTCCATAGAAAAATATTGAAGAGGACTTGCAATCTACCACGTCTTCACATCAAGTTCTGAATGAAAAATTTGAGTTAATTTCTATAAAAAGAGCGTCCGCGAAAGAGAATCATGTACTGCAAACAACAAAAATGTTGCTAACCTCACAAAATCAATTTCTTCCTGCTCAAATTGGTGATACTGTACGAATACAAGTCCTTGAGAGGTCAACCATGGTCGTACAGATAACAGAAATGTGTTAGCGGTTGTTGTTGGAATTTAAGTTTTTAGTTCTTAGTTATTCAGAAAAAGTTCTTAGTTATTCCTCTCAGAAAGAGAGGCGAAAAATTTATCGCAACTGAATTAAGGAGAAAAAAAATATAAATCTTGGACATGTTCAACATTCAAAATTAATGCATGGTGAATGTCGACATTCACCGCTGAAAGTTAGAAATAAGAGTATTTAGCAAATATTTCGGACATACACCAAGTGGCTGTGTGAATGTCGACATTCTCCGTATTTCGGTGTTTCACAGTAACATATATATATTATTGCATTATTGAATATTAAATCTTTTTATGACTTTTCAGAATTGATGGATTCAGTTCCATTTATATAAAAGATTTTACGCTCTCATGTTGAGGATGAAAAATACGAGCGTACACATCTTTTTTAACTTTCGAATGAACGCTTGATATAAATTACTTTCTTGATGTAGATAAAAACAATTTTTTTTGAGCTTGACAAAACCTTGGTACTTTAGAACTAAACACTGTTGATATCATTTATTGTCATAACGTATGTTGTTGTGTCTGGCGATTAATTCCTCTATGCGATAGGTTTATCATTTTAAAGTTCATTAGACTTACTGAAATATTTACAAGCCAAAAACAACAGTTTACTCTGTTTGGCAATTGGCCCAAATTATTCTCTATTTCTCCTCACCGTGGTAGGGTGATTATTAATGATTATTGATGTTCGTGAAGTCAGGAATTCGACTGATTGTTCTTTGTTATTTATGGTTTGTGATATATTGCTTGCTTTATTCCGAATTGAATTTTTTAATTTGTCATTATAAGGAGATAAATAAAAGTAAGCGTGAATTGGTTTCTAATATATTATGTATTTTTTAATTTTAAATTTTACTTATTTATAAGGGATTTTTGCGTATACATTGTATTTAATTCGCTATGAACAGATTTATTTTATAACGATAAATAGCAATGAAATTTGATCAGCAATATATACTTTATAAAGTGGTTGAGTGTTACTATTTGTTATATATATATATATACATATATTCTAGAGAGTATAAAAGTACATTATCGTGTCAACATTAATTAAATTTTTATATAAGGTATTTTTTTTAACAATTGCTTAAAAATCAGTAACAGTTTCAATATGATAACGCACATTGTTTCAGTTATAATAATAAGAATTAAAAATTACAGAAAAAGTTATCAGAAAAAGTTTGCGTACAGTTACAAATTACAAAGATACTTAGAAATTAATCCTCATTTTTTAGCCTTTAATGGTATGAAAAAATATATTGTCTACATTTATTTATTATTACTTATTAATTTCATCTCTTGGGGTAATACAACAAATAAAATAAAAAACCATCCTTGGTTGCCACGATACATTAGTACTTGCAAACAAGTAGACTTAAAATGGATTCTAAAGGAAAAGAGATTGTTCCAGACGAAAGGAAAATCATCATAATGAATGAAGTTCTCACTAGTTAACTATCTTATCAAAACTCTTCGAGCAATTGATAAGATAGTTAACTAGTGAGAACTCATTCTTCTATTCAAAGAGTGATCAATAATTACAAGTCATCAAAATCTGTTATTTCAAAGCCTTGGAGTGGCCGTCATCTAACTGACTTTACAAGAAATGAGATTCGTCCTGAAATCCGTAAGTTTAAATGCAAAGATTACTGAATCTCAAATAGTAATTGATATTAGAGAAAGGTTTACCAAATTTTTTCATGAAGATGCAATACGAAAACTAATGAAAAAATCTGGCTATCATGGCCGTGTACTAGTAGAAAGCCAGATATTTCAACTTTCAATACGTAAAAACGTTTAAATCTTGTCATTGAGTATGTAAATAAACCTTCTGAGTTTTGGGAAAAGTAAGCATCTGATGAAAGCAAGTTTTGTATCTTTGGCATTAAATGACGTAAACTGGTGTAGAGAAAACAAGGCACGGCTTTTGAGAAGCAAAATATTGTGTCTACAGTTAAACATGGTGGAGGTAGCTTAATGATTTTGGGGGTGCATGACAGAAAATATAGTAGGTAGATAAACTTTTATAGACTCCCCTTTAGATCATAAGGGATATCTAAATATATTAAAGCAAAATTTGAATTAGAGTGCACAAGATTTGAACCTTAGGGATGACTTTTGGTTTCAACAAGACAATGATCTACAACACATTGCACACAACGTAAAGCTCTGGCTGTTGTATAATACCAAAAATCAGTTGCATACTCCTCCACAATCATCAGAGACTTATTGGAACACAAGATTCGGCAACATAACATACCATCGAAAGATATGCTGAAAAGAGGGATTACGATCTAATGGAATAATATTTCCTTTGAGGTAAACGCTAAGATAGCTCAATCTATGCCTAAATGATAGTAAGAGATTCTTAGACATAAAGATTTTCCAACCAGATATTAAAGTTTAATTGACAGTCCATAAAAGCTATTTTTTAAAGGGTTTTCTTATCTGTACGCAAACTTATTCTGACTGCTTTTTGTGTAATTTTTAATTATTATTACTTTGAAACAATGTGCGTTATCTTTCTGAAATTGTTACTTATTTTTAAGGAATTATTAAAGAGATACTTTATATATAAAAATTGAATTAATGTTAACAATTTTATGTACTTTTATTATTTATGTACTTTTATAGACAAAACCAGCTCCAGCAAGCAATTCTGAAATGCAACGAAACAATTTTTAAATACAGTTAGATGAAGATCCTTATAAGTGATCAATATCCATACAGCTTACATTTTTAATTCAAATTCAAATTGATCTATAGTTAACAAAAAGTTTCTAATCCTATGAAAAAAAAAAATCAGAGATTCTAAACAAATTGATGTCTGAACAGGACTATTCCATCAAAGCAAAATTTCTTATTTAATTGCTAAAAAAAAAAGTAAATTAACTTTATGTATTTGTTTATTTATTTATTCGTATCAAAGATAAAAATTGACCATTTAATAAATTCCTTCAATTTACACTTTCATGAAAATTTATCAACGAAATTTTTAAACAAACGTAATTACTTGCACCATTCCTAAAATTTAAATTCAAAAGATTATTTTATTACTAGTCCTTTTATATGTATCTGAATCAGTATTACTCTAATAAAATTATTTTATTATTATTACATAGTATATCAAGAAATTAAATCTGAAGAAGATGAAAATGAATTCTCATTAGGTATATTTTTTAAACATATCTTAAGTGTAAATTTAGAATATTTTAGTTAAATACATATGGAAATAAATATGGTTTTGCATACATGTATGTATATATATGCATGTATGTACACACACACACACACACACACATATATATATATATATAATATGTGTGTGTGTACATACATATATATTATTGCAGCATCGAAAATATATAGGGATTTATAGTATATTTCAGTGTTTTTATAAACTTAAATGAAACTTTATAATAAAGTTGACAAGTATTTGTGGTCAGTTTTCACAATTTGCTTTTAAATTCAGTCACTTAAACTATTTAATAAATTCTTATAACTTTTAAAAGTGTACCTAAAATCTAATATTTATTATGTAATTCTTCACAATTGAAAAAAAACTAAAATTGTCTATAATTTTAAGAATCAAGACTTTTGTTTTATTAACCACAAGGAAATTTATTAAATATAGCTCATGTAATCAATGTTCGTTTCATTGTTTCCTTCAGAAAATGTTTTGACGCATAACACTTTAATAATCTTGCTATGTGTAAGCTGATATATTCAATATTTAGCCAAGGATAATAAGATTAACCAGAATACAAAGAAATAAATAATTCAACAAGTGTTTAAGATTATCAGGATATATATATATATTTATGTATGTGTAAGTAACATATAAATATAATAGGTAATTTTTTTTTGTAAAATTAATAATTATTAGCCACAAATAATAAATCCTACACTCTGAATGGAAAGAATTTAAAAGTTCTCACTTATAAAAAATATTTTAATTTATGAACGTGTCTTAATTAAATTAAAAATAACATCTATTTTTAATATAAAATTCATACCAAAAATGTTTATACATCAAAAACATTTAACACAAGATAAAAATCATTGAAATAATACTTAAACTTCATTCTACAATTTTTAGTTCATTCATTCATAATAAAATTCATTCCGTAATATTAATTGTTTCAACTATGTTTAACAAATTGAGAGTAAATAAAAAAAGATGGGATCAATTAATATTACTAGATTGATGTAAATATCTTTGCATCATTAATATATAAATACTACAACTATAAATCTACTATGTATACTATAACTTTGTATAAATACTTTGACTTTTTTATTTACAAATAAAATTTTTATTTATTTATTATTAGTTTTAATTATTTATTATTAAAACACGCTATTTTCCTTTCAAAATTTTCAGTATAGCATTTGTAATTAATTTAAGCAGTAATTGATCTCTTTGTAAACTTGTTATCTCCTGATGTACTTCTTCTCGGAATTTCCTCGTTTGAAGAAATAATGCATGAGAATGTTTCTCTCCCTTTAAAATTATTATTTATGCATAATCTCTGTGGTTTGAAATAAATTCCATTTTTTTTCTACATTTTCACAACAAAATGTTTTAATGTGTTTTCTCTTTTCTTAATACGCCACTGATCAGAAATGTATTGTTACACGGATGAAATAGTTCTGACTTCAATATTTAATAACTTCGTAACTAAACCGACTATCCAATGTTTAACATCTCATTTGATTTGGTTTTAGCTGATTTATACGGAAGAGCTCATTTCGCGATGCATAACACCGTTTTGTATGAACAAAACTAAGTAAATAATAAAATCGCTTTAGCAAATAACACAAATATAGTTATTTCCTCAAATAAAATTTTTTCTGAAAAACTACGCATACGTTTTCCACTGGAAACTCACTAAAGCTGATCTGTCTGGCCTGCTAATTGATTTATATTTTTGTGAAGCACACGCATTCATCATAGTAGGATTACACTTTATCAAGTGGAAGATCTCTCATCGGAAACTAATCTCTACTTATCACATTCCTTTCGTTTCTAAAACTTTATTTTCTGCAAAATATTTTGTCAATGTGTAATGTATTATTCATCACAATAACATGAACTTCAATATTAACATTTTTCTTAAGAATTGAATGCCAAATTTGTCTTAGCATTCTTGTTATTCAGCATTCTTGTAGGGATTAAACACAAGGCGTTTTTAAAAAAGGTAGAGCATATTCATATATTACAAGACATGAAACTGAAAAATTTTCAAGAATACGTTTCAATAAACTTGAATTCATAAATTGGAGGAATGGTAAATTTTATTTGAAGAATAATGTAGACATTTCTGTCGTACTTGATTTGTTATAAGTAAGAAAATATTTATAGAAAAGTAAACAATATTCTAAAATGCTTTAGAAATCAATTTAGATAATTTCTTGTAAAAGTGAGTAATGAACTTGATAACTTTTTTTCTTAAAGAATATATATAAATCATTATGATAAATAAAATCTGTTTCTGTGTTCCAGTATTTTGAAGCTTTGTGTGACAACTTGAACTTTAAAATAAAATCTAGGAAAAGTTATTTTGACATATAATAATAATTAACGTAATTCGTATTGATGTGTCTTAGTTTCATATCAAAATCTTTAACTTTCCTTCATATTTTTCATCATCTTTTGTTCTTTCGCATTCTTCTTAAACGATAGATAGGTTTAAATTAAACTTCACTAGTCATAGAAGAAACAATGAATAATAAAATTGGTAGAATAACTGAAAATGACGTCAAATTCTTAATTTTGGGAGGTCAGAAAATTGATAATGACATTTAAAGATAAATTGAACCAGCAGTAGCATTGGTTTATGAAGAGGAACTTCTAATGAAATCAGAGATTTATGTAAAAATAAAAATAATTTTCGTGTTATTCCAATACATATTGACTATGCAATACATACATAGGTACATACATACAATACATTGGTCAAAAGAATGAACTGTCATTTCAATAGGAAAACAAAGAAAATCAAAAAATAAAAATGTCAAACATAACTGAGATTCATCTACCTAATTTTTATATAGACAAATAGTTTTGGTAGTTTCTTGGTTAATGTAGACGATAGTGTAAACTTCATTTAATCATATGTTTAGCCAAAGGGAATTTTGCAGAATCGTATACTATTATAAATGGGAAAGGGTATACACAAAAGCAACTTATATAAAAGTCGAATACGTAGTTTTTTTGAGGATCATTAAAACAAAAGGGACACTATTTAGGCTTTTTAATCACAATTCCAATCTTCAGAAGAGGCAGGAAGAGTTGATAAAATTAAAATGCCCAAAATAAACGAAATTTGAATTACGAGTTGAACAGTATAAAACAGACAATGTAGCTTCTACATGTTTTATAATAGCATGAAGTTCAACCATAATTTTATAATAACATGAATGAAAAGATAAAGTAAAAGGACCAAAATGATCTATATTAATGTTAAATTTATACTTATTAAAGTTTGTAAACTAATTGAGGATAGATAATCAAACCGAAATTCAGTTTAATAAACCTTCATATATTTTATATCATATATGTTAAAAAAGGTAAGGATAAGAGACCATGGAAAGTATTAAAATTATCGTAACTTTCAGATATTAGTATCCGCTTCATTGTTTTAGGAGTAGCAAACCTAAACAGTAACATTACATATGTCATTTCTTAATACAAGTAATATTCCTAAAAATTGGTAGTCAAACCAGGATATAAAATTAAAAATACATGAAACAATTAAAATGGATAAATAGTTCATAGCTTTTTACATATTATAGTGGATTTATTGTGATCTAGTGATTGAATTCTGTTTCTCATAGTGGAAAATTCCAGATTTTATACTAATGTTACATTTTACTTTCTGCACATCTACCAGGAAGTATGCTTGATAGTTTTCTGGTTTTCCTTCATAGCACGCCATAACAACTAAATTTCTAAGAAAAGTCCAGTCAGAAAGTAGCGTAATTTTTTTATTAAAGATAAACTACTGGCGCCAGACATAGAGTAGGGCACAAATACGTTGCTATAGAAACAGCTTCATTTAATATACACTGAAAACTGAAATCAAATGGTAAAAGAATTTATTATGATTAAAATCAAATATATTTCAAATACTCTAATATAATATTGCTATAAATATATTTAATTAATTTCTTTATTAAATTACTTATATAATAACATAGAAAAATTGGGTTTTATTTATCATTTAAATATTCAATATAATTAACTTTCACATAAATTATTTTACAGATCGCTGAATTAAGGTTAAAAAGTAACCCTAAAGAAGTTTGGTGATTATATTATATTTTAAGTAACTTGTCTGATTACATGAAAACTTATAAATTACTAAGTTGAACAGCAACCACAAAAAAAAAAATAAATAAATAAAAAAATTCTAATCACAGTCTAATAAACAAAAATTTATTAAATTTTGAATGATAATTTAACATTAGTTTTAAAGTTAAAAAAGAATACAGTTGTAAGGGAGAAATTAGTTACAATAATATTAAATTACCATTATAGGGTTAATTATATAGAAAATAACGCATAAACAGAATTTTACAAGAGGAATATAAGTCGTTTCAAATGTTGTATGATCATCTTCACTTAATTTTAAAGATAACAAAAATTTAAGTTGGATTTTAATTCAAATTTGTAAAAAAAGTAAAATCAAAATTGAATAATTTAATTTCAAATCAAGGCGTTAATACAGGATTTGTTTTCTTATCTCTGATATTTTTAATTAGACGCGTTAATGGGTGTTATGGTATTTATAAAAATTTGCTCCACATATATAAGCAGAATCACTGACAAAATAAGCATTTTTGGCTCATTATCCAATAGCTGTGATTAAATTGACTTTTTTTACAAAAATTTCGCCATTTGTGGATCTTTAAGATTCAGGAATTGATTTGACTCTAATATGGATTCAAAAGAACATATATTCCATTAGTCTGGATATTTTTCATTGCAATTTGGGGTTGGCTTATGACGATGTAAAGCGGAAGCTTAATCTTAAATATTCCTAAAATTTGTGTTAATCTTTTGTCACGATGGATAGCTTTTCAGAGAATTAGCATTTTTTATGGAGTAAGCTTCAGTTTTAGACTTTTGCTTCACAGATATTAATCAATATACACATAAATATGACTTCTTTAAAAAATTAAAATAAATCAAGATGTCTCATATTTAAACCTAATCATCATATTTAACAAATAATTATAATAGATTTACGATGCTTTACAGAGAGAACAAAAGTTGAATTTAATATAACCAGTTCTAATTAGATTTAAAATGCTGAATTAGTCAAATAATGTTAAATAATCTTAATATTTATTCAAGTAAGCTGATTAGTATTAAATTATGTCTTATTTTAGTTAAAAATTACTTCGATTTATATTTTTCTTATGTTCATTTCTTTGAAAAACACTTTTCCCTTATATATATTATTTATTTCCTTATTATTATGTATAGTAAAAGAAAAATATTATTTTTTACTATATATTATAAAACTCACAGGAATATTTCGTATAGTTTAATATGTTAATAATCGGTACTACTTATGATGAATCCGTTAATGTGGAAATGGGAATCCGTTAATGCGTCCGTTAAACGGTAATACCGTTAATGTGAGTTATTCTATTAATTTTTAATACGTTTTAACTTTATTGTAAATAATATTTATTGAGTGTATATTAATTAAAAAATTTTTATCAATTTTCAGCATAAAAATAATAAAAATGTTTTAATTAAAATAATATATTAAATCAATCGCTTGTCCTTATAGATACATATATTTTTTTTAACTAAAAAATGGAACTCCAACTTTTTGAATTGCATTTTACTTCGTACGTTTTAACATTAATAAAAATAAATTCTAAAATGTTACATTGAATAGGTTTAAGCATGTTTAACTCTAGAATACACATGAGACTTTAATGAATATATGAATAGATACAAGGTTTAATTCTGTAAAAGCTTCCAGACAGGTAAGGTTTTGAAAGATTTTGGATCAATTCCAGTTTTAGTCGACTTATAGTATGAGACAGTCGTTTAAGCAAATGCTTACCATCCCACTAATTATTCAAACCCATTTTTTATACCTTAAATAATTTTAAACAACCTTACGTACATTTCAAGTATGTAAAAAATTCTTATATACTTATATAATTAGAAATGACAAAAAAATCTAATGAAAAGTAAATTCAATTTATTTACTTTTTCATTAGATTATGTTTGTGTGATCAAAAAGTTAAGTGTTGCTGCAATTCACAGAAAGCTCACATGAACTATAAATTTTCTTTTAGAAACAAACTGTAGTATTAGTATATTATTTTATTTTGAATTATTGTTTTAAAAAATAATAAATAATCTAATTTGCAAATATAAGGCACTAATATAAAAAACAAAATTTAAAAAAGTATGATAATTTATGGCAAAAATAAAGCTTATTCATTAATACCATAACTTTCGAGACTAAATATTATCACTAATTAAAAAAAGATACAAAAATCAATACATTTTAGGTAGTTTAAGAAGTAAAATAGATTGTACAATTAAATAAGTTTTCGCTATTTATTAAAAACACACAATTTAACATAAATTCTTCATATAATACACTGAGAGCAAAGACAAAATACTATTATATATTTAATTTTTTATTCATTTGATATATTTGATTGCAGATAATTATTTATCAGTTATCTCAAAAAATATAAATATTGTTTGAAAATTATTTTGAACTTTCGAATTTTTTTCATTTGCATGTAAAACCAGAAGTAAATTAATTAATCTTAGTGTTTTCGAAAACAGGCAAATTGTAACGAAAAAAAATAGATACGTGAAATTGATTTCTGTTTAGGAAGTCAGAGATCTGTGGAAGCAAAATTTGTGAACAAAAGAGAGTTTTCATGAGGAAAACAGAATGCATACAAAAGTGATTATCGATTCATGGTCATACTTGTAACTGAAAGAACATCTCAAAAAGAAAATTCCATGTTAAGGGAGTTCAAGAACTCTTTCTAACAATAAAAATAACAAATGCATGAAACACAAAGAATAAAACCGTTTTAAAAGCTCTCTGTAATGCAGCACTGATTTAAATTAAACATGTACTATTAAAAGATAAAGAGTTACTTAGGGAAAAGAAATTTATCATTACTAAACCAGATAAATTGTAATGTTACTGGAATGAATTTACACTAGCATTATCAACTGTTACATAAATTTTCTAGGCATAGAACGTCATTTGTGGATAGTGTTGGGTTCAACTTATAGTATAAGTTACTAACTTGGCATTTGTAGGCAATTTAGTCAAAAAGTACTCGTAATAGTACTAATAGTTGAGGCTTTATTTGAAACATTGCCTTTTAATGTTTCGTCAACAAGTAAAGGCTGATTTTGGAATACAGACATTGTAACCTTAGATTAACTTATAGGGAAAGTATTTCAAATATACAGAGCCTAATTCAAGCCTATTGAAAATATTTGTGTATTTTGATTCATAATATTAAAGACAAGCAATATACCTCAGTTAATTTTCTGAAAACAGCAACTGCTGATGAATGGTTCAAATTAATAATTAATTAATTACACGAATTTGTAAGGTTAGTGAAACAATGAGTTTGTTTATGGTATTTAGAATAATGTAAACTTATACGAAATACGTCAGTTATATTTTAATTCATAAAGGAATAATAGCCATATTTTTCTTGCAATTTTGTTATTTTTCTCTATCCTTCTTATTATTTCGATTTAATATTTAATTAGAAATATTTTACAAATATTTTTTTTTGTTTTATACAATAATATAAGAAATTATTTTAAAGAATTGTAAGTTTCTCAGTCTAATCTTTGAAATAACGTCAAAAAATTCATAGACATAAAATAATGGAAAGAAGATCAATTGCAAGTTAACGAGTCAATGGTGCTAAGTGTTAAATAAAACAATTAGGAATTATTAAACCACATGCACTTTATTAAATTTTAAAATATATATACATTCATGTATATATACATATATGTAATGCATTTTACATAATACATGTATATTTTTACATATAATATGTGTACAATGGTGTTTTGTAATGTCTTACAAATTACGTGCCAGAATGCATTATGTTTTTATTAGTTACTTTTTATCTATATGAAAATATTTAATTTTCGAATTAAAATATCGAATAAATAATATGTTAAAATATCGATATATTTAATTTTCGAATTAAAATTAAAATATTCAATTTTAGAATGTATATTAAAACACCTTTCTGATAATATTGATACTTCCCCCTCAAAATATTTGTAAATTCTATTTTTGTATATTCCTGTTTGCTAATTTTCAAGTACGTGTTAGTAGAATAGTATTAAAATTGACCTTGTTGTACCAACTTGTCAAAATGTGACAATGCCGATACAGCATGAACTTCTGGAAACGAAATGCATGTATGTACACTATACTGACAAAAATAAATTGTACCTATTTGAAAGAATGACAAAAATTCATTCTAGGAAGAATAAAATGAGTGATGCTCATTTTATTCTATACCAATTTTACTTGGTAGTAGTTAAAAAGTTTCATATATTTGCTCGATGCTCGTCCTTTAGTTTTCTACGACGCCTTGAATGAAACCTTTCCTTTGACGTACTATGTGTCCAAGCCTGAAAATTTCGCGACTAAAATAAATGTTTTTGTAAGTCTAACGTTTATTTATATTCTTTATATGGAGATGCGTTGCACTATAAAAAAATTCATCTCTTCACTTTCTTTGCAGGATATAAATGATTTAGAACATTAGTTCGATGCAAATATTTGATATATTTCCTAATGAATTCCAATAAAGCAGAATTTTCACTCTGATCGATCTCTGCTAGCTCTTTAATATTTTCTAAAATTATTATTTGTTTAAAAGAGAGAGGGAGTAAGTCTAAGAGTTTGTGATAGCCTTATTCTTAAGATCAAAGTTTCTGAATTTTTTGAAATTTTCACTAATTTTTCCTGCACTGATTTTTCCGTGAGATAGTTTTCGCATACAAAAATTTTTAATGATATCTGTAGTTGGTGACTGAATCTGCATTGTCATTTCCCTTAAATATTTCATTGAAATTAAGTGATTTAAATTAATTGATCATGAAGTTCCAATAAAAAACACATTTTTCGATCCGTGCATTAATTTGATTATTAGTTTCTAAATTATGGCCACAGAAAATGAGATTATATACTTCTTTGTTAAAAAATTTAGCTAGAAAATATGATACAGGGTCCATAGTTTTGCTTATTCGATCTTTATTTAACTCATGGTGGAAAGTAACGAGATGTTGATTATCAAATTGCAGTTCTCTGAGAGCCAGAACTTCGGAATGATGTGAGGGGTAGACTTAGTGTCTACAACTCACAAAACTCGATTTATAAGTTTATAAAGTATTATAACATTTTATTTTATTTTAAGCTTTCATTTTCTATGGAACAAGATTTCCATCAAATACACTGTTTCTAACGATAAATTTATTATTTTAGTTGCTCTAAATATTATTATCTATACATGAATTTTATCAAACTATTTGATGTATAGTTAATTGTTTCTAGTTTTAGAACATTTCATTTGCTGATTTACATTGCTAAGAAGCATTTATAAATATTTTCCTCGTTAACAGCTTCAGCTATTTATTAATATATTTTTTTAAAATTCAAACAGAAAACAAGATTATCATGATTTCTGGAAGAAATATGATAAATTTATGTGCTTAGAAGTTAAATTTTTATCACTGAGCCGTTTGTAGCATTGGAGCCCTTACATTCACTCATTGTGTTATGGTTAGTAAAGAGGGTAAAAGAGAATCAATAGAGCAATAATGTCAAAATTCAAAAATGCTGAAATTATATCCTCAGATAATTGAATGTAAAGCAAGAAAGATGTATTGAAAGGTTGGAACTGCTTTAAATCAAAACTGGCTAATTGTTTTTATTCAGGTAATGAAAAATCAGATTTTTAAGGCTTTACATAAGTACAGTTTACTATAATATTTTGTTTAGAAAATTTAAAATTCAGATTTTTTCACCTTTAATTTTGCTGTAAAATTCTTTATAATATTATATATAATATTATAGAAGAGTATGTGGGCTTCTTTTAGCATGAAAACATCAAAATATTCATCAATCGAAATATATTTTCAACATCTTTCACTTAAAAATTATTTTAGATTTATCTTTTTAATTTCAAAGGTCACGAAATTTTGCTCTGAATTGTGATGTTAATGGTGATGCTGTTCAAAATTTAATTTAGAGCAGCTTGTCCTTGCAATTAAAGTTTTTTAATGTCCTTTTCCTCAAACTCGACATTTACATTGATACGCCCATTCTATCAGAAATTACACCTATTCCTCTTTTTTTTAACCACCCTCAATTTAAAAGTATGTTTCGAATTAATTAATACATTCATTTATAATTTAATATTTAAATATAAACTTTAATATTAAGACTGAAGCTTTTCATATTGTGAATAGAATGACAGATTATATGAACCTGCTCTGATTATAACAGATCATAAGAAATTTCAGATTAAAGAAATATTATTTACTTTTTGAGAAAAAGTTATTTTATATTAAAGAAATAATTTTAAAAGTTCATTTAAAATACACTTCATCTTAGTTAAGTACAGAAGAGGAAAGCTTAATTTTCAATCTCTATAAATTAATAGCTATAATTGTCATGATGAAGTATCATATTTTTAACTAAGTAAGTAATTAGGACTTATAAAAAATTTTGCGCAAATACTTCTATATATTAATTTTATTGCTGAGAACAGTGGAAAATATTTGATATTTCTCCAAAACTGCTTTTTATCAAAAAATACATCATGTTATCATTATGAAAGTTTTCCTGTTTAAGCTAAATTAAATTATTTGTTTACATAGTCCTACAATATTTTTGCATACATTTAAATATAAATCAACTGTCTAAACTATGGCATCAGTTTAAAAAATTTACTATAAATTAAAAAAAAATTGACAATTTATCTTAAGAAAGACTAATTGATGATTTTCTTACCAAACGAACACAAATTTAATAATAAAATATTCATCAGTTTTTCACTTAATTTAAACATTTCTTATATTATATTGTAAATATAATGATAAATACATTGAATATAGTAAAAATATGGCCTTCAATATTTCTTTAAAATATTAAATGGTTCGGTAAAGGACTTTAAAACTTTTTAATTAAAGCTACAATTTTGGAAATATATTACAAAACAGTGCAGAATTTACCTTAAAAATTTTTTAAAATATAAATATTAGAAGAATAAGGATCTACATGTATATTAAACTTTAAATTTTATTAAAATTTTAAATTTTTTTAAAATTAATGTTAAAGAACTATTATTTATACTGTTTTAGTGAATCTTAAAAATCTAATGCGTTGGAAATATGAATAAGCCAATATTTGGGTGCTCACATTTCTTAGATTTTGTGTCACTTTCATCTGATAAAAACACTTAAGAAAATTGTATAAAGGAAATAAACATTTCCAAATTAGTCACAGAATGTATATTTCTTTATATTCTATATAATTCTCTTATTCGTAAATACATTCAGTTATTGTCATAATAATATATATATGTCATATAAGAATAATATTTATTTATTTGTAATTAGTAACTCAGTTTTTCATTTTTAAAACATCAAAAATATGGAAAAAAATCTTTTCCTAACCTCTCTTAACAAATAGAAAACTAATTATTAAATTTAATTTCTTATGGTAACTAAATAGTATTTCAGTTTATTAACTCTTATTGAATCAGTTAAGGAAATTTTTTGAATTATGTGAGAGAAATTATTGTATTTTGTTGTATTTGTATTTTGGATGTATTTTTTCAACTGGATGTATTTTTTCAACTGAATAAATATTTTCCAACTATTTTTCAATAATATATTCAATAGCAAATCAAACAATGCAAAATAAACTTTTGTTATGTAGCTTTTAATATATACTTAAAATAAATAAACCAAACTCTTTCATCAAACCTTGGTTTAAACTTACAAACTTCATAGATACACGACAAAATAATGATAGGGGTTTAAGAACCTTTTTAAAATTCTCTAAGATATATATATATATATATACATAATTTTAATTAATAAAATTAATGAAACTGTTAATTATGGTTTAACTTACGGAATTTTTTTAAAGCATTGAATATATTAAGACCATTGTAAGCATAAATAGAATATATTAAGACCAATGTAAGCATAAATATTTTACCTATATTAACTGAAATGTTTAAGTTTGAATCAAAATACTCTTATGTAGTGTTTTTACAGCTAATGTTATTCCAATATCATATTTTTTATAGTTGTTAAAAAAATCCATGTAAGTTAAAATTGATATTTTTAGTTTTATAAATGGCATGAGTTTATAATCTCTACAAAGCTATATAATCCTTTTATGTCCTTGAAATTATATAAAGATTATAGTTTTTCATTAGAAATAATTTTGCATAAATTAGCTTTAGCAATCATAAAAGCCTCTTATTTGTTTGAAGAAAGTTAATTTATTTTGAATAAAAATATTTCCTATTTGCAATAATTTTAGAAATCATTTGAATGTTATAAATTTTGTGTCGAAATTAAGTTTCTATAAACTAATTTGTGCTTCTTAAAAAATTAGCAAAAGTCAAGCATATCATGCATTTTTTACATACCTACAATCCCCTAGCGTGAAAATTGCACTAAGGATTAGCCAATTAAAAGTCATGAATAGATCGTAAACAATGTTAGAAGATAGAAAGAATAGAGGATTTGACCTCCTGCGGGTTGTCGACATGACATTGCCCCTATTAATTGTCATTCGTCACTTGCACATCTAGTATTTGTGAAGGGTGATAATTCTTAAATGCAGTTGCCACTGATGCTTCCCATCTCTGCAATTTTCGAGCGCGAAACTTATTTTCATCTGTTCTTAGGCATCTTTGAAACATCGCTTCACGGTTCTCGGTTGTGAGGGGAAAAGTTACCGATGTACGTAGATCTGACTAGTCACTTCTTTGTGCTCAATCAAAACTACCGGCTTCTGAGGAAAACTAGTTTCGTTTTTGTAGCGCCAAATCATTCGCCAAAGAAACAAAATATTTAAATGAACTCGAATGTTTCTTTTTGCGTGATGATTATGCGATAAGAGGAAGCTAAGGCCAAAGTTTAAATACAAAATAATTCATCTCCAAATAGAAACATATTTTAGGCTAATGTTTAAAATTGCATCTTTTTTTAGAGATTTTTTAAATAGGATTATTAACAGTTGAATATTCTATTTTAAAATATTTGCAACGTTTTTAAATTCTATGTGATAATTTTTCCCCATTTTTAAAGTGACAGATCTATAGCATTTTTAAAAATATTAATACACTTTTATTGTTTTTTGAACATCTTTCACGAATTTTAATACAAAAAAATTTTCAGATTATTTTCTTTTTGATTTCTCTAATTTTTGTAAGAACTTTTGCAAATGATTTTTCAATTTATAGTTCAATAAATATCCATCTAAAAATGTTTTAAATTATGAGGATGTTTATTTATAAAGGTATGACTTCCTTTTTCTGTCTATGCTAATTTTTGCTGATTATCTTAACTGACTTTTCGTAGTTGAATAGCATAATTTAAACTTAAATATACTCATTGAAAATTTAAATTTATCTTAATAATATGTTTTGTACAAAAATTCTATCTTCAGTATAATAGTTTTAAGCAAATTTTAACGTCATTAAAGGATTTCTTTATAAATAATAAACTAGCTATGTAAAAAATAAATTAGTGATTTTAACTTAAATGATTTAGTAGAAAACTAATTAAGTGAGAGAGTTGATTCTCCTTTTTTCTTACCAAGAAATAATTACAAATATTGCTTAAAGCTTTTGTTAAGAACACTTCTTAATGAAAAGAAGATACATAATTTCGAATGTGTGATAGTTGAATTCTAATAATAACACTTGTAAAAAGGAAAGTACATGACTGCTCTAAAGGCTTGTGTTTATCAATATAGTTTCTAATAAAATAACCCATAGATTTTAGATATGACAGATTATTTATAATACAATGCATAAATAATTGCTGTATGTAATTACACATCCACTTTGAAATTTTTTTAAAATAAAGTATTTTAATTATTAGCTATTATTAAAAGTAATGATTATTAATTAAAGTATTTTAATTAGTAAACTTTTGGCAGCAAAATTGTTATATTTTATCCAACCTACCTTCATTTTTGTCTTAGTTTTAGAGTTTGAGAATGTTTCAAAATTGTTTACTATACTTTCTTCCTTATCTCCAAACAACATATCTTATAAATTAATTTCTCTGAAATGTAGAAGTTAATCAATGTTGTGTGTGTTGGACATGACTTTTTTTATTTTAAGAAACCTATAATGTTATAGAAATTAAGTGAAGAAATTATTACAAGCATTTCAAAGTTCCAAAACAGTTTGCTTCAATTTATTTTACTAAAGTTGTTGACTTTTGATAATTAATTAAATTCTATAGTTTAATAGGATGGAGGTTATGGTATGATATATGAATTTTTGTTGCAATATGATTCTAAAGTTTATTGAGAATCTATTGTATGATAAGCTTTGGCTTCAAAAATAACTACAAAAGCAATGAAAGAAACTTTTCTTATTTTTGATTGCTTGATCAGCGTTTTGAAAAATTGGTATCATCGTGTAAAAGTAAAAATGAAATTCTATATGTAATAATAAAAAGAATAATTTAAAAGAGGAAGTATATAATAAAATTATAATTCCAAACAGTGTATGAAGAAAATGATTGCTTATTAATAGCAATTATTTCAATAAAATTTATAAAGAACCAAAATGAGAAAGGCAAAGGTTAAAAGGGAAATTTACTCTGTATCATATATATATTCCGATAAAAGTGATGAATCCGGTGTTTATGTACAATAACCAGTGATTATTCATAATCACCACTACATTCGGCGACATCCTCCCTGACTCGTGTTCAGCGTGTCAGACTGTTGATGGAGAAGTTGGGTTCGAATCCCAATTCGGGCATGGAGGTATATTCTTTTTCTCTCCCTTCTGTCTTTGTCCTTTCCTTGTATGAATGGTTGCCTACCCTATAAACGGATACCTATGGCATACATGTACTGAGGAGGTCGGATTCCACGCCAAGGTACGGTTTAGTTGGAAAAATGGAGCAGCACACCCCATATTGCCCCAGCCTATAGCTGTCACAAGACAGCAACAACTAAACTTGGTAAATGTAGTAAATGATTGCATATTTATCTCTCTTTTATCAGTAAATATATTTAATACCCAACACGCGTGATGGGGAATACGATTAATTCCGATTATTTTGTAGAGAAAAGATATTTTAATTAAAAAATAATAAATATTATCAAGTAAGACTAAATATTCCATTCTTAAGAATTTGAAGAACATCATGATGTCTTAGAAGGAAACTTACAACGATCTTTCACTTTAAAAATTTGGCCTTTTTGTACATTCATTTCAGAAGATATTTTAAGACAGATGTATTAGATAATAGCATAAATTATATATCTGGCTAAACAATTACTGAAAATTACAAAATGATCGAAATTATTAAAAGTAAAATAAAATCGAGCTTGTTATTTCAGTAAATACTTTATTTTGATAAATATATTTGTACAAAAAATAATCTTAAACCAAATTTGAACTATATTTTATAGTATGAATATTAACTCTATTTTATGATAAATAATTTGCTGTCTTGTTAATTAAAAGACCTGAATAAAGAAAACAATCTAATTTATTAGAATTTTAAAAAATCATTTGCACGTCAAACAAACTAAACCACTATTTTAAAAAAAGTATTCACTTGCATTTATTTTGCAAGCTTACTTATTTAAATACAACAGACTTGGAATTAATAAATTTTTTATATATGTATTATTAGATTAGCACAATACACCTCAAACACATAGTTAACATTTCTGACTTTTAGTAAAATGATTTTCGAGTACAATCTCGAAGTGATATTGCTTAATCCGGAAAGTTTTCAAGCAAGATAAATTTTTCTTCGCAAATTGGGAACTGATTTCTAGTATACCGCTAGAAAAACTTTCCTTGTTTTGTTTCTAAAAAATGAATGTCTCCATTTTGAATTTCTATGATCGCTAATAAATTTCGTGTTTCCCTTTTTGTTCTGTCTGTCTACATCTGGTACTCAAAGTTCCATTGTATCGCCAATATTTCCAGAAGAAAATTTAAGACTTGAAACTTACAACATCTTTTTTGCATGTAATTCTAAACTTTCTTTCTTTTTCTGTATTTTTTTACTTGTTTTTGCCTAATTAAAATATATATTTGGTTAAAATGGATCACTTCATCATTCTTATTTTAAATCCCAAAACTAATTGCAGGTAAACAGTCATTATAACAATTGATCATTAATTTTCACAAATGAATAATCTTTTATTCCACTATTGATTTCATCAGAAACGTTGTTAAATATTTCTATTAAAGCCCGAATCTTTTCTTCGATTATAAAATATTTGATGGAGTCAGTTGTGAAAGAAAATGTTTTCAAATCTACTTCTAAAGGTATTTTAAACATTGCTTTATAAGGAGTACATTTGATACCTTCATTAATGACATGTTTATTAATGTTATAAGTTGTACAAAACATTATTTCGAACCATTTACAAGTTTTCTTACTTTCTTATCAAGACTTTAGCATATTTTAAACACCCTGATTAGCATACTGAACTTATAATTTGGAGTCTTCCTATACCTAGGCATTTTAAGCACAATTTTGAAATCCAGTCTATTGCACAAGCTTCTTGCAAGATCTGATGACTGAGCAGGAGACCATTGTCACCTTGAAGAATAATGGGAGCCTCAAATTAAAAAATTTCATTTAAATGGTATACAGTTTCTGCTCATTTCTACTTTAATAAGTTCCACTGTATTCGACTGTTAAGTAAACTTTAAGTAATCAAATATAAGTTTGAAATCATTATCTGATTGTAACTGCTTGTCAGTTAAATCGACCTGCACCTTGAGGTCATCTCTTTGAATATTATGGCCTAACAAGTCCTTTCGCGGGTACCTTTAACTTATTTTTACAACTTTCACGCAAACTTTAGTAAATCATCATTGTCCCAATAGTAACCCTTTTTATTTTTTCAAATTCTTTTAATATTCTGCTTCTTAAATTTTCTTAAATTAAATCCTAAATTTTCTTCTGGTAATAAGGAGGACATTGAAAAGCTACGAGTATCAGACGTGGACGGAGAAAGAAGTGATCGGCGAAATTTATTAGCTTTTATATTAGAAAATCAAAATGGAGACATTTATCTTTGAAGAACAAAACTAGAAAACTTTTTCTAGTGGTATACCGAAAATCAGTTCACAATTTGTGAAGAAAAATTAATTTTTTGAAGATTTTCCAGATTAAGCAATATTACTTTGAGATTGCGTTAGAAAATCATCGTTCTGAAAATCGTTCTGGTCCTATAAAGGAAGTTTTGAACCTCTAATACTCCAAAGAGATAAAAAATTCTAATGAACTTTTATTAGTCTTAGACTCTTGCTTTGACCTGCAGGTCTTTTTAGAAGGTAAATCCCAACTCACCTAAGATATCATCCTGCTCTTAAGCAAAATAATCATGGCCCAAAGGACCTGCATTCTTCTGTGAATATCAGCACACGTCAATATCGATGATAATGAGAAAGCTGATATTTTCGTCAAGGAGGCCCTCAGCCCTCCAACAGCTTGACCCACTCTAATACTGATGCAATAGCCTGCCACAGACTACCCCATTCTTCTTCTGGGAAGGACTCCATCACTGACCTAAACCGTGACCGTGCTACCTCCACAACTGTAGCCTGATTGAGGACTAAGCATTTCAGTTGAATGAAAGTATCTCCGATGGCCATTGAAGCTACAGGAGTTGTCTTCACTGTACTCTATGTAGTACCTAAGTTGTACTCACATACACTGTAGCTCTCTCCCGACTATATTTTTGATTACTCTTCCATATTGGCGAAACTCTTCAGGATCCATCTCGATTCCACGTATCAACTTCTGAATTCCACGGAAGTTATTGATGTAACCAGAGTTGACTCAGAAGCTTTTGGATCAATTTGATCCTATTGCATTACTTTATTGGACAAGACAACAACAACAACATGGAATAGTTTTTTTTTATATAAGTTCTAATAATCTATATACTTATACTTTATCTTTACTAATTTATAATAGTTTTAGTTAACAAGGCATAAATTTTATCTATAAGTGCTTCTTAATTTAAAGTTCTGTGTTGTTTAGATACATAAGAAAAGGTATTTACTGAAATAACAAGCTAATTATTATTTTTAATAATTTTGATCATTTTGTAATTTTCAATACTTTTTACATTAGATATATAACTTATACTATTATCTAATACATCTATCTTAAAATATATGCTGAAATGAAAGTATAAAAAGCCATTTTTAATTGATTTTTCAGTTAAAAATTTGAGTTTGGGTGTGTTACTCAAATTTTTAATTGAAAGATTTAAGTTTTATTCTAAGTTATCATAATGTACTTTAAATTCTTAACAAAATGTTGAATATTGCTTAAATTTTTTATTTTTTCGAAATATCATTTCTATGCAAAATAATCAAAATTTACAACTTTCTCCATTACGAATTGGGTATTATATGTATTATTAACCAGTAAAAATGGCATAAATATACAATAATTTTTCACATTTACGGAGTTAAGTGTTGATTATGAATAACCATGGGTTAATCACTTTTACCGTAACATATAGACTTCAAATTCGAATTTTTAGTTTATTGTTCGATAAACAATTTTACTATCAACTTTAATTTTATTTTAATAATAAAGGGTATTTTTAAAATCATATTTAACTTTTTATTGCAATTTTAAGATATTTTGTTTACTTGTAGGTTAATACGTCAGATTAAATACAGAACATGTATGAGACTCTGAGATTATACCCATTATTATATAAGGAAAGAAATTTAAATTTCAGACTCAGCTTTTGAGGAAGAATTCAGCATTTGTATAGATTAAAGGAATTGCGTTGAATGAATTTGTTACGCAGGGTATTACAAATTGTACAAGTCAATGATTTTCCATAATTTTTTCATTAATACACTAGGTGCAGAAGTTGGAGACTGCCGCTGGTTATATATGCGGCCTCTCTCCTTCAAGTCACAGATAACACTTTTTTGCCACTAGAGGGCCACGCAGTTACAGTTGCAGGCCGGAACAGAATTTATTTGATTCATTATTAGAGGAATCATGATGTAAGAAATTATCTGGGGATACAATTTAACTTGATATTCCAATAATGTATTACAACAAATCATAAGTTATAAATTTCAATAAAAAATATCTGTTAGCATTTAATATTATCTGTCTTTTTGAATAAATATTGATCTATAATTAATTTAATGATTATTATATAGATATATCTACATATAGTAGAAAATGTGTTTTAAGATTCTTTATTTAAGATGAAGAGTGTAAAATCATAGTGATTTTTAAAAACCTCCACTTTGTATTCAGCCTTTGGTTAGCGTTCGCGACTCCTAAGCTATGGGTCCCGGGTTTGAATTCCGATTTGGGCATGGATGTTCCTTTCCCTCTCAGTGTTTTTTTTTGCCCTTTCTTCTAAGATGATGGATGAATGTGGCCCACCCTATAAACGGGTTTGTGGTGGTGTGACGTGGTTAATGCTACTAGCCTCAGTGTCTTGGTTCCCAGGTGCCCACCAGTAACCCGGTATTCTAAATGAGTAGCAGTTTCCGGCCTTGTTGTGGCGAAGGGTTGGTCATCCAGTGGTCGGCGTTAGAAAAAAACTTTGCATTCAATATATATTTAAATATTATTCGTAACATACATCAGGATATGTATATTGTCAAATATTAAGTGAATTTGTATTCACTTAGTACTATAACAATATAGAGCTAGTAAATGTGAGGAACTGAATACTAATAAATATTGACTTCTGAAATAGTAGTGAGGGAAAGGTATTCCCTTGTGGGAATGGTCTAAAAGAAACTTTGTCTATATGTAAGTTCCTAGTAGCCGAAGCATTCAACCAATCGAAGTGAAATTTTAGATATAGCTATTTGAATGTATGGGTTGATGATTGTGATGATTTAAAACACTAACCTTTCACAGTTATAGTTACAGTGACAAAATTTCGAAACTTTTTGAATGGCAACACCCATTTTTTGTGCGCAAACTGATTAGAGAATGGAAAAACCTTGAAATGCGTTCGAACAAGACACGTATGATTTAAATTGGCGGCGTAAAACATTCGCAAAGAAGAACATTGTAAAGAACCAATTACAATCAAAAGGAAAGTGTATTGATACACTTTGCTTAATTCACTGGGATAATTAGAAACACCAATCACAGAACATTCTTGTAAAGTACTACTTGTGATATAAGCAGTATGAGATGATTGTTTCTTCATGTTGATCACAGAGTGGTTCATAATAGAATATATTAAATTAATCCTGTTTTTAAATCAGAAAAATATTCTAATTGTCACGCAAATAATGACCTACAATTTTCAATCTTTCAAATTTCATTTTCTCCTATATCAAATCTGCTCTCTATGCTTTCATGAAAAGTAGAATTTTATTGGATAAAATGATGAAAAACTATTCCAAGCGTTTGAATTTTATCTTTGCATAAGCTATCAGAACCCGTAAAAACCCGTAAGAATCTCGTTCTTTAAAAATATTCTTATTAGTGAAACGATTGACAATCTTTCAGCTTAGAATTATTTTCTGCATATTCGCTTTTCTTGTATATGTTATATTAAGATATTCTCTTTTCAATTTGTTAACAGAAGGAATATCAAATTCTTATAAAAAGGAATTAGCTTACTGTCATGATTCATAATATTGCACAAATAAATATTATGATGTTATATAAGAAATCTAAATAGAGAAGCTTTCAATGTATGGTAGAGCTCATATAACGATGCTATGTTTGCAAGGTTTCTCTCGCATGTTAAACAATCCTGCAATGTTGATAAAATTTTAGTTCCTGTTTTATTTTCATTTGACATTTACGATTCCAGATCCTGGAAATCACACTTTGTGACACTTCAATGGCTTGAGCTACTTCGGCTTGAGTTTAACTCCCTTCTAACCTATCAACAACTCTCCAAGCTTCTGAATTGGTTAAATGACAAAAAAAGTAGACACTGAATGCCGATCGTCCTTGTCTTCATTGTCTTTTATTCAGTTGAAAGTCAAATTTCATTCACTGCCACTGATATTGATATCGAACTGATTTTGATATCGAACTCAAAATTACCATATTCCACAGTTTGAAAATCGGAAAAATTTTCATTTGTGTTTCTCTTCTTCCATTTTCGGCAAAAAATTTCGCTTATGTCTTTATTTTATATAAAACTTAGAATATCCTTTAATTTTTTTGAGCAGTGTATTTTTAAAGTCAACATAAACTATATTTTATATACTTGAATTTATTAATTAATTGGTGCAAATTTCAAAGACAAAAGTATTTTTTAACAAATTGGTTGTCTATGTTCTTGTAAAAAATGTGTAAAACCAACTGTGAAGAATGCAAAATGCACGACATATTTATTCCTTGGAGATTGACTTCGAATAAATTTTCTACTTTTAAGAATACTGCAAACAATTGTCAACATTGCTGCTAAGCGTTTTAAAGTCATTAATTACAAAACCAGTTGACACTAAGTTATAGTTCTTCATTATTCCAAAGATGTTATTCGAATACTTCAATTATTCAAATACTTCAATTTACTTATTTATATAGCTAGCCATTAAAATTGTTGTTTAAAGAAAACTTTATGCAAGAGGAGCAAAATTTACACAGAAGGAAAAAATACTAGGACTTATAAATAATTAGCTTCTCATGTAAAATAGATAGTGTAGTGACATCTATAAAGTTTATAAATGTAAAAATTACACAGCATGTTTCATAAACACAATTAATAGCATACGAAAGATGTTGCCTGGTGAAAAGCTTGGGTAGTAAAGAGAAATGGTTATTAATATGCTAATATAGGTTAAACTGTAACCTACCGGTATTTTGATATTGTTTGTCGAATTGGTAGAAGAGAAGAGAGAGAAGAAGAGAGAGATCACATGATTAAATGAAGGAATTTGGAATCAATGAACTCAGGACAGCGTATGGAACGTGGTTCTGGATCTCAGCTACTGGCAGTTGCTAACAGCCAAGAAAATAGATATAATATTCACATGAATCTTACAGCCACATCACGAATCACGAGATAAGAAATGGGGCTGTTTGCAAGACAAAAAGTGCTTGTACAAATAGTTCCATGACGTTTTCAGTAAAATAGATTGTCGGTCGTCGATAATGACTTTTGAACAGTGGCGACAATTTCTTCTTAGTGTATAAATTTTAATGGCCAGCTGTGCACATTGACGTAAGTAAATTGTAAATATCTAATGACAGTAAACGTATAAAAATATACTCAAAATGAAAATAAACTACAGCATTTAAAAACATTAAACAGTAAAATTTTCAAGTTCTTTTTGCAATTTCTATTTTAAATAATTATGAAGTAGGAATATAATCACAGATTGTATATGTTATTGTGTTTTATGGACTACTTTTGAAGAATTGTTTTTAGAACACTATGAAGCATTTTTAAGCAAAATTTTTAGTAACTCTACTTTTTTTAATGACAAATTATCTAAAGTGTTGTCTTTTTAAAAATAGTTTTAAGAAACTAAAAGTGTAGCTCTTGTGATTTTTATAAGATACATTGAAACATGTAGTAAAATAAATTTGGTAAATAAAGCAAGGCGTTGTCAAACTAAGTCATTACAAGATTTTCAATTGAATCTTGGAAAATAATCTATACAATGAAATTTAAACTTCCGAAAAAGAAACAAATGATAAAATTCCTAGTTGTAATGAGATCATTTCAATCAAAATATCTTTTAATGGTCTTTAATGCAAAATTTCTTAGATATGACTCCCATATCGGGTGTGGATCCTGATAGTGCTTTGAAACAAATTTGAAATCGCAAGTCACAGTTTAAGCAGATTTTAATTCAAAGTATTGTACTATTCTAAAATGATGTAAATGAGCAAAGTACAGATACACATACAGTCTTAGATAATCAATTTTTTTATTTTTATCATTTAAATGTTGTTTTAAAAGAGAATATTCTAACTCATGCACATTGTCATAAATGTTTATTAATCTATTATGAAAATATATTATATTTAGTATTATATTTTCACGCATTACTATCTAAATTTGATAGTTACATCAATTTTAAATATTTTTTTCAGACTCAATTTTTCCTTTGGTCACTTTATTATTAATATCGTTTTATTATAGTCTTTATTAATGAGATCTTACATTTTACATAGTATATTATAATTATAAGATAATAGTTTGAGTTTAAAGTAATTTGAACTTATATTGAAAATATAAATCAGATACACATTATTAAATTTAATGCTTCATATACTTAATGCGTTCTTACGATATTTTTTTAAATTAATAAGTTAATTTATAAAAATTACAGTTATTTATAAATAAACTTTTTTCTGCTTTATTATTACTGTTAACTCTTTTGTTTCTCTCGATAAAATTAAATATCATATACTTTTAAAGGTCATAAAGTGTTTACTATTTTTAAATAGTAATATTGCAATTTTCCTTGTTTGGTTACATCATCTACATTATTTTACTTTAAAAATATAATACCATGTATTTTAATAATAGCATACTTTACGCAAATAAAAATGTAAAAAGTTTAGCATAAAAAAATTACATTTTATTAAAATTTTTAATGATAAAAATGCATTCTTATATTTGCATTTCATAAATTATGCCTCCAATTAACAATGTAAGCTATATTAAACTTAAAAAGCCCTTTCTGTAATTACCTATTTAAACTATAGGGAGTGATTTTAAGCGTATTATAAATCAAACAATAAAAATGGTAATCTATAAGCCTTATTATTTTATTTGAAATAAAAAACATAAATTTTAAATTTCTAAATTTCAGTCCTTGTAAAAGAGTATTGTAAAATTATTTGGTATTTGTATGTTAAATAACCAAGCAAACTACGCAGTGGGAAAGGAGCATTTTTCCTTCATAATCTTAATCAAAGTAAATTGAACTTAAATTGAAAATTTGTTCTCTGTTATGTGAAAAAAATAACCTTGTAGTATTTTCATTTGCTGACAGCAGATTTTTCGTTTTAAGATGTGATTAAATAAATAAATCACATTATATTTGGAAAAGGAACCGTCTTTTCTCGGTATTTTCCTTTTGGATTTGAATGAACCGGATGAGGTTATAACGTTTAAACTAAACATGAGCCTTCCAGATTCGCTTTACTGATATCATTTGGGTAACTTGGGGAAGTTGAAAAGAATTTTACTTTTCCCTCGCATCTTCTTCGTCTCAGAGTTGGCAAAAGATTAAGAGGAAAGCTTTATAAATAGGATGGGACTAATTAATGAATAGTCCCGCTAACTTGGATCTGAAGTAAAGTGTAAGCGAAACATGGGCAGCATTCTTAAGATACATTGCCAACATCATAACGCAATTTTTTTCGAAGAAGGTCGGTTATTTTTGAAAAGCAGAAGCGGAAAAAAATTAGTTGCTATACATTTTTTCCACTCGTGCATATAAATGATTCGCATAAATGATTCCGGTCCAAGTTAAGAGTTTAAAAAATTGTTTTTCTGGCTGTAGCACATACATCGTCTTCTAAGTTCGTTGTTATCAGTTTATGACAGTTGAATGTGTAAACAATAACTCCAGCAGATGTATCGTGTGGTATCTTGTTGGAGATCGGACTTCCACCTCTTAATTCTTTTTAAACTTAAATACTTGCTTCGAATTATTTTTTGTAATCCTTTTTCTAAAACAGAATTTTTTTCTACACAACTTCTTTTCTTTATGAATAGATTCCATATTATTTATGTTCTCAGATGTGTATCTACTTTTGAGATAGATATAGTTGAGATCTATAAATTTCGATGAGGAGTTATTTATAAATATTTGAACTAAACGTTGCCTACACATTCTTAACATGTGCATATTAAAAATAGAAAATTAAAGTATTTTATGCATACAATGGATTCAGAGAGATAATGAGCTTGGAGACAAAATTGTTTTCTAAAAATATATAGCATTTGATTCTATTCAAAATGAAATGATTATAATTTTTTTGTATGATTGCATATATAAAATGTTATGATTAAATGTATAAAAAATGACAGAAATAAATTTTAATTGTGTAATATATATAGTTACTATCATTGAAGAAAATGATGTTTGACATGTTCTCGTTATTTTTTAAATTTACTAATAAATTTCTTGTTTATGAACTCTGCTTTAAATGGTATTTTGTATAATAGTGGTACATTTGGAATTTTTAACGAGATGACAAATTTCAAAGAAGTTGAATTACCGAAAACGTTAAAACTGATACTAAATTTAATCAAATTGGTTAGACATCAAAATATTTCTCACGAGCAACTACCAACTTTTTCTTATTTGAAATAATGATATTTAATTCACTTCTGAGATATATTAACACATTTATGAGCTCTGGTTATTTTCTAGGACAAAGAGCAGCTTTTTACCAAGTATAGATATGAACAGATTTCTATCATTAATCATGTAACTGAAGAAATGTTTCTTAATAGTATTAATCATGTAATTATTTAATTATTATTAAATTAATATTAAGATTATGTATGTGACAAAATCGGAAAGTATGAGTAACTTCAATTATAATATATTTATTCGAACTTAATATTTAATAACTTTATTCAAGTTACATTGATTGCGTTTAATTAGTAAAAAGCAAGGGGTATATCTTTAATGCAGGGAAGCAGACTCCTCTAAAAAATTACATTTGGTCACACTGAATTCTAATTACGGAATTTCACAAGAATTCAGATGTTTTACGATTGAGTTTATAAATTAGGATAATTTTGATAGAAATCAAATAATATTATATAATAGTAAACCATATAACTAAATTTACGGTGATAGAAATTAACAATGAAATGAGAAAATTTATCACAAAAAAATATCGTATTAACTTTTTCTACTTTATATGCATGGGAATTAATTTCTATCATTCACTTCTAAAAATAGAAAGAGAGATATTATTTTTAATCTTTATTCCCTACAAAATTCACAAACACGGTGTTACTAAATAGTGTATTATCAAAATTTAAAAAAATGTGTGTGTACTGTTTAAAAATATATATTTAACTATCCTTGATAAAATGTTAATTTCTGTTGTTCATCAAAATTGAATTTTGATTAACAAAGGAAATTAACATTTTTTTAAAATTGAAATTGAAAGAATTTGAAACTGAAAGATCAAAAAGGAATCCTTAAATTTGGAATTTTTGTGATACTTTTCATATAATTTTTTAATTGTAATGTTATTTTCACATTTGTGTTTAAATTAATAACACACATCGTAATTCCAAGATCAACATTATATAAATGCAGTAAAATACAAAATTTTGTTCACAATATAGATCTCTTTATTTGATATGGTTACATATATCAGTTTTTTTTTCAACTTTAACTACATACGTAAAATATAAAAGTAAACAATACATGCAATTTTTCCAATAGAATCCGCTTATGAACACATAAATATAAAATAAACTTTCATAAATCTTTAATAATTATTTGTATTGTTATATGATCAATTTCCAATTCAAGGAAGAGACCTAGGCATCGCGCTCAAAGGTTAGATGCATCTGTCTAGGTCTAGTCAAAGTAACATTGGCAACTTTATGACCGAGTGACAATGTGATGGCAGACCAAATTACAAAATGCATGGCATCCTGGGTAAGACCCAGAGCCTTGAGAGAAGTAAGCAAACCCGCCTTCTTCAACAGATTTATGTCAAATTGGCCTTTATTTCAAAATACATCACTGAAGATTAAAATAGTTATAACCAAAAAGGCAACACGCTAAAATCATAAAATTTAATTGAGGAAAAGAGGATGCTGTGATATATAAGCAATTAAATTTTCAAAGCATTCATTAGAATAGGAGGCAACGCCTACAATGCACTTACATAAAGAAACTGTACAGAAAATTTCCCTTACACTAATTACATTTGAGACCTTATGAAAAATTATTCCGATAGCTTGTGGCAAAAGGAGAAATTCTTAGCAGAAGGTTTCTGGCTTTGAAAGGGATATAATTGTAATTACCGAGATTGCGGTTTACCATGCCATTGTGTGGTTGCTAGCATAGGTTCAAATCCCGTGAATCTCAGGAATACTGATAAATGACTGTCTGGGATAGGTATTCATGGATTCAGGGTGGATGATCATATGGAATGCCATTCTGTATTCCTTTTGCCTACAATCACTAACAGCCGAGAAAATAGTCATATTACTCACATGACCTTTATAGATAGTACAGCCACGTCACGATCTCCCTGTATCAAAAATAGGGTAACTTGAAAGGTAACTGTTTGTACGAACAGTTCAATGATGTTTTCAGCAGCAAGTACTAATTGCACTGGGACGTGACTTCGGTAATTTTTGACGCTACAACACAAGCAAGAGCCGTTCAGGTATGTGATCAACGATGGACATGGACAAAGGAATAGCGTAAAATCATGTTTTCAGACAAATTTCGTTTCTGTTTACAGCATCATGATTGTCGCATCCGAATTAAGCAGCTTAAGTGAAAACTCACATTTCTAGAGTGCGTTTGACATCATCATAGTGGCCGATCTCTTGAAATTAATTATGAAGTACTTTTGGATGTTTTTGTTATCTTTTGTATGCACTAACAGCACTTTGGACAGTAGTAATTACATTTCTTTTGTGTTAAGGTCAATGGCTCTACCTTTAATTCCAGTCTAAAAAATGCTGCCTTTCAACAAGATAATGTACGACAATATAATGACAAGATAATAAATTGACGGAATTGTTAGAATAATTCTTGATGCAGAAACTTCTCAGTTGGTGTCCTGGCAACCACGTTCTCCAGATCATTTATCAATGAAAAACATTTGATAAATATTTACCTCTGTCTTGCTAGTTACCAAATGGCTGTCACTATATTTGATGAACTGTGTCTTCATGTTGAACTGGAATGGACAGCTGTACCTGTTCATATCATTCTAACTCTGTGTGATTCAATACACAGGGATGTAAATGCTGTTATTGCTACTAGAGTTAGTTCTTCTCTGTATTGGTTTCTTAGTATCTATACCTTCAAGTTTCTTGAAATTTTAGTTACTTGGTTTTCAGGTATATAATATTTGTCCAATAACTATCAATTTGCTATTTGTATTTCTTTTTAGGGCAGCAATTTTAACGGACAATATTTTAAGGGCTGTTTAGGTAGAGCTTATAAAATAAGATTATTCAACTTGAATCATAATTGTACAATTAAAATAACTACAGCAATGCGAAAATGTGCATGTGCGTAAATTACTAAAGATGAAATATATGCTTATTAAAAAAAACAGATTTAATATGATTAAAGCAAGAAGTTTTTCTATAAACTTGTTATTAAATTCATAAATGAGAAATACTCTGTCAGAAAAGAGGGAGAGAAAATATTAGTTATAGAAATATTAAAAATTGTACTAAAAAGTTAATAAATCATCAATAAAATTTCCAATCTCATTTCAAATGGAAAGATTTATAAAAAAAAAATTATTAATTTTTATTTTCTAGTTTGATGATATTTAATTATAAATGTATTCAGCAAAACCATTTTACACCAGTAAGGAGGAATATATATATAGTGTTCTAAAAATACAAAAATATTCTTAAATAGTTATCTAAATTTTAAACAATATTAAAATCTAAAAATAAATCACAAAATATTCAAAGATTCTAATAAAAGAAGTATGTAACAAAATTTAAGAAATTAAATCATAAAATGGCAACATCGTCAAGGCAATAAATGCTGCATTGTATTTTATTATGACTGTATCTCATGTCATTTCTATCATGATATCAAAATCCTTGTGTGAAAACAGTTTATTTTATTTAAAGAAAAATAAAATGATAAATATTCTATTAAAGTGAAATTTAAAACATGAAATTAGAATATGTTATTCATCAAAATATTATTTCCAATATAATTTTTTCATAACAACAACTGCAGATCTTTTGATGAGAATTTTAAGATTCTACTGAGCTGGTAGATGGATGGTCACTATTCTGACTTTCTATGCAATTGCTTGAGGATTCGACTCTCATATTGGGTATGATTTTTTTAGAGGCTCAAAATCCCTTTTAAACTATAGTTGCCAGTAGAATCAATGTGCAAAAAATGATTATAGCCTTACAAACCAGACCTCCATTTTAGTTCTATATGGATTATTACTATATTTGTTCTCAAATATCCTTATTTTATGTGAAGTGATGCGATGACCATATTAAATGTTGTTGTTAATCATAGTAATTTCATCATATTATTTAGTAAAACAGCTATGCGATCTCAAAAAGCTTCTGCTAAAAGAATTATTCACAACAGTTCTATTCACAATTTGTTTAATTTTTAATCGATCTAATAATACAATTTGTGAGAGCAGATTCATAAAAAAGGCTTGCAGCACTTTAATAATCAATTTACAAACCCCTTGCCAATTATAGAAAAATATATCTTCCTATTAATACCCATTCTTCTAAAAATTCAGCTTGTGTTTTTCATTTTATACTTCAAGCTTCTACAATTTTGTACTACTATAATGAGCAGCTTATGTTACATTGCTTTAAAGTATAAATTGTGGAAAGAAAGAAGCTTTTCCATGGTTACAGCAGATAAATTGTTGATCAATACAAACCTAATTTAAAAGTGTAGACTGTGCGCCAAATTATTTGTATGACATAGATTTCCTTGAATCAAAAAATTCACTTGTGAAATGAATTGATACTTATAGTCTAAATCTTGTATAAAGAGATGATAATTTCTTGATGAGGATTACGAATTTCCATCCCTGAAATTTTTTGAAAGTTTGATTGCAAGTTGTCAATGTTGAAATTAAAATGTTTTTCTCTGTATCAGTAAAGAATAGAAAAAACCAATTAAAATTATTCGTTCCAAGGTTATGCAAATAATTTTCCCCACTCAATTATTATCGCAACTTTAAATTTCAATGTTTACTAGATATAATCATATTGTTTCCTTGTTAAAAAATTTTATATGACTTAAACACATATAAAAATTAAAAGTTGGTGTCCCAAATTCAAAATGGTTATTAGCGGGAATATATATTGTTCTCTGGATAACAACCTAAATTAATATTTTATTATAAGTAAAACTAATAGCCATTGTTGAATATTGTATAAATAACACAATTTTTTGTATTTTTATTTTAACCCTTCTTTGCATAGTGGTGGAAATTGCCATCATAACCTATAATGCCCAAAAATTATATAAAAGAACAAGTTCACTTTAAGTTGATCGTGTTTGGATACCTTTTTAATGTCCATTGCATAAAAAGAAACATCGCTGTCAAAAATAAACAAGTGTCATTATCAGTGAAACGAGCTTAAAGTTGTCTCCGCTGTTTGTTGTAGTTGCAATAAACGTATGATTTCGTTTATAATTTTGTTTTATTATATTAGAGTTTCTATTGCTAAAAAATTGAAAATGAATGGAAGAAAGGTTTGTAACACGTGTTTCTGTTATTTTCCTCTTTTATTTCTATTTAGTACTTAGCTAATGATCTAACTTTGGATGATGATGGAAATTTTTAGCATATTGTTTTTTGCTAAATTTATACTATAAATATATACTAAGATTTTTTTAACCATTTTTCCTTTAATTTTGAACATGAATTATATCAACTTGATTTATTTCACCAATAAAGAAAAAAATCAATTCAAAGAAGGGTTAACGTATGTCTGATAACTAATTATAATTTATATAAATTTCCCCCAAAATTACAATATATTGATGATAACTATTTTATTTATGGGCTATGATTCTTTAGTTGTTATATTTTTTATGTATTATCTTTAACTATTTTAAATTAAATCATATTACTTGATTAATGAAACAATGTATATACATTAATAAATTTTAAAAATCGCCAAATTTTAGTTTTAGCGAAATTATTTTTTCATTTTATACTACTGTGTATTAAATGTATATTAAATAAATTATCTTAGTTTCATTATCGAAAATACATATACAAATTTAAATAACATAATGGTTTTTAATGGAGAAAGATATTTAAACTTTTATAACAAAATTATTGACACATTTTATATCACATTCTCAGAATACACTTTTAGAGATGTTAAATATTTCTTTAACATCTCTAAAAGTGTATTCTGAATCATGATCAACTTTCTTAATTATGATCTTATGATAAGATTTGTCATAAGCGTATTAGATTAGTGCATAGAAAAATCCGAATGGGCACATCTTTCACAGAAAATTATTTCCTTAGAAATAAATGAACAGTCTATGATTAAAAGCAAATTAACTTTATAAGTAGAATATGTTTTTAATGCAATAAAAACTTATAGACATTTTTTTTCCTATGACTGCCGTTATTTTATCTCATTGCAATAAAAAAAGCCTTTGGGAAAGTTTTTATGCATTTCGTGTGTGTTTCAATATTATATTCAGAACGCTTAACTCGTGGCAAATGCAGCAATTTCCCGTAACTACCTTGCATTACAGAAAAATAATATAAATCAGCTTTGTGGTTAGGGATAAATTACATTAATATCTCCACTGAAATTAGATCAACTACTCTGGGGTGCAGAGAAATTTCAGCTTCCGAAAAACAATTTAGAATATGAGACTAGAATCAGCCGCACCCACTTTTTGTAATCTTCTTTCACTAATGAATATTAAAAAAATCAAGAGCTTTTATGGGTACTCAAAAATTTCTTGCATTCACGGTAAAAATTTTCAATCTCCATAGCAATTAGTTAAGCAGTAGCACGCACTCTTCTGCGTCACAATTCGGGCGCAAGCGCGGTGAGAATCGAATGAAGAGGGAATGTTTCTATCTTCAGACACAACTTGAAGGTATGCCCTCCCCGTACATAAGAACTAAAGATGTTGAAAAGTTTTCTCAAGGGAATAATTTTTCTTTTCTATTTCTTTAAAGTAGGGTATGTTTTTGCTTTTAAATATTTAAAGTTAATGAAATAGTTTGTTTTATGAAATAAAATGCAAATAATGCAAATATTTAAAAAACATCACCACATTTTGGTTTCAGCTAAATAAGTTTTTTTTTCATTTTAGATTCCGTTAATTTTCATAATTAATTGTAAATTAAATTGATTATTTTAGTATCAATATATTGGCACATTTCTGTTAAAAACTAATTACACAAATTTCTTTATTTAAAAAAAATAAAAATAACTGATTAATTGTTAATTAAGTTCAAGTATTACATTTAACTAGAATTATTAAAATTTAATTTATTATAATTATTAAAAATTCAGACTAACTTTGAGTAACCTATTTAAATAGAAATCTTCCTTTGATTTTTATTATTTTTTTCATTTTGAATAGTAAAATTAAAACGTTGATTTTGGTATAAAAGTTTTTCTAATATTCAGCTTTCTATTTTCAATAATTTTGATTTTATTTTAAAGTTGCAAATGGTTTTTTTTTTAAATATACTTTTGCTTTTATTTTTACAGATTTTATAATGAAGTAATTAATAAAAGTTTACAGTTTTATGAATACTTTTAAACAAATAAAAACTTTATTTACTTGTATCGCTATTTTGAGATTTTTTGTCAAAAATTGTTATAAAATAATTATGTACTAGAAGATTTATAATATTTTCAATAGTATGAAACTTCAAAAATACTTAAAAAAGTTAATTTAAACTTTTCATTTTATAAATAAGACATTTAAAAGCATTTCGTTTTTTTATTTTAAACATTAATTTTCTTATGACTATATTTTTCACACAAACTTTTAAAAAATATCATGATATCATGTTAAAATCGTATTCTAAATTTCATTATTATATATGTTCAAAACTTGAAAAATTCTTTATATGAAATACGTAAAATGTTAAGCAAAACTTATCTGTCTACTTTTTTAATACCTTATAATTCTTTTGAAAGTATTAAAAAATATTCCATATATACCATTTATAACTTAATTAAATTTAACAATCATATAAGTTATTGAAAACTATACATTTTTAATTATAAATTCGTAATACATGAAAATAGATGGTCAAAATTCAACATTTAAGGCACAAGAAAAGTAAATAAGTTAATTCACTAAGAAAAAATAAATCATTTTAACTAATGATAAATTAAAAATTAGCTTAAATTTATTAATTATTGGAAAAGAATAGGAAAAATAAAACGAAATCAACTATGAAGCTATTGAAACTTATATTAATTAATACGGCATTGCATAGTATATATACTATTCATTGTATTAAAATGGAAATAAAATAAGGTGTCTTTTATATTTTGATAATGAACCGAATGTTAAGTTACATTGTAAAAATAAAACTATGAATTAACATTTTATGATATACTTTCGGTTTTAATTTAAGATACAAAAGCCTCTTTTCTTGTAATAAAATTTTGCTTTTTTTAAAGCTTCACAATGAAAAGAAACAAAAGTTTTTTTTTTTTAATCAACTTTTCTTCTTTAATGTTCTTATTCATTAAACTTTGTTTGTTTTAATGATTATTTTTTTAAGTTTAAAATATTGGTATTAGTTGTTTTGTACTTATCGAAAATAGGGATTTGTTATTTAGAATCCTTAAAATCGAAATATTTGCTTTATTGCGTTCGTTTTCTCATTTTAATTTAAACTTACGAATAACCTTTTAAAATACTACTACATGTTGACATCAATATCAGTGTGTTATTAGCTTTTTATTTTACTTACATTCTTTTCCGAAGCTCAATTAGAACAGATTTTAATAATAATATATTACTCATTATTTACTAAGCTAAATTAGAAGTTTTATTGCATGAATGTGTAAACATGCCTCAATATGTTTAGAATTTTTTCAAATATTTTAACGAATATTCTACGACAAATTGCCACACAGACCTGGAAAAGTATTTTCTGCACCAATCAGAATTCGGCAATAACAATTTGAGCTTCATTACATTAGAATTACTTTTGAACACAAACCGATAGAGTCAGACTTTATTTTTATTATAGAATATAAAAATATTATATTCAGTGAAATATTAGTTTTATCAAACTTACTTTAAAATAAAGTAAAAATATGAGTGATGATATGAAAATAAAATAGATTTGTAAAGAATATTTCAAATTATTTTCATTATATTTATTTATTTACTTTGCTTATATTTTTTACTAATTTTGTTTTTCAAATTAAAATTGTTTTTGCGAAAATATTTTTTTTATTTCCAATGGCAGATTATAGACACTTGGAGCAAAATAAATAAAAAAAATGGAACAATAACACAGAAAGATACTGCAACTGAGTCTATTAATCTAACATGTCTCTAGCTTCCCAATAGCGCTCAGTTAGAGACGTATTTTTGGGAAAATATGGTGGTAAAATATGCGTTTCGGGGGAAGTAGATGAGTTTTTTTTTTTTTTTTTTTTGGAAATAATAGGAAAATAATTATTTTTAAGGAATTTCTTTAAATGTAATTTTTATTGGAGCACTATATTTAGTATCACTAAACTGCACAAGAAATGTATAAAAAAATCATCTGAAATTTTTTTTCTTCTTTAAAAATATTGTAACATGATATATTTTTAATTATATTATAATATATGATTTTCATATTATAGAATCACCTTTAGAACTATTCTATAATCTTAACATTTAAAAAAAAACTTTCCAAGCGGATTTATTGAGAAAGTTAAATGCTATAGCAATACATATTAATTAATACTATCCATATGATAATTATGCCCTTAATGCATTCTAGTGCTTTATAAGTGATAAAGAATGTTCAGATAATACGCTTAAGCTTCCAAAGCCATAAGCGAGCTTAAATAAATCTTAAGATTTTAATTGGAGTACTGTGAGTAGAAATATTAAATTAATTATTTTCATATCTTTTAGTTGTTCGAACTAAATTTAGAGAGTCATTTCAGTAGATATTATGCCATGACAGTCAATTTACAGCTTTTTTCAAGTCTCCAAATAACAGTGGAAATACTGTAGGGAAATTAAGGCAGGTGGTAAAGTTACATAACTTATTATTTGACAGAGAGAGATATATATGTAATATTTTATAGAGAATTAAAAATTATTGAAAGATATCCTGATATTTTTCATAGATAAAAGAGCCTTTTTGAGAGTAAAATAAACAAATAGTATTTTAATTTATTATATTAGCTGCTATTTAATTACTTATTATTACTTCAAACACTTTACCCAAAAGATCTTCATTTTAATAACAATTGTTTTTGATTGTTCAACAAGAAAAATATTTCTTGAATGAATAATTATGTTAAGTAAGAAATTTTAAAAACTTTCACTGATTTCTTTAAATCTTGAATTATATTTAAATTCTCAAACATCAAATTTAAGGAAGGCAAATAAAATATCTTTGATACTTTATCCAAGCATAATTTTATTATTTATATGAAATCTATTTTTCTTATGCGTCATGGACAATCGTAAAATTCTAAAATAATTCAAGAAGAGGTTATAAGACACTTAGAAAAATCAGCGTATTTCATAGTGATCCTGAATTTATCAAATAATTTGTGATCTCATAAAATACTAAGTTACTAAAGAACCATGTTAAGAAGAAAGTGAGAGTAATTTAACACACACACAGACCGAGCTCGTGCCATCCACTTCCAAAATAGAACAGAACTGGTTAATATATTTTTAAATAATTGTAAAGAATTATTTAATAATCCTTTAAAACAAAGAAAATAATATTTCTTAACAGAAATAGAAGTAGTCGTTCACAAAAAAAGCTGTCCTGCACATTTTTTAGTAAATTGAGAAAAATTAAACATATTTTGTTTTAAAATTCATACATCCGATAACTTATATATTGAACATTATACAAAATAAATAATATAAGATAAATAGGATCTGTTTTTTGAAAAATAATAAATTGTGAAAATTGGAAAAATATATCTAAACTATATTACTTAATCCACATCACTTTTACCACATCATTTAATACATTAAAAATTTTATGTGTACTTTAAATAGTTACCTACCTTATTAAAATTTTTAAAATCGCATTGAATAAAATTTCATTGTAATCTCTACTCTTATTTTTTTATATAATGAATTTCTCAATATTGTGAAATTTTTTACAAAATCTTTTTATAGTTACTTTTGAAAACCAGTGCAATGGTGACTATAAATAAGATGGACTATGAAAAAGACTTTTAAAACTGTAAAGTTAAATATAAAAGTTAACTTAAAGAATGGGATACATGAATAGTTATTTGTGATCATAGTTTTGTTGAAGTTACTTCTGAGAAACATTGCTTGATAGAAAATTAATAAATATATAAATATATTGAGCCTGAAAAAAGATTATTTTAAAATTGTAAAATTAGCTATTAAATTCCAATGAAAGAATGACGTAATTTCTTGATGAGATTTTTACAAGTTTCTTTCAGTTTGCGTCTTGTCATATGATAAGAATGTTGATCCAGTAAATGTTAACAGTGAATTTTGTCCCGAACAAATTGCAATCTTATGAAAGTTTAAATAGATGTTATAGACACAAAACGGCTTGGAAAATAGTCTGGATGCTCCTACCCGAGAGAAAAGTTATTTCCTCTTATCTCTTTTCTATATCACATCCTTTTTATCTGTCTCGGTGGACATTAATCCTTTTTTAAGTGGAACGTGCTTAAGTAGTTATTTCATTAGACTAATTTTGTTATTTTACTTTTTAACTTGATCGACTGTAGCTTAAGAATTAGAATAGTTAGTAATAACACACTGAAAATAACGAGATTACAAATAATTTTGGTATACTAACATAACTAGTCAATTATAAATTACTTTCTCTCAGCATATTTTGTCTATGTGAATTCTTATTTGAAAATTTTTTAAAAGATGTGCATATGAAATACTTTTTTTTTTTTGTAGAAAAAGTTTACTATTGTTACCCTAAAAAATACAGGTAAATGTGGTTTGAAATGATCACTGAACATGAAATTAAAATTTTCCATTTATCTAGAGAATTCTTGTTTAATAACAACGTTTGAAACATGCAGTGTTTTGGTTCCCAGTGGAGCAATGATAATACCAGGTTCTTCAATATGGTTCATTTCCAATCATTGTTAAACAGCACGAGATACATGTTCCTTTTATGTTTTCAACTTGACAGACGGGAGCTCGGGTGTTTCTAAGATTTCCTCTCACATAATACCTAAGAACACATTGTCTATGAAGTCTATCAGAATGAGACTATGCGATGCATCCTTAAAATATCTTTCAATGGGATCCAATTTTAAGACGCTTAAACATCTGTTGAATTCGTTACTTTTGTCAACAATTATACGTTGTTTATTTGGTAATGATTTGCTTAATTTTATATGAAATTTATAATTTTAAAATAATTAATAAAAAAAGGTTAGAAAACACTTAATTTGTTTCATTATGTTATTTTAACTAAAGGAGTTCATTTTTAGTTCATGATCATTATATATTCTAAGTACAAGTCATTAAATACAACTTTTATTTCCTTTTAATATTTAAAATCAGCAAAGATTAATTATTATTATAACAAAACATCTGGACTTCAATTTTTGTATTACCTCATCGGAGCTTTAAAATGATTTATTTAGTGCCATTTTCTTATTAATATATATGCTATAATACAATAAATCCCACATCCTTATCTGTCAAATCATAATTAAAATAATTCAGGATTTAAAATGCAAAGTAGTTCAACAGTCGCGCAACTCGTGAAATATTTTTTTTTTTAAATGCTAAAAAGAAATAAAATAAAAATCCATACTTGATCTAACGAAAAAACTTCATAGATTTAAAATTTTTATTCAAATCAAAATATATCACGAAAAATATTCAAAATATAAACCTCTTTCGTAAGCACAAGCATGAACTTCTTCACAGGATTTATGGACATTTTACTCAGGGTTAAATCCTTTATATTTTCAATCACTGATTGAGTATTTCTTTTTTCTTTTTCAGTTGAAGAATGTAGAGTACTTCTGTGCACGGTTACCTTTATATATCCCCCAAAAATATACAGGCATTGGGTTTAGAGATTTTGGAGTCCACAGTCCAATGGAAATGGAAATTTATTCAAAAAAGTATCTTTTTGAACGACTTTTGAATCCTATCTTTGGAAAATTCCTTCAAAAATGTGTCTTGTTGAACGCATAAAAAATTGTTCCCTTGAAAAAATAAAAACATTCATCTTTATTAATAAGAATTGATAATACTGTTATGCTATGTTTTCCATCCACTGAATATTCTCATTTCTGGCTAGCAGAGTAAAGCAGAACGTCCACTTCTCTTCCAATTTTTAACATTTTTTTGTGGTGAAAACAGGCCATTAATGAAAGATTGCCATCTTTCTAGGTGCAGAAGTGTGAAAAAATGTTCGCTTAAGCACCTCAATTGTGACTTTGAAAAAAATACTTGAAAATTATCACTCAACAAAAAACATTTTTTTATTGTCAAAAAACTATTGTGATCCTACTTCAAACTACAATTAATATTAAGTAGGATGGAAAATTAAAATAAAAATGGTGTGTGTGTGTGAGTGTTTGTGTGTGGGTGGGTGCCATTTCGAAATTTATAGTTTCTTTAACTGTCGTTATTATACGTATTTATAATTAGTATTTTTTAAAAACTAAAAATTTATTCTTGGAAGTCGTGACTTTTGGATCATAATTACTGTTAAGATCAACTTATTAGAAATAAATATATTTTTAACTCAAAGAGAGAGATTTTTGAGGCAGGGAAAATCTTAACAAATTGATTAAAAACTGTTCATTCAATATTTAGAAACCCTAACTGTATGCATACTTAGAAAAAAGTGTTTGTATTGATCAACCGTGTTAAAAGTTGTAAAATTATAAAATTTTTTGTGGAAAACTTTTTCAATTCTATTCTGGTTGGTTTCTTTAACTTTTTCATCCTTAATGAAATTTTAAAATACGGCAGAAAAATACTTTTACGGTAACTTAATGTGTTGTTAGATGTGCGAGCGAAATGCTTTCGTTTATGGTCGTCACTGTGGCATATATGTAGATAAGCATTTAGATGCTGGTATATAAACAGCTAATCCAGGCATGAGACTATTGTGATATTCTTTTATTTCTAAAGAGTATGTGAAAAGCTGTAAAACTTTATCAATGGCACTATTAATACATAATGCGACAAACAAGAAGAGCTTGCTGTTGTAATTTCTATGGTTCCTGAAAGATAAAAACAAGTAGCGAATGAAAGATTCGTATGGAGAAGTATATCTGTCTAATAGCACTATTTTGCTATGGTATTCAAAATTTAAAGCTAACCCTTATTGGTCTCAAGTTCCCGGTCGATGTGTAGTTTACCTTGTTCTTTGATTATCAAGTCAATTTTTTTTATTAACTTCAAGAATCCAGACGTTTCTATCTCTATTGAATGGTGCTGTAAGTTGCAGGAAAGATCATCACATGCAATAAAAGCGAAACCTTCAAGAAAAGAGTGGTTCTGCTTTATAATAACGCCCGCTTTCATATCATAAATGTCGTAAAGCAGAAATTTCGTTTATTAAAAATGAAAACACTTAAGCAACTGCTCTATAGCCCTGATCTTGGCGCAGCTTGTCCATTTTAGACCTTGCGCCACAAAACCCAACCAACCAACCTATAGCCCTGATCTCTTCGTATGCAGTTTTCACTCTTTCAGTCCCTTAAAAAATAGTTGCTTGAATATATGGAGCAAGAATTTTCAGACATCTTTTAGCACAGAATAAAAAGTTTTACCAAATTAGTATATCCAATCTTGTAAAGCAATGGGATGATTTTCATAATGCTTAAAGTAATTTTGAGTAACCGACATACCACTTCCAGAGTGTACAGTCATAGAACTGAATCTTTTTTAATGCTCTTTATAATTCACTTCTTAAACTCAAGGAAGGAAAAAATAAATGATGTTTTATTAACCATAAGTTTTTGTCACTATCTATAAAGCTATTAATGACATTTTTTTGTTGTTCTTTGATTAATTATACTTAATTAAAAAAAGATATTCAATAAAATTGGGGAGAGCATGTTCGTAAAACTGATTATAAGAAAAACTTTTGCATAATATGAGATAAGAAAAATGAATGAAATTTGAGTACTACTCGAAAAGCTTCAAGAAGAAAATTAAAATTTCATGAAATTAAATGTATTGTAAAATTTTTTTATGCTTCCAAGTGTATTACTTAAATGATTCAAATTTCAAGAGTTTTACAAAAATTCAAATAAATGTTTTTAAATTTGTTTAAAAAAGATAGCAAATATTTTCATGATTTCTTACCTTCTTCACAAGGTACATTTTAAAAAATCTAAAAAGCCAATTTAATAAAAATTAAAAATAGCTTATATTCTTTCTTTGTAAAAAAAAAAGTAAATAAACTGATTTATATAAGAGGGTAAATATCTATATTTTTATTTGTTCGTCCTTTATTTAATTTTAAGCGATTTGTATCATAAGGGTTTATATTATTAAACTTAACTTGATTTTTTTGCTTTTATTGATTGTGTTTTTCCCAGTTTTCATTCATATATTATCTAGATTTTTAAAACCTTTTAAGAAACATTTCCTTATTTACACTCAAAAATAAAATACCAATCTCTCTAGTATTCAAAATGAGTCATTCTCTTACTAAAAAAGAGAAGCCAATATAACTGCTTATATTTAAAAATCTATATTCGATGGCTTGAAATGAATGATGTTTTTAAGCAATGCATCTAATTAAACATATTTTCAACATTAAACTAAAAATTATTTTAAAAATTATAACGTTAAACTTTGGCAACGCCCTTTAGACTCTGATATCATATTTTCATTAATTAACATCAACAAGAAAATCTGGACAGAATTGGCTTAGCAGTTCTATTTCTTCAGGCATGTAACAAATATTGGTTATCAGCAACGTCATAGTGGTTGAATTCTTAGTTAAACCTTCTGGATAACAAATGAATGACATGAAAGTTTCTTTAAGATTTAATGAATCACAAAAGGACTCACATTTAGACATTTGGTCATCTCTGTATCAATGGAAAAATTATTTTAGATATCCATACACAATTTAACAACTTTCTGGTTTTTTTAGGTAACTACTGAAAATCAAATTAATTTATTTTTAAGACTTGTTATTGAAGCAAATATGTGTAATATTATCTACATAGAATATTTACGCTGCTGTTTTTAACGTAACTCTCAAATTTACAATCATAATGCAAACTCTTTTTTTTAAAACTAATTCAGTTTTAGCTCTGCTAGTTGGAAAAAAAATAAATAACAAAAGAGCGATCATTGTTCTAATATTTAATCTAAATTTTTACTGGCATTCGAAAGACCGATTGAGAGATAATTTAGGACCATTTTGTATTAGGTCCTCAATTGTTCTTTCACCCTTCTTTCTGCAGTATATAATTTTATTAACAATCTTACGCATAAAACAATTATGTATGAAGAATTCTTAACAGGAAAAAATAACTGATCTATTAATTTTCTTTACTTGTTTTCCGTAACAACAGAAATATTTTTGATGAAGAAATTCTGATTAACTTCTATTTTTTTCATATTATCCTAAAAATGTCAAGATATTTTGGAATTTTATAGCTATAAAGCAACTTTCTTTACGAAAAAATTACACTGATTTTATTAAGGCCATATTAATTAATGCATTTTTAACATTAAGAAGCACTTCGCAAACCAATATTTTATAACAAACTCAGCTGATATATCTGCAGTAAGAATTACAATTTAGGTTTCTTCTTTCTTATTTCACGTTTCCATAGTTGCGGTATTAGGAGGTTTTGTTAGGCATGAATGTTTCCACGTGTACTTTTTACTATTTCTATTCTCTATTAGTATCTTTGTTTCTAGATCTCTTTTAACTTTAATTTTCTGGGGACCATAGATCATTTCTAAGAGTACTGTGCTTTCAGAAATTTTAATTATTAAGAAAGTTCATATTAGTGTGCTAGGAAATCATTTTGAAAAACTTTGTTAGCCAATATTCTATATTTATAATTTTCTTTTGCTAAAGGCTTTCATATATTATATCTTATGCTGAATACTTTTTAAGAATTTATTTTTTATAATTTATTACTTCAAAAAAATTAAACCAAATATATAAGACATTTTGTATAAAATTAAAAAAATATTAAAAAACAAAATTTTTATTTTATGCATTACAACTTAAAAATAATATTATTCATTATATGAAAGCATTACAATTTCTATTATAGAAAATACAGTTTATTTTCCTCAAATAAACACAATCAGTTGATTTATTTTTAAGAAATAACATTGAGATTTAATTATGTTTTCTATGCATATTTTAATGTATTACTGGTAAAAAATAATTTCTATAAATTTTACTCTTTTCCCTTTTCATTTCAATAACACCATTTAACTAAGATAAAATAACAATAACATTATATAACTGAAGAATAATTTAATCTAAGTTATACACATTCTATAATTTACACTTTTCAGTAAAACATGCAGAGTTATATTAATTATATGTAGAAGGCCTAATTGGGAAAAGCGTCGTTCTCTTTATCGCAAGTAGTGAATTCGATTCTCGACATAACTAAGGACCCGTCACTTTTGCTAAAGGCAACTAGGGCACGTTAAATAGATATCGCTAGCAATGTCATTCAAGTGAAATGATTGAAATGGGCATGTCAGATCAAGTCTTAAAAATCATGTGTGTAGTTCGTGCTTTTAAATTTCGAAGATTTAACTACCTGCAAAATATTCCTATTGATTGAGTCAAGTTTTAAAAATTTCTTTCTTGAATGAGAGCTATAAGCTCTTAGCAAAAAACTTCAAAACTGATCACCATTAATTGCCTACCTAGTTAAAAATTGAAAGCATACATTTTGCTCATATTTAATTTATAATGAATACTTAAAGAGAGAAATGTAAAAAATTCCATTTAAGAACTATTGCTAAATGTTTTTTATTTCGTAATTCTGTTTTATTCAGTTATGTATTTTTAGTGTTAAATTAACTTTTAATATTCTTGTGTGTTTGTTTCATTGTTATTATTTTCCTAGATATATCTCAAAGATTGTAGCCTAAATGGAAAAATATTTTTTTTAAAAAAATTGAAATGTTTACTAAAAAGATATTGAATAGAAGATTTCGTTTCCTTAATTTCTCAAATATAATATTACATTATATCTTACGTAGTATGTCTATACTTCGAGTTCATTTAAAACTTAATTTAACGAACATGTTTCACTTTGAAAAATATGATTAGGATGTATATGTGAAGAGTACAGTTAGGAATTAATTAATATCGAATAAAACAATGTTTCTGTCGCAAATAAAAAAATTGATTTTAAGTACTCGTTGTTGAAATCAACTCAGCATATTTTTAAAAATGAAAATTTTTCTGGAAATATATGTCAAGGTTATTATTTTTTAATGAAACAATGTGCTTTATTAATGAAGATGTAAGTAGCAATACATTTTGTTAATATTTTTCAAAATGCTTCACTGCTTTCATTATAGGAACTCCCATAATTCCAAGCAAATTGAGATAGAAAATATTACTCATCTTATTAAACAAATCCTAGTGGACTATGATATCCGTCTGCGCCCAAAATTTGGAGGTAAGATTTTGGATTTTTTTTTATTTTCATAATTATTTTTCAAGAAAATGATATGCATAATTTTAGAGATAAATTTCAGGACCTCCTTTATATATTGGAATGGATTTACAGATAGCAAGTTTTGATGCTATTTCAGAAGTCAATATGGTATGTAGTACATTAATTAATTACATTGCTTTCTTCAAATTCTTTTATATAAACTTATGTCTTTTATAGAAGTGACGTACTAGTAATTTTGTGCAGGATATTATTGAAGGAAAAGACATTTTTTTTTTATCAAAAATTCTGTGTTCATCTTAAGGGCAAACAGAAATGAACAAAATTTTATTTTATTAAACTTCAAAACTTTTACTTTTTGTTTTTGAAAATAAATATGTTATACATTAAGTACTGAATCTTCTCGTTTTAATCATGGCATGTTGATTAAACATGCTTTAAAGCCTGAGCAAAAATATGTTAAATTTACATTGTATCTCTAAAATCTCATTTGATTCAAATCATTATTTTACTTTAACGTTATATAAACACAGAATACACAAGTAGTTATGAAAATAAAGAAAACACTTTTATTAGTTTGCTGTATGACCACCTTTGGCATATAATACAACTTGGATTCGCCTAGGAATCAATTCATACATGTATTCAATAGTGCTTAGAGGAATATTATGCCATTTTTTGTGGAAATAATGTGAAAGTTCTGCAAAAAATACAGGAAGAAGATATTGATTTAATATTAATTATTTTAAAACATACTATAATGGCTAAATTATATTAAGGTCGGGTGATTGTGCTAGCCAAAAAGACATTAAAATTCCTACTCGTGTTCTTCAAACCATAATTGGACAAATCCTTCTATATAGATAAGTGCATTATCAACCTAAAAAATTCCATCTCCAGCAGGAAACAAAACTTGCATCATAGGTTGGACCTACCCAGCTAAAATGTGTCTTCACTTCTCCCCAGTGATCCTTCCTTTCAGGATTGTGATTGGTTCAGCAGAAAATCTCGAAACTTAGCATTTTAAACGAGATTATCACGATCATGCATTTGTGCAATTTCCTTCAAACCTGCACTCGTCATTGAAGGAAAAACTGTGAAAGATGATTTGTCAGACTATATTACTTTCTTCCATTTATCAATCGGTCAAATATGAGCGTAATACTACTGTTGACGAGGTTTGGCTTTAACATCTGTGACAAGTGTTGGAATTACCGTAAATGTTTTCTTTAGGAAGGTAGCTTCTATCTGTAACCATTGACACAGGAGAAGCTAGTCCGCTTCAATATCATCCTGCTTTATGAATAAGCATCTCTTCCCATTCACTATTTTGTTTGGTCAAGTTTATCTTGTCATGCTGTTTCTTTGCTCTCATGACTTTAAATATAATACCTCTAGAAAAGCCTAAAAGTTTTTGAGATGTTTCATTTACACTTATTTCAGTTAGATGGACTGGAACAAACTGTCGTCTTTGAAAAAATTCAAAATTTGCAAAGCTTCAATAAAGCTACTACTTATATTACCGTAGTATATACCAGGAATGGCCAAGACGTCGACCGCGGTCGACTGGTAGACCGCGAAGACATTTTAGGTAGTCCACGCGACCATCCCGATAATGACCTCGGATATTAACAATTTAATTTATGACATAGAAACAATGAATTATTTAAAATAAAAATTTACTGCAGTCTACTCTGTAAAACCCAAAACAAACTGTGCAAAGATTTACGATTTAAAGATTCATGATTAAAGGTTTACGATTCAAAACGGACATGATGAGCGCGATTAAAACATTCAAAAAAACTATAGAAAGGTATGTATCTCAATTAAGAAAACATGAATTGAGAAACTTTAAAAACATAGTGGAAGAGTGCATCCTTAATCCAAACCGAGACCATAATCCATCGAAGATTTCGCTTAATACTTACTTGTTCTGTTTGAAGAATTTGAAAGAAGATTCGCTGAATTAATTAGGTTGAAAGAAATACTTAATTTTATGATATTTCCATTTAATGAAAATATCAACATTGATGGAGTATCTGAAAAAATAGGACATTTAATGGATACCACATCAGTCAAGGTTGAGGAAGAAATTATTAAATTAAGATGCGATGTATTTCTAAAATCCAAAGCATATTTAGCGATACTGATTTTTGCAAATTAATTTCTGAGAAAACATTTCCAAATATTTACAAATTGATTTTGTATTTGAAATCATACTTTGGATTGAGGTATCTTTGCGAATCTGCTTTTTCAACCATGAACAAAAAACAAACATTGATCACATTTAACAGATGAACATTTAATCTCGTGTTTATGCATTTCAATAAGCTCGTATCAGCCACAATATGATAAACTTGTCGCAAATATACAGAACCAAATTTCAACTAAATGAAGTGAATGGGATGGTCAGTTTTTGATATATGAATACTTTGATTATTTTCGTCAGTAAATTTTTATTTTGTAAATATTAATATTAAGTTTTTTTTAGAAAAATTACATAATTTACCATTTTTTCTTGTTACCGAAAATAAATATGTACGTTAATTTAGCTCTGCTATTGGTAGACCACCTTCGATTTTTTAAATGCGGAATAGACCTCGAATCCCAAAAGTTTGGCCACCCCTAGTGTATACAATTCTATTTATAAAAAAAACTGGTAGCTATTATTATATTTTAATCCTAATGAAGTCCATTCATAAATGTTATTCACAGGTAATTCCATTATTTTGATAACCATCTCTGCTTATCGTTCAATGTAAGAAAGCAATCATGTTTGGATATTGATAAACATTGTTGGAATAATTATATTCAACTAAATTCATTCCATCAGAAGCAGATAGATTTTTTAATTTAAACTTTTTTAATTTTATATATTTTAATTGCACATTCACTAGATTCCTGCCGTTTTTCGAAAAAATAAGCCAAAATAAGTTACCCTAGATTCATAAAAAAATATTCATATACTGACTAATAATTTAGTTTAAAAAAATTTTCTATTTTAATAAATTATTTCAATTCTTATATTTCTTAAGTATTTATATAATTATGAAAGTATAATTTTTTTAATAATAAACAATAATTGAATTGAATATTTGTCAAGTTCAATGCATTGCATCATGATTTGTTTCCAAAAGAAATTTATCGTAATGTTTTTAATTATCAAAGGTAAACTGAAACAAGTTATTTTTATGTGTACAATTTTAAATATTAACTAAAATAATCTGAATATTCTCTGCTGCGCAGCATCTGTAAATTGCAGTATTCATTTCAAGTATAAGCACAAATTTCGAAAAAAACTTATTTCTGAAATATTAAACTAACATGTATAATATGTATTATATTTTTTACCTGCCGTATTGTGCTCATTACATTACTGTCGATAAAAATTAAAAATTATTTAACTCTATATCCTATATTATATCTTCTGTTAAATGTGATATATTTATATATATATATATATATATATATATATATATATAATTTTATATATATATATATATATATATATATATATAGTAATAATTTTGTACTTGTTAAAATTTTAAATTCTTATTGTGCATGACACCAAAATACAATAAAGTGGAAAAAGGAATTTAAAATTATTATAAAGAGCTTCGTGTAATGTGAATGCACAAAGTATAAATTAATTTTAACTTGAAAATATTTTTATATACTATTTTGATAAATTAAACGTTTAATTACACAGGTTTAAAGCAAATAAGATATTTCAGCAAGTGTTATAAAACAGTTACTTGTTTAAAAGAAAGTGAATAAGTTATTCTTTAAAATATATAGAGTTAGTACATATAAGATTATTTATTATTTTTGAAGAAAATTTTTTTTCCTCTAAAAGTATAAATAAAATCATTATGAAAAAACTTCTACTACATTTTTAAGGCAGCATACATATAAAACATAATTTTATAAATAAAATCATGCATGATTTAAATATTTTAATGTTTAGAAAAAGTTTTTCATGATTCATTATTGTAATAAATTTACCAGAAATATTTTTTATGCAACTACTCTGGTTATATTATTTATAAAGGTTGTATAGTAAAGATTTTATACTTGTTAAAAAATTTAGATTCTTATTGTGCATAACCCCAAAATATATGTAGTTATATATAAGCATGTTAACGTTATTTCTTTAAAATTATAAACATTTATTAACGTTATTGTATAGACTACAATCTTTTTACGTCCAATTATCCATTCAGAATTAATCTCAAAAATGTTTACGTTAATACAGAATAATATTTTTATAGATTTTTAATGATAATCATCAAATTTTATGCATTTAAAGTAGTATAAGATATTTTATATTAAATTATCATGTTAAAATGAATTATAGTATTTTTTATATAATTTCAACTCACTCACTCACATTTTTTAACAAAAAGTTTATTTATATTGTTAAGACAAATCTCTGAAGCTTTAATTATGCTGATCTTTAACTTTTTCTTTTGAAAAAATACTGTCATTAATCCTTATATCTTATGAAAAATGGTGACATGTATTTCAGTTCCTAAATTTTCTGATATCATAATTAATAATCATATTTTATTTACATTTTTACTAAAATTTTAAAAAATAATCTAGTCTAAATTATAATTATTTCATGTAATGTCATTAGGATATCAATCATAAATTTAAAAAATGTAGTGTCATTTTTTTTTAATTTACGTTTTTTAAAGAATAAGATAAATTTTCTGCGATTCTCCTCCCTGGAAGACAATAAGTCAAATTAGCCTAGAAATGTCTAGAAAATGTTTCTATTGTCTAGAAAAAAATTACTTTACAGAAGTAATTTTTTTCTAGACATATAAAAACATTTTCTAGACATTTCAGTACTGGAGAAGAGGTTACAGAGAATTCACACACGAATTGAAAAAACCTTTAAAAAAAATGAATTAATGACTCTTAATATAAAGGAGAAACAGAAACTAAGTTCTCTCATGCTTGTGCTTAGGAACTTTTTGAATTGATGGAAATAGTCAGAATCAGACTGAATCAAAGCAAGATTTAAAAAGTTTTGCAAACTTTATTTTTTTTTTTTTTGTATTACCACTTTTGGTAAATCCTTGCCAGGATAAAGAAATTTTGGGCTGCAGCGTTAAAGCATCGTTGTCTGAAAACTCACCATTTGGTAAAAAATGCTTTTGGTGTATCTGGTGTATCCTCGTAATTTTTATTCATAAGAATTTTCTAGATAAAAATCTGTAATCAAACAAGAATATAGAGTACAACTGAAAGTCTTATTTAGAATATGATAATATAGGAGAAATAAAGGAATTCCAAATTTTGTCTAGTATACCGAATATTGAACCATTTCATAAAATGATTCAAACTCGAAACTGGTTACGGTTTATTAAAAGGTTCAATAGTTTGTTGGGTAATTATTAATAAAACACACAGCAGAGGAACTATTGAACAGTTAATACTTAAAAATTCAAATAAAACATTTCTATCCTTTAAAGAGAAGAGATAATATTTATTCAGAATGCAAATTAAAAAAAAATCCACATTTTAAAGTTGTTCCGAAAAAGTAATTTTTCTAACTGAATAACATACCTAAAAGGTTTGACATGACATAGAAACCTAGGCTTTTAAGCCTAATCGTTCATTTCGTAAATTCACAGATAACACGTACTTTGATCTTTATGTTTAAAGATAATTTTAAAATGAAATGTATGGACATCTGTCTTACAAGAGGCATTTCTTGAATCATCATACACTGCTGACAACCCCAATTGCAACACCAAGAAAGACAGCAGATATCACAAAAAAATTTATTTTGTAGATAACATGTTGACCAAGTATCAAATGATTAAATTTATAGACTTCTGTGAAGTGTGGTTCCTGCCAAAATCAATAACCAGAGTAGCAACCATTATTAGAGATCACTGCTACCACATACCTCAGCATAGATTCAAAGAGACTTTGTATGTGTTCTTGGAATAAAGCAGACCCATCTACTTCCACACGTTACAAAAGTTGATCTGGTGTGGCAGCTTGGGATATAATCTGAGTCAATCGTTGAGCAACCATGGACCACATGTTTTCTATCTACGAAAGATTCGAAGAGCGAGCAGGCCAGGGAAGCAATTCAATCTGGCGATTGACGAATAAACCTTGGACAATGTGTCCCAAGTGTGGTCGTGTATTATCCTTTTGAAATATGGCTGTGGATAAGCCATGAAGGTCATTGAGGACAACTGGCTCCAACACCACGGACATGTAGTTCTGACCGTTTAAAGTACCGGCGATGTGTACTACAGGAGTGTGAGAATGAATTCCAATACCGCCTTATATAGTTATACCCAGTGCAGGACCTGTGAGGTGGTGCATAACGCAGCTGTTCATTATCCTCTCTCCATGGCATCTCAAGACTCGAATGCGACCATTGTGGTGTTGCAGACAGAAGCGTGGCTCGTCTGTAAAGACAGTTTCATTCCATTCTGTCGTCTACATCCTTCTTTCATTGCACCAGTGTTTCTCAACCTTTTAGTATTCACGGCCCAATTTTCAATCATAATTTTCATCGCGCCCCCCTCCCCATCGCATACAATAATATATATACAATAATAATGTATTTTGAGTATTTTGGCGCTAAACCTACACTACAACCGTAATTTTAAATTTTACAAATTATCAAGAATACCGAAATTTATTGACATTTTGCAACACCGATCCTCAGCATTGAAAAAACAAGAATCCTATGCTTTTTTATTGCTCTTGCTTCCCGCCATGTCGGGCATTCTCATGGTTTCGCGAGAAGTTTCGATTTGTTTGGAATTTGTCTGGTCAGCAAAAAATTAAGCTGGAAGCGTGCGCAGATGTGAACAAATGTTTTCTCATAGGGAGAAGCAGAAAGTTCTATGACGCCAATTTCAATTCCAGACAATCTCATTGGAGTCGATCCTTCTATAGCTATTGAATCTATTCTGAATGTGTGTATTGAATATATTTTCGTGTAATTGCAATTCACCGTATTAAATATTGACGGCAGCAGACTTATGCAGAATCATGGATAAATTTTTAAGCGGGCGTAATCGAGCATTAGACGATAGACAAGCATCAACAAGTACACAGATGAGCGTGGTTTCGAAAATAAAATCAAGAATACTTAAGTTTTGGGTTCACTAGTACTGAAGTAAATGAAGAAGAAAAGCACCTGTGTATCATTTGCTCAAAAATGTTGGCAGCAGACACCATGAAACCTAATAAACTTAAGCGACATTTGGAAACGCTTCATAGTGAGTACGTAAACAAACCCAGAGAATTCTTGCAATTAAAATTAAAATCATATGAAAAGCAAAAATAATTGTTTAAAAAAACTTTGTCTGTGAATGAAAAAGCCTTAATTGCCTCTTACAAAGTTTCATATAAAATAGCCAGATGTAAAAAGCCTCACACCATTGGTGAAGAGCTTATTTTGCCAGCCGCGATTGATACTGTAGAAATTATGTTTGGAGATAATTTTGCAAAACAAATGCAGTCTATACCTCTTTCAAATGATACTGTTGCCCGTCGAATCGCTGATATAGCTGAAGATGTAGAGTGTCAGCTTTTGTCGAAGTTGAGTTACAAATTGTTTTCAATACAACTCGATGAGGCAACAGTTAGTAATATAGATGCTCATTTCATTGCCTATGTTAGATTTTGTGATGATTTGTCAGTAGTAGAAGAATTACTTTTCTGAAAACCAATAGAACTCAAAGCAACAGCACTCGCTTTATTTGTTATCTTAAATGATTTTATGAATGAGGCAAACATAGAATGGAAACATTGCGTGGGAATATGCACGGATGGTGCTCGTTCTATGTCAGGAACATTCCAAAGTATTCAAGCACTTCTGGAACAAAAATCGCCACAGTGCGTCTGGACACATTGCATGATCCACAGTGAAGCTTTGGCTTCCACGAGTGATAAATTTAATGCTTTTTGTAGGAAATTGGAATTGTGGAGCAGAAATTTAAAGCAAGAAAACTTAACAATGTTTGCAAATTTGAATGATTGTATTAAAATTTACAAGGCTGAAAAACAACATGTAAAAGTTGTTTTTGTAACCATTGAAAATCAGTTAGCAACGTTAGCAAAGAATTTTAAAAAGTACTTTCTTGCTGACGACAAACTGATATCAAGTTACAAGTGGGTGAGGGATCCATTTCAAAATACTCCCGAAGGACTCCCAATCGAAGAGGAAGAAACCTTCATAGACTTCACGGCAAGCGGTGAAACCAAGAGACAATTTAATAATAAATCACTCTTTGAATTTTGGGCAGGAGTGGATGATGAGTTTTCTGCACTAAAAACAAGGGCATTTCGCATTCTACTACCATTTTCAACATCTTACCTTTGTGAAACTGGATTTTCTGCGGCGGCTTCTTTGAAGACAAAATATAGATCTCAGCTAAATATAGAAAAAGAACTGAGAGAACTAATATTAAGCCCTCCTTCAAATAACTTTGCTCTGAAAGATAGGCCCAAGGAAGTCGCTAATAATTATTAAATTTGTTTTTAATTTAGTAAGTTGTTTTATTTTAATAAGTTAATTATTAAATATGTCGAAATGTATTTTGTTTTGTATGTGTGTGTTCTTTCTTTTCAGTCACTTCATCAATTTTTTAAATAACATTTTCTCTTGTATATGCTCGCGACCCCCCATTAGTGTGCTCGCGCCCCCCTAGGGGGGCGCGCCCCACAGGTTGAGAATCACTGCATTGCACCATTGGTGGTGGAGACGTCTGTGGATCTATGTCAAGGGAAGACGAAGCAATGGACATCTTGTGGACAGACCACTCTGCTGTAAACGGCGACGAATGGTACGCGCAGACACTGGATGATGCGTTACAGACTGAATGTGCTATGCTATGGTTTGTGATGTGGCTGAACGATCCGTCACTATCATACGCAAAATTCGCCTGTCAGCGCATGAAGTGGTGAACTGAGATGGATGCGATCGAACATGTCGGTCAATGGTAACCTCCTTTATCCAACGATCACATATTCGCATTGCAATTATTTGGTTTCGTTCAACACGACTTCCGATTTTCTTGAAATTTCTGTAGTCCACTATCCTTCCTCTGTCAAACTCTGATACTTTATCAAAAAATGATTGATTTTTCTACCAGGCATAATTGATCATTTTTTGAAAAAAAAAAAAAAAAACACAAGAAAACCACAATTGCAGAACTTGAAATCGTCGAAATCTCCTAGCCTTAAATAACGATTTGAAATGGCGCCACAGGCGCGCGTGATGTACTTCTGAGCCGAAATTCTAATCATTTGCTTATCTGCCCTACGCTATTGCAAGTTGTAAACTTTATGTTATTTGCATGCTTCAGGGTGCTGCATTTCCGGTGGCCAGCAGTGTATAACAGGACAAGCAATTACAGCATAGTGAATTATTTTAGTGATTTCATAAAAAATTATAATCCTTGGAGAAAAGAAAAACCTCTAGAGTATAGTGGTTTTAGAAGAGAATATACAATTTGTGCTTTTGTTATATAAATATTTATGATCGTAATCAAAAATATAATCTGCAACCCTTCCGAATGGAATTTGCATGAGAGAAATGTAAAGTGTATTTACTATTATTCCATTCACTGACATTTATAATTTTTAAATTTTTCTTTATACAACATTTTAGGTTTTGGAGAGAAATTGTCTTAAGTTAACAAAAACTCTGAGTTTTCCTTTTACCTGATATTTAATATCTCCTCACTTCCCCCTGTATTCCTAAATATCCTGAAATCTAGGTAATTTACATCGTGCTGCAATTTTTTATGTAAACAAACAGATTATTGTTTTGATTTGTAAAATGATAACTGGTGAGTTTTCAGAGCAAGTTGACAAAAAAATAATTCTTTGAAAATGACACACAAACTTTATTTTACTTACTTTATCATACATTATGCTAAATATGATCATATACAAACAGTGACATACACATATTTAAAAACAAAAAGAGAGTGATGAGTAAAATTTTAATCATTATTATTTCACTTCCTTATCATAATCATTTCTTTAACGTGAAATGATTATACCAGAATTGATACATTATCATTGAAAAAATACAGTTATCCCAAAATCCGATGCTTGTAAAACATGATTTTTTTAAAGTGAAGTTTTCAATCATTTATTAGACTGCTTATGCATACACAGAATGATGTAAAATAAAGTATAGAATAGTGTATGAAAAGAACCTATATTTTTAAAGTAAATTCCTTAGAAATCTTTTCTTACATAGAAAAGTAAAGCCTTTTAACATACATGCTTGACAATGCATAACTTTAATCATATTACTAAAACAGTTAATAGAGTAGATAGTTTTGATGAAATTATGCATGCATTTATACCAATGACTATCATTTAATATAATATCAATAATTTAAAGCGTTGCAGAGAAAAGAAAAATAAAAGCTTTTTAAAGAAAAGTAGCTTATTATTATGACATTTGTTGATCTTGTTATTATGACGTTTTAAAATGTAACAACTTTTGTTTTAGCAAAATCCATAGCTTGATGTATAATTGGAAGATTTGAAATGGCCAAAAACAAATTGCTACTTATATTGCTGGAGTAGCTAGAAATTTCATTTTTAATACAGTTGAATGGCAAAGATCAATCAGGACAAGATCATCTATGAACTCTCAGAGTGAATAATACCTATATATCCTACCATCCTATCGAGATAGAACAAGAAACCCTATTAATTTCAGAGTCAGATTCTTTTGGCAAAACATGAAGAGGGTCAATCCAAACAATTCTAAATACACATCAAGCGGTCTCTACGCACGTATATCAATGATGTGTATTTCATTGATTTCAACACACCTTGCGAAATGGAAAAGATGGGCTGTTATGCATCGAAATTGGATGCATAGAGATAGTTGGGAAATACTATTTACTAAAGACTTCCTATTTAATTTAAAGTTGAGTATGATCTTGTTTTCGTATGAAGAAAGAGACACTCGAAAGAATTCTAGAATTAATCGAGAAAAATAACGTTAAAACCAGGTTGATTAATGATATGGTCTAATAAAGTATATCATTTAGTAAGATAATTGACCGGCCAAACACATTTGATTAATATACAGAGGAGATGTGCTAACACCTCGTGTCGTTTCTTTTGTACCAAACATAGTTAATGCATCATAATGCCAGACCTTACAATGTTTGTTTTGTAAAGGATGCTAGAAACTGAAACAATACAAAGTAAAAAATTACCAATATACTCTCTTGACTGAAGTAGGATTGAATATGTTTGCACTCATTCAGACTAAGCTTCACTGTTATTACTCTGAAACTGGAGGTGTTCTACTTTAATAATGGATTAATATTCCCCAAAATCATATCGATAAGCTTATTACATCCATATAGAACAAGAGTGCAGCTTTTATTGTTTGAGAGGACCATTCGTCGTACTAAATAGCTTGCAGCATTTTCAAACAATACATTTTGTCTTTTACTAGTACCAGAAACACCTTTTTATATTCTTCTATTTCTCCAAAGAAATAAAGTTCTCCTATAGTTTGTCATTTCTGTTCCTATGTAGCTTTTTGTACACATACAGGATGCCCACTAAAGCCCCTTGTCACCTTATTAATTTCGGAACGGCTGCTGTTATTTTTATAAACGTGGTGTCTAGGGATAGTAAATTGGATATGTGCTATCAATGAGACTAAACACAACGCCACCTGGTGGAAAACTGCGTAGTTAGCTTTCGTATCTTGAAATTGGTACGAGATAGAGAAAAAAATTAAATCACAAAGTTATGGAGTAATCAATTTAGTACGAAAAGACACCTCATCGATATGCATGTGAATAACAGAATAGTTAAAACGCAGTTAAATCCAGTATAATCTACAGTAAATTTTACAGCTTATCCGTAAAATTTTTTACAGCACTTTTTGCTGTAATTTTAACAGCACGTTTTACTATGCATTTTACTTCAAGCTTTGGAGAACCTATTGCAAAAGCTCATTACAGGTATCATCATGTTTTCATAAATTTTAGTTCTATTTTCAGTATCTCCTCCTTTGTTCTAGTTCTCATGAAGCATTA
>JAPDSC010022523.1:715221-742258 GCA_026290005.1 Latrodectus geometricus
ATATATATATATATATATATATATATATATATATATAATTATTTTCACAGACTTTTTTATTTAACTATTTTTTCAGAATCAAACAATTTAAAATATATGCTTTCACTATAATATTTTATAAAATTGCATACACCAAAAATATTTATAAAGATATTTAAATATAAATGTATAATGATGAATCCAGACACAATATTTAATCGCTATGATAGTATTAAGTATTAAATAATTTTCGATTGAAATGTATAAGATATTTCTTTTATGTTTTATCAAATGTTAAGATATTTAACGATTAAATACAAAGAAACTCTTTCTGTTTTTTGACCAATTTTATTAATTTTCTAGTAGAATAGAAATTCATTGAAATGTATTATTGTTATATTTTTATTGTAATTGAATGTATAAATCAATTTAATACACAATAGCCAATTTTCTTATTACGTGCTAAGAAATTTAACTAATATTAAGTAATTGAAGTATGAAGTAATTTTTTAAGTCAGTATACGTAATATAAGGAATATAAATGTTACATTGTAAAAGATATCGATTTTCAGAATATTCTAATATAAATTATTTAACTTTCAATACCGTACGATAATTATTTAGTTTTTTTACTCCAAAGTCGTAATTTTAAATATGGGTTGAATTTCTTAGAATGAATTTTTAAAAAATAAAGACAGAATAGTTATATTGAATAAGATATAAAACTAAACATAAAATCAATTTTTGATTTACCTACGATTTTATGGACTAAGGATAAAATAAAACCTTAAAAAAAATTCCATTTTACAAAACCACAAAGGACAATTAGTTAACTATATAGTATTTCAATTATACTGTAAAGGCAAAAAAAGTTCACTTTTTGATATTATTTTAAGTATTTGATTTTTTTTAAACTTTTTTCCATTATAATAAAAACAAATAAAGATTCTGCAGAAATAAAGTGGTTCTATTTAATAAATGACAACAAACAAACAGCAGAAAAATTTTTTTTGTTTATTTATCCTACATTTTAATGAATGGCAATACATTCAAAATTAGACAAATTATTTAAAAGAGGTCGTACGCCTACTTGAATACCATCTTTGACAAATTTTTTTCGATTTGGTTCCTCGAGAAAGATTAATGTTGAATAAGCACATTAAATACAAAAAATAGAAATTAGACGCATGAATAATTGGATCAAAATTAAATATCTTTAACACCTCCCAATTGTTCCTTTTTCTTCAAAATCGGTGCTTGTCAAAACGAGCTGGTAACAGATTTGCCACAAAACAACATCACTTATGACAAATTTAAACCAGGGGCAATTAGTAAATGACGCATTTAGAAAATTTAATGTCATGAACAATGGGAACATCTTCTTTTAACTCATGCTGTGTCCTATATAAATTTCAATCTGACTCTAGAGTAGAATATCTCAGAGAAAAGGTTATTGCTCATTAAAAGTTTTAGAATTTTGATGTTTTATATAATTGATTGAATTTCCCCAATACATATTTCTCTAAATAGTTAACAAGTGCTTTTTGGATTCATCCTATTATAACTATTCTAATTAATAAATAGAATATAGAATTTATTCCATACATGTTTCATTTATGCTATCAAAAATTATATCTTCAGCCTATCGTTTCAAATTTCTTTTAATAACCACTACTAAAAGAAATGAGAAATTATAAATTACAATTATAAATTTTGAATGAATGGTGAAAATGTTTCCAATATAAATTAAGAAACAAGATATTTTTAAATGTTATTAAAAATAATTTGGTATAATATGAAGCAGGTTCATAAAATATAAATTATTCTGATGTCACTAAAATATATCTAAATAAAAATAAACCTTTGAATGAATTCCATTGTTCCAGATAGCTCTTCCGGATATTTTATATTAAACATATAAAATATTGAAAAAAGAATTAATAAAGTGTCCTAAAATTACTCAAATCTTCATTCACTACTATTCCATCAATCAATATAATGTATTTTGTTGATGAAAAAGTATCAGCACCAAGAAATAATAAATTTAAAGAAACGTATTTGTAATGCTTGTGTTTAAATAAATGTATTTGCATTTTATAATTATTTTAAAGTAGTAAATAGGAAAATTAAATTTCTACAGGAAGTGAAAATAACGATAATTTATGAAATATTATTTTATAAAATATTTTCTCAAAGTTTTATTTCATCAATTTTGTAAATAGTTATCTCAAAAGTAAAATCAAAGTTATCTTAATTAAGCATTTCACATTGAAATCCTGCAAAATAGTCCAAAGTTAGAAAATTATTTTCAAATATTGCTTTCAATAAGGGTGCATATTGACACTAGCATTATATATTTACCTGACAAGGGATTAAAAATAAAATTCAAATCGTATTGGAAAAATACATTTAATTAAAATAATTTTTTTTTGTTTTTATTATTTTATATTAGTCATCTTAAATAGAATGTTAGCAGAGTAATATTATGTGAAAAGGTCAATAAATATAATAACAAATTTTCTCTTTTGAGTTAAAGCATTTCAAGACTTTTCAAATATAAATAATACATGTTATGTAAGATAAATCTGTAATATTTGCACCCTGAGAAGATGTGGAAATCTAAAACCAATAAGCAAAAACTAATTTATTAAATTAATTTTTATGAGCATTTTTTTATTTTTTACTTAATATACTAACAGTAAATTGTTTTTTAAAAAATACAAAACTGTTGTAATGAATACTTTACATTTGTAATTTTTTAGTTTCCCGAAACTACTACAGATTTAAAATTTTTATATCTTAAAAAAAAAATTGAACTTATATTAAAAGGAAACGCTTAATGTGCACAATAGTTTTAGTAAAAATGTTGAACATAACATTTGTTAAATAAAATAAATTAGAAAGCTTTCAGAACTAGGCAAAAACAAATAAGAAAAATATTCACTCATTTACTTCTATTTCTTAACCATGGTTTTCAATTAACTTTAACATATTTAATAAAAATATATAAAATAGATAATCCTATATTTTTTTTTAAATTGAAATTTGAAAATCAAGTATTTTTTATAACAATCAAAACACTTAAAATACTATTAAAATTTCTAAGAAGTTTTAATTAAAATATTAACCAGCTATGTTTGCAATTAAATTAAGCTTAGAATTTTCTGAAATATTCAATCAAATTTATGTGAATTTATATAAATAAAAGTAAACTAACATTTTGTTTAGTAAATAATAAGAAAATAGTACGTTTCCTTATATTTGGTGATTCAGTTAAAGAGAAATTCAAACTTTTCAAAATTCTTAACATAAGCAACATTTTCAAGGAAACGAATGCAAATGAAAGTAAAAAATGGCGTCGTTTTAGAATAAAAGCAAACGATAATCCCATCAATTTGATGCGCATGCCTAGTGAAAAGCAATTTTCTCTCTGAATTTTACAGTAAAATTTACTGTAATCTTTAGTGTTACTGTTACAGCTATTTAAATGACAGTTATTTTACTGTATTTATTCCGTTTTTTTAACACTGTGTTTGAAACAGTTATAGACAGAGTGAGGCGCATAATATAAAATTCGTCATGTGGCTACCTTTGTATTTTAAAAATACTAGAGTATTTATAAGGTAGGTTCCATTTTCATGCAAAATACACTGCTGGCCACCGTAAATGCAACACCCTGAAAGAAATATGCAAATAACATGAAATTTACAACAAGCATTAGCAAAGGTTAGATATGCAAATGATTAGAATTTCACCGCAGACACACATCGCGCACGCCTGTGGAGCAACTTCAAAGCGCTATTTAAGGCTTCGAACGATTTCAAGTTCAGCAATTCTGTTTTTCTTGTGGTTTTTTTCAAAAAACAATCTATTATGCCTGGTAGAAAAAAGCAATCATTTTTTTATCAAGTATCCGAGTTCGACAAAGGAAGGACAGTAGCCTACAGAAATTGTGGATTATCTTTCAAGAAAATCGGTAGTCGTGTTGAACGAAATCAAATAATTGTAATTCGAATATGTGATCGTTGGATGAAAGAGGGTACGATGGACCGACATGTTCGATCGCACCCACCTCAGTGACCCACTTAGCTTTGTGTTTGGTAAAATGTGCACATGGTAGTGACTGATCACTTAGCCATATCAACCATAGCACAGAACATTTAGTCTGTAACGCATTATCCATTGTCTGCGCGTACCAATCGATGCCGTTTACAGCAGTGGTCTGTCCGCAAGATGTCCATTGCTTCGTCTTCCCTTGACATAGATCCACAGACGTCTCCACCACCAATGGTGCAATGAAAGAAGGATGTAGACGACAGAATGGAATGAAACTGTCTTTACAGACGAGCCACGCTTCTGTCTGCAACACCACGATGGTCGCATTCGAGTCTGGAGATGATACGAGAGAGAGGATACTGAACAGCTGCATTATGCACCACCTCACTGGTATTACTATATGCGGCGGTATTGGATTTCATTCTCACACTCCTGTAATACACATCGCCCGTACTTTAAATGGCCAGCACTACATCTCCGTGGTGTTGGAGTCAGTTGTCCTCAATTACCGTCAGGGCTTATCCACAGCCATATTTCAAAAGGATAATGCACGACCACACTTGGGACACATTGTCCAAGGGCTTTTGTCAATCGCGTGATTGAATTGCTTCCCTGGCCTGCTCGCTCTTCGAATCTTTCGCCGATAGAAAACATGTGGTCCATGGTTGCTCAATGATTGATCCAGATTATATCCCTAGCTGCCTCATAAGATCAACGTTGGCAACGCGTTGCTTGGTCTGCTGTACCCCAAGAACACGTGCGAAGTCTCTTTTAATCAATGACAAGGTGTGTGGCAGCTGTGATCTCCAACAATGGCGGCTACTCTGGCAACTGATTTTGGCAGGAACCACACTTCTCAGAAATCTAGAAGTTTAATCATTTGATACTTGGTCAACATGTTGTCTACAAAATAAATTTTGTTGTGATATCTCTTGTCTTTCTTAGTGGTGCAATTTGGGTGGTCAGCACAGTACACAAATTACATATTTGCATAGTGAATTCCATCAGTGTAAATTACAGTGTTTTCATATATTGTACTAAATATATTTTCTAAAATATCAAAAATGCGAAAATTTCAAATTAACCTGCTTCAATTTGTTTCATTAGTTGTTTGAATTAATCATAACTCTAAGCAAAGTTTAAAAATAAAAATTAATAAATAAAAACTGATCAAATGTTACTAAAAACACATTGAATATTTACAAAAAGGTTAATTTTGGTGCGATTATTCTAATTGTAAACTTCATTGAAAGCTTATCACCATTATAGTCTCTGGAATTCCATTTTGATTAAAATAATCTTTGTAAGCCCCACCTTCAAGTTGAAATTGCACTTTGATATCCTGGTCCTGAGTTGAAAAGTAATTAAGAAAATCTAAACTGCGCATTCATATGCTAATTAAATTGAGCCTTCTTCTTATTTTTTTTTTTTATAAATTTATAGAGATCACTTTTATATTATAAGACTCACTATCCTCAAAAGTTGCATGAAATTCGCTTGCTTTCACGTCGATAACTTATCAGGTATTAAAAATAAATTAACAATATCTGCTTAATTAAAACAATCATAAGTATTTAAGGAAGTTGAGAAATGTATTATGAAATTAAAACTAATAAAGGTTTCAAAATTAATGAGAAATGAGTAATTAAAGAGTAGTTGTCTATATATAATGTAAGTAGTAGTTTAATTCAATAAGAAAATGACAAAGATAATATTCCAAACACCACTCTTAAAAAACAATAATTAAATGTTGAGAGATTACAATTAAAATTTAACTTTCAAAGCGCTATTAAAGAAAGAGCATGAATCAGAATGGTGTCAAATTTGAACGAACTATTACTGAAAACAGCAGAAAGCGTATGACCTAGGAAAAAAAATAGTTCCAAATTTTCTCAACAAATGGCTTTTTAAGCAAAATAATTTAAAAGAGTTCGATTACTAAGGACAAATAAATTTTAAAACTACAGCGAAATTATAAGTTATAACAATAAGTTATATTTAGTGATCATGACTGCAGTAGTGTGTTTCTATTAGTTACGTAAGCCCATTCCCCTAAGTTAGGTCACATTACATCAAATGGGAAAAATTGATTTTTATTGTTCAGAAACTGCATAAAATGCATCATTGAATCAATGAGGTATCGCAAAAGACACTTTCAGCGCTTACCATTGACGATGCTGATAACAGGACCAAAAATACCCGTCTCCTCGAAAAATATAGCCCTATGACAAATAATGCAGTAAACTTGTGCTATACTGTGATCTTTGCCGAATGAAGTGGTTCTGTTTGGTTAGCGAATGAATTTTCTGTTGTCTATGCTCGTCAAACTTGCGTGCTGATGCATCCTCTCAGATCGAAATGGGTGTCAAATGCTCACGAAATATCCTACACTATTCATTATCCACTTCCAAGTGAGCAAGAAATTCTAAATCTAAACTCCCTCTTGGAGGCAGGTCAGCAAGGTTTGAAACCAATTATCACCGCTTTTAAATTAACGTGGAAGATTTCTAGTTTAAGAAAAACCAATTTTCTAAATTCAGCTTTTACTATAAAAGCCATTGCTCTACTCATTGCAATTTATAAAATTTGCTAAGAGGCCGAAAGGTTAATGATCTTCACAGATTCGTAGTCATGCCTCACTTCTCTACCTACATGCAATCGAAAATCTCCCATCATCATTCGAATAATCAAAGCTAAAATTTCCTTGGATATGGGAAATTACCTCAAATTACAATTTATTTGGATTCTTTGGTATTCAGGAAGGAAAGGTAGCTAGATTATTAATTCTTCAGTAAAGGTTGTGATTCTCAGGTCTTATTAATAAGCTCTACTCATTGTGACAATTCTCTGAAAACTATTTCTTCTGAGGATCTTGGTTAACAGATAACGAAAATATTTCCTTTCAATAATCTCAATATTTGGAAAATTGAAAGCAAATTTATAACACATTTTTCGTGATTGACTTCTATTCGCCAAGAACGCTTACTTACCCTCATTCTCTTTCAGAGGATGCCTGATGTTAAAGGATCGCACTCATTCCTATCCGACTAATTCTATTTTCGGAAAATTTTCCCTTTTGCTTAAGGACTGTTTTTAGGTGTTGAATCTGAAATAATTCATTATATTCTACTAATTTGCCCTTTACAAAATGATTCAAGAAATGCTCCACACAACAATATAAGCATTGGAGTTTTTTTATCATTCTCTTAAATTTTTAAGATTTCCGTAAACCTGAGATTAAAGTTCCCTCAATCCATGACTTCTTGAAATGAGTTTCCACATATTAACTTCGTTTTGAAATGTCATCAAAAGGTCGTTTTGTGCTTGTACATTATTACAAAACTCTAATCTACACTGTTCCTAACGTGCCTAGTTTTGTAATGATAAGCCCGTTAGAAACTAGTCGATTATTGCGTAGGAAGTGTCGTTGTGAATACTGAACGTCATGCGCGAATACCGTACTGTGTAACAACGTCATTAATGTCAGCTTTTTGCCATAAAATTGGTGCAGCACATGACCATTTTGGATTTCAATTAGCTTCGAAGAATCTGTCAAGGCTGTGTGCGACAACGAATATTTCGTGAGGAAAATTTCATATGCATTCGTCTTGTTAAAAATTTAATTTCTGTTTATAACTCTAAATGACGGCTATTGAATCTTATTTTAGATTTGCCTTTGAAGAAAATTTATTTCTTATCACTGATAGTTCGTTAATTTTATTTAATTTATACAGATCACCGATGTTTTAAGAAAGATAATCATTATTTCGATAAAAGTAAAAAAAAATACTAGTAATTAAAAAAATGCAAAAACTTTTCAAGAAACTGCTACAGGAAATATAAAATTCATGCTGATTACTAAATTACGCTTTAAAAAAATGGGGATCTTATTTTTCATGCCTTTTAATGGATATCCATATCCATTGAAAGTATAAATAGTTTTAGTATATATTATTGTAATTATTTTTTATTTTTCGAAAAGACTAATAGAAACACATATTCTGTTTAAAATTGACAGAATCAGCCATTTTTTTTAAAATTTATATATTTTGTTTAAAAGTTTTGAAAAGTACATATTGATGAAAAATTTATCTGATTTCAAATCATATTGTTAAGATGATATATAACTAGGATTAATTAAATAAAATCATTTTTACAGAATATAAATCTTATATTTTATTAAACATTACTGACATCCTATTATAACCCAGTATATGTATAAGAATGCTTAACCTTAATAATATATAGAACGTAAAGAATAAATTAAATTACTTAGATTTGGTATTCGATAACTTAAGAAAATTCTTGCATATATTATAAAGAGTACATATATATACAACATTAAAATGGATACTCTTAAAGACCTAATTATTATTGAATGAATAGAATGCGTTATAATTTCTAGACTCAAAATTCATAATTATGGCGAGCTATTTTAATGCGTGTAAAATATATTTATTGTTTGAAATAAGAAGTTTTATGCCTGGTTTAACAGAAAATAAGAGATTTCAAATTCCAGGAAATAAACCAGGGATATGAGGGTATATTGGGAGTTTTGAGGAAATAAATTTAACCAATCGTATTCCGTTTAATAGATAGTTTTGCATTACATATATGAGGCAAAGTGAAGTAAACTACGTAACTGCGATGTAAAAAAAAGTTTGTTTTATTATCTAGTAAGAAACTTAATGTTTCGTGCTCTGAAAAACAAAAACACAAGTCAAAATGATAAAAACTAAATTTTTATTGAATAAAAAATATCAAGGTTTATTTCTCAGGAGATTATTTTTTTTATTTATTATTTCACTTATGTTTTTGAATTATATCAGTGCTAGAGAAGAAAAGTTCCAGGGAAATTTGGAACTCGGGAATTTACTTGGGAAAAAGTTAATCAATAATGCTTCGTATTCTAAAAAACAAAAATACTAATCAAAATAATAAAAACCATAAAGTATTATTGAATAAAAATATCAAGATTTATTTCTCTGTAGTACAAGAGCAAATGCATTCACGTTACGTTTGATACAAATTCATTCTAGAAAAGTAACTTTTCTTGAATATTAGCACTAAACATACCGGGGACTTTTTTTATTCGGCAAAATTAATGGGAAAATGGGTCAAATGACCCCTTTCGGTAGTTTTAGTGTTAATTTTAAAGTTATAAATTTATAATTGGTCACAAATGCTAAACTGCTTTCTTTTTTTATGGAAAATTATTTTTCTTAATTTATTAACAAGGAGAAAACTTATTGTAAACCTTAAAAACAAATTATTGAAAAATACTTAAATATAAAGTAATCCTGTTTAAAATGTTGCTCAAAATATTTTTTAATGATCTCTTAAGTATTTAACTATAACAAATTTCTTATTTATTTTAATAAATACTAAATAAAAAATTTTTTTATCATCTAAAATTTCAAAATTTTTAAGAATTTCCAGCTTTACCATGCAATTATCTGGGTTTGCTCCTGGCAATGAATTAACCCCGTTTTCTCCCAAGTTTACAACACTAACTGGAGCAATACAATTTACTATGATAAAATAATTTTGGATACATTTTAATTGAAAGATAGAGAGATGTATTAGGAGACACTTTAATTATTTCAAAAGATAATCACTTGACGCAGTTAACACCTAAATTATCAATCACACATTTAATTTTCATTGTATTTACTGCTTAGAAAAAATATATGAACATCTTCGACATCACGTGACAGAAAATTCCTTTAGAGCGATTTTCCCTCTTATTGATGTAAAATTTCTTATCTTTAATTTGAATTTTTTCAAGAAATCGTAAAAAAAATTTCCCTATTAAATTTCATTCCAAATTCTGTAAATTTCAGAACAAATTTCAGAGTTTTATCATATGTTATCGTAAATTTATTTAGACATTATTTATTAAATTATCTACATTCATATTTTCTTATTCTGAAACCAATTTAATTATTTCATCCAACAGTTCTTAAATTATTTTGTAGCTCTTAAAATATAATTTTATAACAATGAGATTTTTATGAATTTATGTGTTTCTCAAATATTTTCTTTTCATGAATAAATTAATATTATTGTGTATTAATTAAATCATAAAATAGAAGGCAAATAAATGTTATGTGCTACACCAGGAAGAAATGCAGATAACAAAATATTTACTGGACAAATATATTATACTAGAAATAACAAGTGATTAAATTTTCAAAAAATTTGGCTGGATAGTTCCTGAGAAATCAGTACCCAGAACAACCACCTCTGGCAGTAATAACAGCAGTTATACGCCTGGGCATTGAGTCAAACAGAGATTGGATTGCATGTAAAGGTACAGATGCCCATGCAGCTTCAACACGATGCCACAGTTCATAAACCATAGTGACTGGTGTTTGGTGACGAGCCAGTCGCTCGGCAACCATTGACCACACGTTTTCTATTGGTGAAAGATCTGGAGAACGTGCTGGCCAGGGCAACAGCCGAACATGCTCCGTATCAAGGAAGGTCCGTACAATACCGGCAACATGTGGTCGGGCATTATCCTGCTGAAACGTAGGGTTTCGCAGGGCTCGAATAAAGGGTAGAGCCACGGGTCATAACACACCAGAAATGTAGCGTGGACTGTTCAAAGCACCGTCAATGCGAACAAGAGGTGACCGAGACGTGTATCCAATGGCACCCCATACCATCACGCCAGGTGATGGGCCAGTATGACGATGACGACTGCACGCTGCCAGTGTGCATTCACCACGATGCCGCTAAACACGGATGCGACCATCATGATCGCATCCGTGTTTGGCGGCATCACACCATTTTAATTTATTTAAAACACCATTACATTTCATAGTTTACTTCTCAAAAATATTACAATAACATAAACAAAACTCTCTGTATGCCTGATTAAACTTTCTTGAAGCAAATGAACAGATAAATGTATTTTTTATTTTCTAATTTTTAATAATGAATAAATTTGATTGGAGTAAAAATAAATAATTAAGAAATTTAACCATTTATTTTATGAAAACTGCAAATAGTTTAAAATTTAATATGGGAAAAAATTCAGAAGAATTTACAGGAATGCTATCATAATCTTAAAGTAAATGATCTGTAAATTTTATGATGCTTTAACATGCTAATACAAGAAGACTTGAAACAAAGCATTTCATGAAGTTACTGTGGAGCCATGGCTCTAGATGCGCTTCTAGATGATTCTGATACACTCATTTTAAGTTCTGATGTTTATCGTATGCCAGGCATTCCAGATATTTACTGTTTGGTTCATTCAAGAGTTCCTGAATGTTTTGACAGATGGTCAGAAAGGGGTTTCCAATCTTTGTTTTCTAGAAAAAAAATGACGATCGTATAGTGCCCGAGGGATCACATTGGGAAAGAAAAAAGGAGGGTCAACAGAACATTTCGGTGGAGTGTACGGATATTCTTCCTTGAAGAGCATTCTCAATTTATAATTTTACTTCTCACGGAATCTTCTTTCCAGGAACACAGCATTCCCACTAAAGATAACTGAGAGACCATCGGTATTCTTCGTTGGCTTTGAAACAAAACCAAATAGATGATCAATTTCCAGACACGACGCTCTTTAGTAAGTCAAGCTAAGGCATTGCAAGACATCTTGAAATCAATAAAATTAAAAGCAGCCAGAACAAAAAGTCTCAACAGCTCGCTTCTAACAATTCTAGAAGCTGGAATACAGAATGCTAAACTGCTGTATCAAGGTTTGCAACTTATCCAATTTTCATAACCAGGAAAAAATAAATTCTGTCAATGGACGAGAGATTTGGGCGGCAAATAATATATTCGACTTTTTTATTTATTGTTTCACTTATGTTTTTGAATTAAATCAGAGTTAGAGATGTAAAATTCAAAAGAAATTTGGAACTCAGGAATTTATTCTAGAGAAAGTTAATCAATAATGTTTCATGTTCTAAAAAAGAAAAATATATATCAAAATAGTACAAACTATGCAGAAGTATTGAATAGAAAATATAAAGATTTATTTCTCAGTAACGCCAGAACAAATGCTTATGTTACTTTTAATATAAATTCATTCTCAAAAAGAAAGAAAAAGTAATTTTCGCATATTTTAATTTTAATATTATTTTTAATTACTCATTAACGAAAAATTTTCTTTTTATGGAAAATTATTTTCCTTAATTTATTAATAAGGAGAAGGTACATTGTAAATATTAAGAACAAACTATAGAAAAATAGTGAAATAAAAAGTATTGCTCTCTTTTCGAAAACATAAAAAACAATAAAATTTCTTAATATCCTCCTAAGCATTTAAATGTAATAAGTTTCTAATTTACTTTAATAAATAATTCATAAAAAAAACTTCAAATTTCTTATATCCTCTGAAAGTTTTCAAAATTTCCAAGCACTTTGAAAAAATATACAGTTTTTCTAATTCGCAGAAGTTTTCACAATTCCAGTGGGAATTCATCCTCTTTATTCCCATTTTTACAGTACTTCAGAATATATTTAAATAAAACCTTAAAATTTCAAGTTTTTTTCCCCTATTTAATTTTAGCCGATAAAATATTATAGTAACATTGCAAATAGAACTAGAAAAGTAGAATCAATGAAAAATGCATGAAATTTTCCAAGTTTGACGTTGTTAAATCTGATCAGACGTAGATGACGTTTGATTATGTTCCTCATTACGCCAAACATGACTGCAAGGATATATAGTGGAGAACTCCAAAGGTGTCATGTAACACCAGTCGCAAACTACCGGTGAATTCGCCGGTAACATCTAGCAGAGCGAATTTACCGTAAATTCACCACCGAAAGAATGGGAGGAAACTATGAAGTAGATGTCTGACGTCATTGTTCCGAAACTTTGAATTTGATGAATAAAAGAAATACAACATAATTTCACAAGTATAGTATTATTATAATATAAATTATTTCTTGGAATAACTCAAAATTGTAATGCATTCCTAACTGGTTAAAAGTTTAATTATTAAATTTATTTTGCATATAAAAATATAATTGTAATTTTTACAATTTCTCTTTATTAATTCATTTTAGTTTATTCTATAAAATGAATTGAAATATTAATAGTATTATAAATAAATAAACCTTCACCTAAAATTAAAATATATTTTATTCTTATCAATAAAATTTCATAACTCAAAGATTTACTGATTAGATTAAATAATATTGAAGTTCGATACTGCCTCAAAATTATTTATTACAATATACATACACTACTGGCCATTAAAATTGCTACACCAAGAAGGTGACATGCTACAGACGTGAAATTTATACGAAAGGAAGAAGGTGCTGTGATATGCAAATGATTAGCTTTTCAGCGCATTCAGACAAAGCAGGCACCAATAGCGACACATACATTGTGTTTAAATGAGGAAATTGTTCAGCCGGTTCCTCATACACAAATTGCATTTGAACGTTGTTGCCTGGTGAAAAGTTGTTGTGATGCCTCGTGTAAGAAGGAGAAATGCGTACCAGCACGTTTCTGACTTTGATAAAGGTCAAATGGAAGCGTACCGGGATTGCGGTTTATCTTATCGCAGTATTGCTGTTCGCGTTGGTCGAGATCCAATGACAGTTAGCAGAATATGGAATCGATGGGTTCAGGACGGTAATACGGAATGCCATGCGGGATCTCAACAGCCACCTATCACTAGCAGCCGAGAAGACAGGAATATTAGACAACAAGTATCTGCACGAACAGTTCGATGACGTTTGCAGCAGCATGGACTCTCAGCTCGGAGACCATGGCTGCGGCTTCCCTTGACGCTGCGTCATAGACAAGAGCGCCGTTAATGGCATGATCAACGACGAACCTGGGCGCACGAATGGCGAGACGTCATCTTTTCAGATGAATCCAGGTTCTGTGTACAGCATCATGATGACCGCATCCGCGTTTGGCGGCATCGCGTTGAACGCACACTGGCCCATCACCTGGCGTGATGGTATGGGGTGCCATTGGATACACGTCTCGGTCACCTCTTGTTCGCATTGACGGCGCTTTGAACAGTGCACGTTACATTTCTGGTGTGTTACGACCCGTGACTCTACCCTTTATTCGAGCCCTGCGAAACCCCACGTTTCAGCAGGATAATGCCCGACCACATGTTGCCGGTATTGTACGGACCTTCATTGATACGGAACATGTTCGGCTGTTGCCCTGGCCAGCACGTTCTCCAGATCTTTCACCAATAGAAAACGTCTGGTCAATGGTTGCCGAGCGACTGGCTCGTCACGAAACGCCAGTCACTACGGTTGATGAATTGTGGCATCGTGTTGAAGCTGCATGGGCATCTGTACCTGTACATGCAATCCAATCTCTGTTTGACTCAATGCCCAGGCGTATAACTGCTGATATTACTGCCAGAGGTGGTTGTTCTGGGTACTGATTTCTCAGGAACTATCCAGCCAAATGTTTTGAAAATTTAATCACTTCTTATTTCTAGTATAACATATTTGTCCAATAAATATCATTTTGTTATCTGCATTTCTTCCTTGTGTAGCAGTTTTAATGGCCAGTAGTGTATATATATACACACTGGTGTGCAAAACGTAAGCAACAGGTGTTTTTTCTGCCATAAATCCGCAGAGAAATCATCTGAAGGACATGAAATTATGACATGAGACACATCATTTTGTAATTAAAGGATGACGAAAGCATATTTGCACAAAAATGAAAACAATGCATACTCTATGGTATCAAACAAAAATAGGCTTTATTGAAGTCACAGTGTCCCTTCACAAGATCATCTGTCCAAGAGGAACAATAACAAACAGATGTTCCTTAGTATGGTATATGCCTTCCCCTAACTGAGATAGTTGCTTCGCATAATCTCCCCATACTCAGCACCAGATTGTCCAGCATTTCTTGTGGTAAGAGTGCCCATTCCTCAATCAGCATCTGTTTCAATTACTGCGTGTTCCCTGGGGGATGCAATCGTGTTGCAATGCGTCTCCTCAAAGCATCCCACAAATGTTCCATGGTAGTTAAATAAATTATTAAAAATGTATATATATAGAATTGTATATATATATATATATATATATATATATATATATATATATATATATTATGTACTATTCATTACTTTTCCTCTTAAAATGTGTACAATGCAAAAAACAGTTAGGATATTAAAAACTTAATTACTGTTATGTATTTCTGTATTAGGAATACGATGAATTTAAATACAAGAAAAAAATATTTTAATAGCATTAAATAAAGTATAATACGTTATGTATTAGTTCTCTGCTAAGCATTATATTTAAAAGAAGGCATATATAAATAAAAGAAAAATAAGATTGAATTCTAATTTATTTCATTTTCATGACAATTCAATATTTAATAATCAGTACAAATTATTTCCTGTTACAGATTTTTCAAATTCTTCGAAAAATAAATGTTTTATGTCTCGAATAATGACATTTTTTTTCTGTTTGTCGAAATAATTTCTATCTTTTGTGTCCCACAGACATCTTTGACCTACATAATTCAAGAAATTAATAAACTATCTAAAATATTTTTTTAAAAATAATATGGATTATTTAAAATTTATTATATTCAAACCTATATTTATTTATTAAAAATTCCTCCTCATTGAAAGGAAATTTAACCAAGTTAATGGAAGAAATTTTTGTTATCACGAGGTGTATATATAAATATAATATACAAGAACAAAGGGAAAAGACAAAACATGTAAATGAAATTTGCGCTATCACCGGTGCCCTGCCAGATATATCTAACTTTCTTGAATTCAAAAAGTGTCGCTCGGAACGTCTATTTTGTGACGTTTTCTGACGTCATTTCTTCGCCGCTCCTTCGCCAGTGTGCCGAATTTCGCCGGCTTCAGTTTTCCGGCGAATTCACGGGTGGTTTGCTGCCAACCCGAGACAGGATTGGCAGCAATTTGTTTGCGGCCAGTCATCCTTTGTTTGTGTCTTGGTTAGGGATGGAACATAGTTACTTTTCTTGTACCTGGTAAGTACTGACTACAGTTACTTTTAAAGTAACAAGTATTTTACCGATTACATTTTGTACTTGTTACATTTAATGTGCTGCCATCTATCGGATTAAAAAACACTTACAAAGTTTTCATTAATTTACTAAATAAATTTATTAAAAATTAAATTAATAATAAATGAATTAATAAAAATAAACTATTAAATATATAATATTTAATGTAATTTTATAAATTAATTATTATAATTAGCATTAATTTAAATTATTACCATTTATAAATAAATATTAACTTAAATAGTAGGTGTTTATGTGATAATCTATAAGAAACATAATTTTTGTATGTGGCTTACATTTCATTAGTTGTAATTTTATGTGTTTTCTTAGAATCCTTTAATTTATATTTCTCTGCATCACGCTTTAATATATAGCATATTATGCAAATAAATCTAAATTTTCTTCAAAAACAGTTTTTCTGTGAAAAATTTCCAACTTTTTCATAAACATTTTTCATTCAATATAAATATTCATATTTCGTTATTTATTTTCAGAATTTAAATATTTATATTCGTCAAAATTAAATCTTCAAATTACTCAATAGTAATTTTTACCGATTTCCAATGTTGCTTAAAATATAAAATTAGATAAAATAAGAAAATATTTCCTACTTTTCAACTAAATCAGCTTAATTTTTTATTTCTATTTAGTAAAATTTTTTAATGAAATAAATAAAATTTTAAAATTAAATGGTAAATAATTTGTGAATGATTGTTGTATGAGAGGATTAACCAATAACAAAGATATTTTTTATTTGTTAGAAATAAAAATTATTACTTTTTGTTGAAAGTTGCTTCGAAAAATACAGCAACTAATTAAAAAAACAAAATTTTCAAATTTTTTTTATATTTTTAAACATTAACAAAACAATTATATTTATATTTGTGATATTATAATAAATTGTAGTTTTTCTTATATAAAACATTTATTTGTATATATTTTATGTGTTAGATAAACCAGGTTCTTCGGAAATAAAAATTTCATTTCAACATTAACATTTTCAAGCAAAATTGTCGCATATTGGCCAACACTGTCATGCTTATAATTTTTTAAATTATGTAATGTAATTATATTATAGAAAAAGAATCATACATGTTAATTCAAATTTTCTTTTATTATCTAATTAGGTTATAAAAATTTCAAACATTTTTTATTGTTTTAAATTTTTATTAAAATCATAGCTTGTAAGAAATTTCATATCATTTATTTAAATAGAATTATATTATATTTTGTCCAGAAATTAATGACAAATTTCAATACAAAATATATTATTTTTTGTTAGCAAATTAACTCCAGGATTTAAATTGAAACTTTCACAATTCATATTTACATTCTTAATTAAAAATAATAATATAATTTTAAAGCTCGATGTAGTTTGAAATTATAAAATTCAGGAAATATCAATAAGTCTATGCAGCGTTTTGTTTGCGATATCAAAATATTGTAAACAGTATTTGGAGTATAATAATTGATATTTATTAATATACTTATACCTTAGTATAAAAACATTTTCGCACATGTTCAAATGATCAAATAAAAAAAATTTTTTTTTCAATTTAAAATTAGACTTTTTTAATACAAACATTGAAATTAAAAATTAATTGTATAAAATTAATTAATTTTAATTGAAATTCAAAATATAACTTCTTAATGAATTAAATTGAAGTTAATTAAAAATATTAATTACTTATTTATTTGTTTGTTAATAAATTATTTGTTAATGTAAAAAGCTGTTGCTATATTATTAATGTAAAATATATTATAAAATTATCTTTAAAACTGAAATATAGTTAAAAAATCCTATTCATTTTTTTTCAAGTTATTAGAAGAATTTTGGATACAAAAACCACATTTTAAAAATTTAATTAAAAATAAAGAAATTAAAATCTTAAAATAATAATAAATAATAAAAACGTGATATATTTGACAAAAAATGATAATCACTAAATAAATGCACCACGATTACTAACTTTCCCAACTCATTTATTTCATTAATCAAAAGGAATGAACGAAATGCTTATTTCATACAAGCGCATCTATTATTTTTATTTCTTGCAACTTGATTTTTTTTTATTGTAATTTATTAAATTATTTTTTGTCATAAAAATTTAAAATTTTATTTTAATAAATTATAGTTTATATAAATAATGTAATTTTTATTATTAATAACTATATAAATTATTAATAAAAATATTAAAACGAATTTATTTTATTCATTACGCTCCCCTCTCCTACTTAAGCGATCTCTTCCAATTTCAAAGAATCCCTCATCTATTTTCCAGTTAAACCAGCTGTAATTTCCCTTCTCCTATCCATCCTCCCTCCTATAGAAAGCGACTGTAATTACACTGAATATTTTGGAACAAGCGAGTACGCGCTTGTTCCTTATTACTTTGGAACAAGCAAGTACGCGGTTGTACCTTATTACTTTGGAACAAGCAAGTACGCGATTGTACCTTATTACTTTGGAACAAGCCAGTACGTGGTTGTTCCTGATTACTTTGGAACAAGCCTGTACAAAGTAATCAGTACCTGCTTGTTACTTTGTAACAACCCTTACTTTGTAATAAGCACGTACGACTCGCTCGGCCGTACTTGAAACATATCTGGACTCCCATCAACTTTGCAACAGGAAGTAACAAGTATTTGGGAAAAAAAGTACTGACTACAGGTTGTTACATTAAAATACCGATTACAAAATACTGATTACAAGTATTTCTTCCCATCCCTAGTCTTGGTGATCAATCATCAATCTATCATTTATTTATTCGAGAATCATTTTGTTTCCGGCTATATTCCTAATAAATATGTTTTTACAAGCACTTCTAGTATAACGCTGCGAAATTGTGTTCTTATAATTAACATTGTCTGTTAGTTATAAGTTGACGGGAACACTTCCGTAACTTGTTCTGCTCCGATTCTACGCCAAATTCCCTGCTAAATATAATGCCAACAGGGCGATAGCAATCTTGTTATGGTGCATTAGCACCATAACAAGATTGCTGATTGATTGTACGATGACGTCAAGCAAAGAGGAGGGGTTAATGACGTGTTGTTTAAAGTTAGGAGTTACTGACGTCGTGATATAATAAAGTGAGATGAATGTATTAAACATTAGTAATAGTTGTTTGCCTATCTTAATAATTGTAATATATCTTAATAATAGTTGTAAATTATTGCCTATCTTAAAAACTAAATTTTATTTGTTACTTCTAAAAAGTAACTCTCTTTTACAATTTAAATATTTGAATTAACCTCACTAATTGATTCATCTTTGAAAAAATCGTAACTCAATAATCTTATCGGAATTAATTCAAAAAATAAAAACAATGTAAATCCTTTTTTAGATAATATATTATTATGTTAGTATTAATAAAAAATAATATCACACTTAAAGAATAGATGTATTAGATTAGCAACACTGTCCACTTAATAAAAAAAAAATTCAACCTAAAATTTGAAATACTTCTATTACTAAGTACTCAACACTTAATCAGATTTTTTTACTGTGATATTAATCTTTTCAACATTTGTTATTATTTTCTGACTCCAAAACATTCAAATTTATCTTAAAAAACAATAATTTTTGTCATTGTAATAAGCCATTATGTAACATTTGAAGAATTAAATGTAAAATTTTTTATCTGCACAAGCTTTTCTTATTCAACACAAATATATTAAACACATAAATATATAACAGAAACTTACAAATATAAAAAAGTCGTAAGCAAAATAATTAAATATTAATGAATTTAATAACAAAACATTAGTTATTCCATTAATTGATATTGTTATTTGACTAAATAGTGATGCTCTTCTTAAAGAACGGAATACAAAGTTTCGTTGGAATTATGTAGCGAAACACTGCGAATGCATCCCGTCTCGTGTTCTAATTCTAAAGAGGGGACAAAAAATGACCAATTTCATTTATTGCGATTTTTGTAGTATAAAAGCATACCCACACACAAAGTTAATTATTTAAAATCCTTTGATTCGCTAAATGCAGCGATTTAGGAATCAACAATGTGAGACTGCATTGTTTAGTATTATTAGGTGATGCGAATGAAAAAAATAAAAAGGTTTTTTTTTTCGTTTCTGAACTCACTCATGGTCGTATAAGCTTCATATTATATCTCTGCCTCAAATGCCAATTGCAAAATATTTCTTAAATTTTTTGTTTTAATAATCTTATGTTTTAAAATCATTATGTTAATCTCAACTAAAGTTAGGTGTAGAAAAATTTCTTATGAATAGAAGGTACATGGCCTTTTAGGCTAGGAACCTAACAAACACTAGGTCTAGGTCTAGCTATTGTTAGGTTTCTAGCCCAGAGGGCCATATCCCTTCTATTCCTAAGAAGTTATTTCAAAAACATAGATAGACAGTAGATTCATATTAAGATAAGTGTTCCCAATAAAATAAATTGTTCCTGCATGATGAATTATAGAATTCCAAACAAAATAAAAACAAAAGTTACAAGAGAGAAATAGTAAATTGAAAAAACAAGATACAATAAACACATAGAACTGTATAGTACTTATTTTATTTATTTATTTTTTTATTTTAATTATTTATTATTTCGTAAATTATAAACAAACAAAGAATACACAAATATTTACAAACAAAAAAATATATTCAACTCAGTACCCCAATGAAGGGCAATGAGCAAGAAATTGAAACAAAAGAAAAAGTGTCAAAAAAAAAAAATAAATAAAAAAAAATAATTATTTTTATTTTGAACTAAATTAGTTTGTTGTTGGGCTTAAACGCAGCACGGCCCTGGGTCTGTGGAAATTAATGATTTCATAAGGGCTATAGTTCTCAATAGATTGAATTTCTGCATTATTAATTTCATTAAGTTTTTCAAAAAATCTAAATGCTAGGAATCCTAACAAACACTAGATCCATTCTCCAATACCGTGAGAAAATTTTAAAGCCCCATAATGAGGGTAGAAGCTGACCGGATGTACGGTCACCCCTGATTAAATGCTCGGCTTTTTCACAGGCAATCCTTAGCTCAATAGGTGATTAAGCATCCATCAATGTCTGGTCATTCCACTTTTCACATGCTCCTCCAATTTCTCTCACGACCTAGTGTCTCCACAGAAAAACCCCTCTTAATTTAAAATCCTCCTCCCCGTTCGGAGGAAGGGTTGGTTTTAATAAATTAAAGTTCGTTTGGATAAATTGATTTTAAAATATCACTAAAATTTAAATTTTTGAAAAAAATAAAATCACCAAAATGTATCTAAAAGCAAAAGGATATTGAATAATAAAACTTTTCAAAATAATGTAAAAATTAATTAGCAAGTGTTCTAGAAATATTTTAACCTTGTGGATTACCGCAGGTTTGAATAAAAATATTTTCACCGTTATAAATATAATTATAATACTGACCAAATTGTTCCAGTTATCAAAACTAATACCCAATAAGTCCCTGTAAACTTGATAATAAAAATACAGAACATTCAATTTGTTAATAGGATTATTTGTAAAAAGATCTTTGAAATCAAAAAAATTCATATTATAAATAAAATTATTTGACAGAAAATCAAAAGCCCGTCTATTATTATCAATTATCCAACTAGCTTTAGATTTAACAATGTGTTCCACAATTATTTTACGAAATTTGGCAAAAATTGAACCTGGTTTATTCATATAGGAATTAGTGCCGCAAGTAATAATTCTAAATTTAATATGGAAACTTATGAAATTTATGTATAACTGTTACATAAAAAATTGTAATTTATAATTATTTATATTTGAAGCTTATAAAAAGTCAAAATTTTATTATTTATAATGTTGGCTGTAGAATTCAAAAGTTTGTAAGTGTTAGAGTTTAAAGTTTCTTTATCAATTAAATCTAAATAAATTTTTTTACAAAAAATTTAAATTATTTACAATAAATTACAAAAAATTTAATTAAATTATTATCAAAAATATAATTTTTAATTTTATAATGCAGTTTAGTCTTCCAAACTGTAAAAAATTCAACTGATGTTTCATAATTTGAAATTTTAAAGATAAAGGATTCAATATTTTGCAGAATAACTTTAGAAATTTTAGACAAATTTATTTGAAAAACTGGTCTGTATTTAGTACCTTTATTTAAAATTTCTTTGAATTTAAATAAATTATAAATGAAAGTGTGTTCAAATCCCACCTCCAGTTTGGCTGTCAAGTGGCCGTTGAGAATAGTATGAGGTGTGCAAGGGTATGTTTTTTCAGTCAATAAATGTATAACTTTCAAAGATATTTTTAATTTTTTCAACGCAGAAAAATAATTATGTCCGATTTCATTACATTAATTTGGAATGATTTCTTTCGAGTTAAAATATCTGTTTATTACATAATGTGAAATATAACTAGTTAAAATTAATTATCAAAAAAATTTTTATGGGTACTTAAACATATAAAAAGGGGTTAAAACATTTTATACATTGATCTTTTTAACTTTGGAAAAAAGAATTTTTCAACATAAAGTACTTATATGAAGGTAGCAAAATTATTTCCGAAACCGCTTAGATTACTAATTATGAAACCGCTCGCATAAAAATTATTTCCGAAATTTATTAAGGAATGAGACTTGTGAATTACTTACACACATCCATTTTATTCAAAACGAAACTTTTTATAGCTTATAGATCAGGGGTGGCCAAGACGTTGACCGCGGTCGACTGGTAGACCGCGAAGACGTTTTAGTAGTCCACGCGACCATCCCGATAATCTCGGATATTAACAATTTAATTTATGACTTATGACATAGAATCAAGGAATTATTTAAAATAAAAATTTACTACAGTCTACTCTTTAAAACCCAAAACAAACTGTGCAAAGATTTACGATTTAAAGACTTATGATTAAAGGTTTACGATTTAAAACCTCAAACGGACATGGTGAAAGCGATTAAAATATTCCAAAAAAAAAAAAAAAAAAAAAAACTATAGAAAGGTATGCATCTCAATTAAGAAAACATGAATTGAGAAACTTCGAGAGTACATCCATAATCCAAACCGAGACTTCGAAGATTTCGCTTAGTACTTACTTGTTTTGTTTTAAGAATTTGAAAGAAGATTCGCTGACTTAATTAGGTTAAAAGAAATACTTAATTTTATGGTATTTCCCCATTTAATGAAAATGTCCACATTGATGGAGTATCTGAAAAAATAGGACATTTAATAGATATCACATGAATCACGGTCGAGGAAGGAATTATTAAATTAAGATGCGATATATTTCTTAAATGCAGAGCATATTTATCGATACTGATTTTTGGAAAATAATTTCTGAGGAAATGTTTCCAAATATTTACACATTGATTTTGTATTTGAAATCATACTTTGGATCGAGGTATCTTTGCGAATCTGCTTTTTCAACCATGAACAAAAAAACAAACATTGGTCGAATTTAACAGATCAACATTTAATTTCGTGTTTATGCACTGCAAAAAGCTCATACCAGCCACAATTTGATATACTTGTCGCAGATATACAGTGTCAAATTTCAACTAAACGAAGTGAATATGATGGTCAGTTTTGGATTTATGAATACTTTGATTATTTTCGCCAATAAATTTTATTTTGTAAATATTTATATAATTTTAAAAATTTTTTTATTTATATTTATTGTAAATATTAATATAATTTTTAAAAATTTGTAATTATGTATTTTTTTAGAAAAAATACATAATTTACCATTTTTTCTTGTTACCGAAAATAAATATATATGTTAATTTAGTTCTACCATTGGTAGACCTCCTTCGATTTTTTAAATGTGGAGTAGACCCCGGATCCCAAAAGTTTGGCCACCCCTGTTATAGATGTTTCCTATTTATTATAAAAATATTAATTTTAAAGATTTCTGAAGAAAATATTTCAATTTTTTAATTATATTCTGACATGTTTTCATTATATTATAGTTAAATTACGATTAAAATTCACATTTTTTTATTTATAAAACAATATATAAAATATTAAGAATGCATTGTTTTTTAAATAGAAGGAGTTAATCTCTAATAAGAAAATTAATACCTTGTCAAAAAATATTTCATTACATTAAAAGCTTTATAACACTTTAGAACAGACTCTTTAGAAATTGTATACATGAAAAATTAATGTTAATTCAAATTTTAATGAGGATGAAATAAAAATACACATTCACAATTGTGAGGATGGAAATAAAGTATTGTCCTCATTTTTCAAGGAATACAACAGTATTCAGCGTAAAAATTTTTTTAATTAAAATCTAGAAATTTGTATTTGTAATTTTTTTTAAAAAAATGCATTTTTTAAGGATTTTAAGAATATCAAAATTTTATGCTCATTCATTACGGAAAAGAAGGTATAATTTAATTAACAGTAAAATTGAAATATAGTAAAATAAGCACTAGTCAAATAATTTTAAAAATTATTTGACTAGTGTTATTTATAAAATCCGTCCCTATTTATAAAATCACATTTTATAAATAGGGGCGAGAAATCAAATCAAATTACATCGTGAAATTAGTTTTTGAAATCAAAAAGGGTAATTAGATATTAAAATTAGAAAAATGTAATATGATCAGAAAAATCAGTCTTAGAATGTAAGTTTATTTCTAGATCAATAAAACAGTCCAAATACGCAGTGTATTTGAAGAGTCTTTGAACAGCTGGCAATTATGTGGCTATTATCAATGCGTGGTCAAAGTACTTTCGAAAGGATGCACTTTGACCGTAATAATTGAATGGCAGTACCATATTTTTTACTCCAGATGGTCTCTAGTTCGATTCCCTTCACTGTTGAACACGAACATGAATATTTTTGCATGCACGTCTTTCTTATGTTCAATTAGGAATTTTTCTAGTTTTCTTCTAATTGAGGGACGAAATAAATTTCCACACTTGATATCTTCACATTTTGCTATGCCACTGTCTAATTGACAGGATAATGTACAGGGGAATGTGTGAACTTTTTATTCTAAAAGAAAATACAATGAACTATGCTTCATTCTATTAGAAATCTTCATGAACTTTTGTACAACACTGCACTCATTTATTATAATTATTATTTTTACATGTTGAAAGATTAATTTAGCTTAAAATGTACATAGGAGAATACTTCTAACCACAATGCAAAAATAAGCGAATATTTGACTGTACAGAAATTAAAAATTTCCAGCAAAATTATTTAAATTGTCTAAATAGCAAAATTTTCATTACATCAGAGATTACAAATGAAAATGATTAAAAGTTAAGAGATTGAAATATTTATGAGAAGTAGTTACTATATTTGGAGCAAAATAATTGCCTGAAAATAACTATAGAATATATATTCTTCTATATATAGAATATATATTCTTCTGTATATAGAAACTATAAACTCTATTAATTTTCATTTTTGATGGGGAGGGGAACACCCTCCCCATAAATAATAAAATAATAATAATAATATTCACACAATTTTTTTTAAATTCTATTATTTAAATTATTTTTAATTCTATTTTATTATAATTTATTTCTTTATTTTCCAATAATGTAGAGAGAAGAGTTCATACAAGAAGCCGTTAAAAATAATTAAAGATGATAAATTAAAATTATCCTCTTTAGTTAATATGTAAATAGTATTGAAATAAAAAAAAACTTTATTTTATTACTAAAATTGGTTTTAATATATTTTTCAAAAATTAAAACAAAGAATTTTATGCCAGAATTTACTATGAAAATATGTATGTGTGATATATTATTTATGATACAAAAAAATTAATTATAATAAAATCTGTATTTTATGATACAAAAAAAAATCCATGTACAATTATAGTGTGATTATTCCTTTAATGCTAATGTATTCCCTCGTGTTATTTACCCCATTTTAGAAAACATAAAATAAGCTTGATATATATCACATATTTGTTATCCCACTGCAGTTTTGGTTTTTTTCTTCTTTTCTTACATTATTAATATTTGAAGTAAAAAAAGTTATTACTTTTGGTGATCAGAATATATTTTAGTATACATTGTATATAATATACACTATACTAAAAATTTTGAAAATTTAGATATCTATAATTTCCGTACAATTTCATGGGATTTCTATATTTTTTCACTAATAATTTTATTTAGTATACATACATACATATTCTAAGTAATCTGAAAATAAAAACTAAAAATTTCTAATTAATTTATCAAACATTTCTGAGAAGTTCCATTGTTAAACTTTTTATCACAACTTCTTCCGTTTTTGTTAAATTTTTTTAACATCTGACAGTTATAAATATTTGATTCTTAATCAATGTAAAATGTTTCTTATAAGATCACTGTTTAGATAATACTTTGAACTCAATTCAAATTTCATTAAAAAAAAATATAATAATGTGTACCTCAAATAGAGCTACAAATTATTATTATTTTTTTTTAACGAAATTTGACTTGCATTTAAAGTATTATCTAAGTAGTGATCTAATAATATTAATTTTGCGACGTTTAATAAAGTACAATTCATAATAAATTTGTAAGAAATTTTATTATAGTATCTGATTTTACTTAGAAAATAAAGTATGTTTTATCTTAAACATTTAATATTTTTCAATTGTGTAGTACGTTAACATTGCGCTAGTTTAGATTAAAGTTACTATCGTTCTGAAAAGACATTAAAGTTAAAATTAACTGAATGTCTGAAACTTAAATGATAGTTTTTAATAATAAATCTAGCTTGATTAATTTCAATTATTTAACAGCAGCTATAAAGCTGGAGTTTAATTTAAGATTCAGATATGTTTATTAATGTATCCATAATCTCCTGCAAAGAATTAAATCTTATTTAAACTGATTGGAAAAATGGAAAACTGTTCCACACAATAAAATAATATTCATAAAAGAGTATTAATTGCTGAAATAATTTAAATAATTTCTGATCCTCATATTTTAAAAGTAATTGCAAAAAATTAGTAATACATAATGGTGGTAAGTTACATCAATCTTTATACCATAAATATTTATAAAAAAAAACTAGAAATGGGAA
>JAPDSC010022523.1:742268-752844 GCA_026290005.1 Latrodectus geometricus
CTTGGCGAAGCAGTTTGAGCCACAGAACAAGTTACGGAAGTGTTCCCCATTTACCAAAGGCTTGCACTCTTCTCTTGTAAAATAATTCTATTTTAAAGGTTATTCATGATTGTCGTGAAATGACAGATTGCTTGTATCCTCAGTTTAATACTAGACTTGAAAATGTTTTTGTTACTCAAGTCGCAGATTTCATCATAAACATGCAAAAGAGAAAATAAGAAATTGATTATCATGCACGTCCTTTGAACTCTTTTCTCTCACAGTATTTAAATATTCCTCAGGAATTTTGGTACTGTCATAAGTGAAGGTCTTACTGTGATGATTTGCTAATTTTTGGATTATGTCCTCCTAGTCATAAATTCAATAATTTATTTATTAAGAATGTGATTTATTTGAGAATTCTTAAACAGTAGTTAATGTTTATCTCATGGAACCTATATATAAATGTTCTGATGTTTATCTCCATTCTTTACGGAATAAGACAGATCAAGAAATGCAATTAGGGCTCTACAACCTTAATTTTCTTCCATATGAAGTTTTATATTCTGATATTCGAATGCCTTGTTTTGAAAAATATGTCAAAATTCCAACAATTGTTTCATCAGGCCCACCTTATCAAAGAATTGAAAGTATTTTTAATGTTTTCTTTGATTATTGTGAAAAGTGTAAAATTGGAGAAACAAATGACAAGGACGAAAATGAAAGCTCAAGAATGCATGATTTTGATGACATCACTGCCGATGAAAAGGAGTCTGTCATCAATGGGATAGTAGTGTTAAATTTTATTGTGATTCAAACGAGAAAGATTCATCAGATGATCTGGATGATAAAGATCCATGGGCAAAGTTATGCAATGCATTTGCTGGTGTGGGACTTTTAAGTCTTGAAGTAAAATTTAAACTTATACCCCTGCGGATATGGAATAATGAAACTAATTTTGTTCTAAACGAAGGTAATTTTTACATAAATCTAGATGTATCAGATTTCTTATTCACTTATTATACAAATATTATTTATTGTATTATTTTTGGTAATTTTCAATAATTTGAACTTGCAGATATTTTGCTAAAATTGATTTGATGTTACATAATTTCATCAGTTTTTTTTACTAGAATTATAGTTTACAAAGTTAATTTAACTGAAACTTTATCATAGATCTGGAAATTGCGAATATCTCAATTATTTATATGCTTCAAATTTTTTGTCAAATGCCTAGCTCTGAGCTTATGTGAATCTGTTCAGAATAACAATTTGTTTGTATTACCTTAAAGATGTTTCAAATGTTTTTACTTTTCTTCTATGCATACTTTTGTTACAATTTAAAATTTTTACAAGTTGAATGTTAGTGTTTAATTAATTAAAATAATTAGTATTAAAATTTAAGTGGGAAAGTCTATAATATTTAATTATGAAACTGAATTCTTCAATTTTTTTTCATTTTCTGGTAATTTGATTATCTTTAATTTATTAAAGAAAGAAGATACCATATTGTTTTTTGAGCAGAAATGTAATATTTAACAAGTGAGTGTATGTAAATGAAGCTGAGCTGAATAATATATAAACAAAAATATGTGGACAGGGAATCTGAAAAGTAAGCAAAATAAAGAGTAATGGAGGTGCGGATTGCTTTAATAATCTAGAATCATATCTTGTGTGGAAATTTTATTAAAAACAAGTCTTGATTCGGCATTAAAAACAATTGCTTAAAAATGGAAGCAATAAACCACATCACACCAGTTATAATGTGCTGATAAATTTTGCATCATTTTGATAAAAAGAATGACAAAAACCAAGATATTTTCAATTTTAAGTATCAAAATTTTAAATAATTCATTATAATTTTTTATTCTTAGTATCATTCAGTCAAGAATGGGAGACAACCGGTCAATAAGACTAAATCAGTAGCATAAGTAACATACATTTTTATGAAAACTCTGGTTTTAATTAAGTGGGCAAAAGCTTTCAATGTTGATGTTAAATTTAAATATTTCTGTATGACTACTTTTTCATATTTTGGTATTTCAAATGCTGAAAGTAGTTGTATACTTTGTAAAAATTTAAACTTTACAATAAATGACAAAAGTGTATTTTTAATGAAAATCTCAAATTATTTGAATACTCTGTATCAACTAAACTAATACTTGTAAAAATATTACTTACATATTACAAAAAGTATTACATTGACATAGAGTTGACACATTTAAGCTCTGCACTAGGTATCACCAGTCCACATTATATTACTGCATTTGTTACCCTGTAATCTCTTATTATTCAATTTTGTATAAATTTAATAGAAAAAAAATTAATTATAAGCATTTGAGTGAATATTAGAATTGATTTCAATCTAATTAAAGACATGGATATTCAAACCTTAATTAACTCACAGGATTCATATTTGGAATTCATATTTGATGACTTTTATTCTTTATTGTAAACAAGGTAATTTTTTGAATACAGGATTGGAATTTGATAGTTTATCAGATTAGCAGGTTTAGTTATATGCTAAATAATTTACTCTATAAAGAAGATGAAATTTTCTTAAATTTTTCCTCAGACAAATTTTGTTTTATTTAAAAATTTTTTATTAATAAGGAAGTTTTCTTAAATGAGGAAGTTTGTAGGATCCTTTATAAACTCATTTTAATGGTACTAAAAATGGTAATGCTGTCACATTCAAAATCTTCATATTTAAAATTAAAGAATTTAATTAAATTTTTCATCATTTGTGAAAATTAATTATTTTAGATTGATTTTTCAGAATTTAAAATCATCTTTATGTAAAATAAAAATCTTTTATTATTTTTGAAGTTTTAAATTAAATGAAAAATTTTAAAATTGGAAAGCGAGTTATTTTTTAGTAATTAGAATTCATATTTATTTATTTCTGAATGAAACATATTTGAATCATTTTAGTAAAATTTATAATAATAAAAATTTATATTTTTTTTTAATTACGAAAAAAAGAGACTACAATTTTAAGTTATTTCTTTATAAGTTTAAATTTCTAATGAAACAATGGTGAAAAATTATTCAAAAGTAATAAATAAACTAAAAAATGTATTTTCGTTACTTTCTTTTTTAAAATGATGAAGATAAAATAATAATCTATTTGAATATATGTATATATGTACATACAACATGTCTAGAAACTTTTTTTTATGTATGTAAATATATAATTACACTGCATATAAAATTTTGTCTATATATGAATAATTAATAGTATGCTTATAATTTTTATGTTTTTTTTTAGTTTTAATCAAATAGTATTGACATCTTTAAATTAAAATTTTAAGATATGCATTTTTATTATTTAAATTAAGATGTTATTGCTTCACAGCTGTTAGTTTCAATTACATAATATTCGTATGTATAAACTTAATTTTTGATAAAATGGGAGAGCTCAAAAATTTTTTTTCAAGTATTTTCAAAAAAATTATACTCATTTTTCATCTACATTAAAACTAAATGGATCAGTAAATTTTTAATTCTTTCTCTATAGTTATCTAATAAAAATTTCATATTTTTATTCCAATTATTGATTTGATGCCTTAGTAAGAATTTACTTGTCAAAAGAGATTTTTCAAAGGCTTGTAATATATTTTGGCAAACAATTCATAAGGATATGAATTAAAATTGATAAAAATTTTAAATGTAATCCTTAAATTTTTTTCTTTTTTTTTTGATTTTTAAGTATTTTGATTTTGATTTGAACTTATATAATTTGATAAAATACAAATGTTGCATTTAGTAAACATTCTTAGGAGTTTATTTTAGATGTTATATATAACTGTATTTAATTAGAAACAATATTTTTATTTGCTTTTTTCCTTGTTTTAACTAAAAACATTTTTCAGTATGAAACATTCTTATGTTTTAGAGTCAACACTAAAATTTAGATGTCATTTAGAATTGTCATGCTCTACTTTTTTATTTATAGGATTATACCCTTACTTTATATTTAAATCAGTATTGGCAAGATGAACGATTGGCATTTAGCAGTGAAACATATGAACTTACTCTTTCTGGGGAATTTGCTGAAAAAATTTGGGTACCTGATACTTTCTTTGCCAATGATAAGAACTCATTTCTACATGATGTTACTGAAAAGAATAAGATGGTTCGATTGTCTTCTGATGGTAAAATAAAATATGGAATGAGGTTTGTGTGAAATGTATTTTACATAGAACATTTTTTTAAAAAGAAAGTTATTTTCAAATTTGCTTTGTTGTTTTTTAATTTAATTTTTCAAAATTCTTGTGATTAGGAATAAAGTATACATTTTAGTTTATATATATATATATATATATATATAATATATATATATATATATATATATATATATATATATATCATCTTTTTAGTTATAAAAAAGTAAATAAATAACTTTTTAGACTAAATATTTTGTTCCTTCAATTTTTGTTTTTTTATTAGATTTTTCATACTTATTTATATAAAATACTTTCCTTAAAGATTAATACAAAATTTATTCATTAGTAATATTTTGAATATAAATGTTATCATTTAAAGTTAAATAAGTTAGAAAATAATTGTAGATAATTTGTTCTACATTTTCAAACCTGTATTCCTCCAGTTATTGAAATTATTTTAAAATTAAGAGAATTCATATTGTTATTTCATTTTTTAAAACTTTTTCAGTGGCTTAATTATTGTATTTAATTTGAAAGAATCATCCTGATATTTGACTGCTTGTATAACTTATTTATGTTTTTACCCTCATTCAGTTATTAGTAGCTTGGTTAGAATGCAGCTGTTATTATAATCTAATGATTCAAAGTTAAACACCCAATTCATATATGGCATTTTTCTCTAAATTTTTTTTCCCATTTTATGTTTTCTCTACACATATACTTATGATATTATAATACTATACGTTAAACTACATGCATATTTTGACTTGGTCAAATCATGATTTTACTCATTGTAGCTTTTTGTTCTCAATGATGTGATGCTCAAGGAAGCAAATTTTAATGGAATTCTTTTTCCTTATTGATATTAATTTGAAATTAGTTGCCCGCTAGTGTGTTATTTGATTTTAAGTTTCTAAAAGCTTTACCAATATAAAAAATAATTTTTTTATGCATTTCTTTCTCTATAATTGCATTGTTGGATTATTTCAAATACTATTAATATGATATCTTTTTTTTTTTTATGAAACAATGTCCATGTTCCTTGTTAAATGCTATAAGACTTTCATTTTCTTATTTGTTAGTTAAGATTTATTTTCTTGAATTAAGATTAGTTTTTAGTCTTCCTTTATGTGAAACCTCAGATTATTAAAATCATCAAAAATCTGATATCTTTTTATACAATGAAATCGATTTTGTATTTATATATTGTGTTTGATTTATTTTTATTGTTTTGCAATCAGGAAAAGAAAAAAAAAAAAAAAAACTTACATGTTAGTAAAATTGTTTTATTTTGCTTTTTATTGTTGATAAAGTTGTTTTAGTGCTAGATTAATTTTGTATACATTTTATAAGGAATAGACCTTATAAAAAAAGAATCATTGACAAATTACAAAATAATTAAATGAGATGTACAACATATCCATAAACTGCTGTGTATTTTGAAGCATCAATATGTGACAGCTTATTAACTGTTCAGCAGACTATTGTTGATATGGGTTTATCCTTTTAACCAAACACCAACTAATGCATTATTGTTGACTTTATAATCAATACTTTACACCTGCTTGTCCCTACAAACCTTAGTTTTAGACTCTTGATTTGAAACATATTTTATTCTTACAAGTTTCATTTCAAATTTCAAGTGACTGGACATATGAGGGTGTAAAGAAAACCTCTGTAAATGTATGCAGGATAAGCAGGTGACATTTTATGGGATCACTGTTTTATTTTGATATGAATTTAGCATCCTGTCTGATTACCTACAATCCATTAATATCCTTTGTGCATTCTGACAGACTTAGTTCATAGCAAGACAGTGTGATACTCCTCATATTAAGAGTTGTTCATAAGTGACTTAGGAATAACTTTACTAATTTTAGCTTTTTTTTTTTTTTCATTAAATGCATAAATCTTAATGCTAACATAATTGAGCATATGTGGGAGGCTTTGCAATGTACTGCTCAAAAAAATACCTCCTCCGTTTTGCATTCCTATGGATTTGCATTGCTTTTCAGGCATCACAGTGTTAATTGCCTCCAAGATACTGTGCCAGGTCATGTTGTGGCATTTCTGTGTATTTGAGGATTTTTTTATGAAAACAGGTTGCTTATGTATATAGTTTGTATAGTTGTGAAATGTGCTTGAAAAATAGTTTCATTTTCGAATGGTTGAAAACACTGAAAAACATTAAAATATGTTAAAATTTTTTAAATTTTATAGTTTCTTAAGAAATAAAAAGTTGAAGAAATTTTACTTGCCCTAATTTTATGTTTGTGGAAACAGCTATTTAATTTAGGAGTACGATTTTTTCATCTGTCACAGCCAGTGATCTCATTTTCTGGAATTGTCCTTAGAGTTTGTGTGTCATTAGGTAAAAAAGTTATTTACTAAATTTGATGTTTCTCAACACATTTGTATTTTGCTTTCTTGAGATTTGAAAATTCCTCTGCATAATATTAGAAAAAAATGCATTTTTAATAATGCATGGCTACAAAATCTTGAGCACATAACTGTTGCAAAGAAATATGTTAGAAGCTTATTCTGACTGAAACAAATTATGCTTTTAGAATTTCAGTGTTTTGGAAGTGGGAGGAAATGCAATAAGAACTTAAAAAAATCATAACCACACAGATTTTCTGTTGATAAAGGAAATTTCATGGAACAAAATTGGAATTGTTTAAATTGCAGTTTCTTCAGAAAACACTCAACTACAGCCGTCAATTCTCTCTCAATTATATTTTCAATCTTTAACTTTTAAAATATTATTAGTATTGAATAGCATGTGGTTGAATATGAGATTAAGTAGATTATCCAAATTTAGTATACTTTAAAAATTTAATAATTATGGTTCTTTTGAATCAAATGAGAATGTTGAAAAAATATGTATGTTTTCCGTTTATTGCATTATAATGATATTTTTGTTCTGAGTAAAAACTACATACTGTACAGCATTTGGAAAAGCCCGTATTTCAAAAATCTCTTGCAGAAAAAAAGAAAAAGAAAAGTGTAACTTATGAATCTATATTAAGAGGATAGAAAAGCTTCTAACCGGAACACAGTGATTACTAATTATTTGAAATTTATATTCTTTGGAAAATCACCTTATTTCCAAAATTTCTTTTTGAAAACTTTTGCATAATTGTTTCATGAAAATTTATTAAGAGACTAGAAAAACTTCAAAACAGAACAGAAAATACCAATTATTTTAAATTTATGTGATATATATTTGAAGGAATTCTCAGAGTAAAACTGAGGCTTTCAAATCTTTAAAAATATCAGATACTGAGCCTAAGTTGAATTTGAATTTCTATTGTGTGTTACCAGATTATTATTTCATTATATTCACAAATAACATACTAAGTTATATTGTTTGTCATAAGATAATTATTTAATGGAATTAGACAAATAATTTCTATCTTGTTTGCAGTACATCAAGCCTTGAAAGCAGATGTCATATTATGCCTCTGCTTTCAAAGCTTGATGTATTGTTTTGAAGAAAAATGTATAAAACTGCATTATAATTATTTAAAAATTCACCTTCATAGTGAGAAGATTTCTGAAAAAATCAAGTGGAGCATTAATAATAAAAAAATATATATGATAAGTGACTTAGAAAGTACAAACAAATGAATTTGTTGTTATTTTACTTCTCATCACTGAAATATTTATTTTTCTGTTAATAAATGAAAAAAATGAATATAAACCTAATAAATAGTTGTATATGACTTAAAAGTTACATGAGAGGCTGTCTGATTTTGGTTGAGTTGAAAAATTTTCCTTTCATAGCAAAAGTTCTAATCTCATATTTATGAAAATATAATGAATAATAAAATCGATGAACTAGTTTTTTTTTATTTATTTTTTTATCTGATGATTTGAAAAAAAATCATTACTCCTTCATTTTATGTTACCTAGAAATTTAAATGTTGCATTCTCATGTAGCAGAAGATTTTATCTTTAGATTTTAATATTTTTAATATCCACACACCAATTAAAAATATATTAGGATTTATGCAGAAAAACATCAATTCTTAAATGCTTAAAAAAGTAACTGACAATCAAATTTTTAAGAACATATTGAAAAATTTTCATAAATATTAAAAAAAAGTACTTGAAAAATCTCCATTTTGGTAGAGGTTTACATGTAATTTATCCTGCTTAAATCATAAGAATGTAACTGATAAAAAGTTTAAATAAAGTCAATCTTGCCTTAAATGCAATATTTAAAACAAAATAATGAGAATGAATGTGAAGAAATTTTTGATGAAGTTTGACAACTATTTGAATAATTTTTTAACTTTCAAGTTCACTATTTTCCTCATCTTTCTTACTTGCATAGATTTTTCTGAATATTCTGCAGAAAATTTAAAAATTTATGTATTTCTTTATAAGTAATAATTGTCAGGAAATACAGAGATTTTTGAGAAGTGGTTGTAATGTTGTTACTCATGAGCAAATATTAGATGAAAAGGGATTCCATATTAACAAGAAACTGGAATTAAATAATATGAAATGTCTAATGTTGCACAATGATTTATCTACATAGAACTATATTATAATTCAAGTAATAAAAATATTTATGATATTAAAAAGACAAATAATGTTGCTTGGTATTTGAGATAGACATGCAGATTATAAGTTAAAGAAAAAAGATTATTGTCATCCTAAAATAAAAAAAGTAAAAGCTTGAAATATAAGAGCTAAAAAATAAAAAGAGATGCCCCTCTCTCTGAAGAAGTACATCTGGGTGAATTTGCAGAAAACAGCTGCAGAGTATAATGATATATTTGTGTGACTTTATTCTTATCAATATTTTTTTCTTAACTGTTAAAACACAGGATATTAAGAAAATTGATTAAATGATTTTTATACTTTAATCAAATTTTATGATAATGGTTGCATTATCATAGTAAAATCTCTTCAGGCAAATAAAGAAATATTTAAAATTTATTTTTAAACTTGTGTCAGTATTAGTGATTTTAGTTTTGTTATAATTCTATTTGAAATTATAATGCTGTGTATGAAATTTGAGTCTTATCAATTCTAAATATTTTTATATTAACCCCTTAACTGTCTGGGGCTCTGTGAAGTAAGTGCTTATTTTTTTGCTTTGTGGTGGCAACATAGTTTTGGCTTTCACTGCTATGTAAGTTTTTCCCTTTTTAGCACTTGTCAAGTATACAAAAGCCTGTAATTCTTGAAAGGATGTGTTTATGCTTTATCCTAGATCACCTCGCAATAATCACACATTTTAATGACTTACACAGCCAGGAAGTCCATCAATCACCAACAGCTGAAGAAACCAAAATGTGCTAGAAATTTACTTTAATAATTTTCTGCTCAAAAATATGTCTACAAGTCTCTATTATAATTTTTTATTGCACAAAATATGAATTTTATTTAATTATTTTGGAAATTATTATCAAGAAATTTAATTTATTTCCAAGCAGTTTTTGTATTTAAAATAAATAAAAATATATTACAGCTGTCACAATGAATATTATATTTTATAATTTTAAAATATCATTTTGTTATATATATATATATATGTGTGTGTGTGTGTGTGTGTGTGTGTACTTACAAATAATATAATAATTTAAAATATAAATACTAGATTGGCTCAAATGATACTTATTTTACTCTTTTATTCATTATTTGAAAGCATTTAAATGCCTAATTTCTTTTTAATAAAAATCAGAAATTTTTTTTAATTTCTAGTTAGTTAAAATTGTTATCTTAAATTACTGTAATAACTAGTTAATTTGAATTAGTTTTAATAATTTCAGATAATTTCCAAAATCAACACTATATTTCTAAAATCCTCAAATAATTTTCAAAATTAATAAAAGAAATGGTTCTGTTGATTAAAAGCATTTAAACTGAAGAATTTTTTTTCAAAATTTTATAACTTTATTAATTAAAAAAATAAAAAGCTACTTAATTACCTAACTAGTTATTGAGCATAATCGTAACAAAATAATATATTTTTATGTTGAGTGATGAGTAACAGATTTCCCATTCTAAAAATCGAAGAGACTTATTGATATGATTTATTCTCCAAATTTTTGTGATTATCATGATTTTGGTATTTTAAACAAAGGTTGAAATATGTGTACTCAAATTTTGAAAAATGGGATGCTATCAACATTCCTAAGTAGTGAAACTTGAAAAATTTCTAATTCAGTGGTAAACCAATAGCTTTAAATTGAAATTATGATATTGAAATGTTACATTTATATGCAGGAGGTACTTTTCCAGTCAAATTATCTGGGAAACATCTGTCTAATGATATATTCCAGATGAGCATGTTAATAAATCACCTTCAACTGGGCATAATGAATTATTGAAATGCCATATTGTCATTATGCCATTCTTGCTTGCATATATATATATATATATATATATATATATATATATATATATATATA
>JAPDSC010022523.1:761288-808668 GCA_026290005.1 Latrodectus geometricus
GTTCAGATAAATTGTCATCCATTCATGTATGTATGTATAAACACAAATACACATTCATACACCTGCACATGCAATTATTTACCCATTCCTATGTGTGTATTATATAACTATAATTTTAATCATGTACATGTATAACCTTTAACAAAACACTATAGAATATTAGTTTCATGCATTCCTTATTTAATGTAAAGAATATTTTTACTCAGAAATTGCAAACAAATTTCTGAATGAAAATATTTTTCATATTTAATTTATTTGAAGAATTAAAGGATTCATAATAATTTATGTATGTTTTCAAGTAATTATTGTTGCAGCAATTTTTGTTAACCTTTTCAGAATGTTATAAAATGTGATGTATGTAATTATTTGGAGCAGCTGTTTGTTAAATGTTATTATAGCTTTTTAACATTGAGATTTCATTACTGTAGGTTCATTATATCTAAAAACCAATAGTTTTGTTTTCTTAGATTTATCATATTGCTGATTCTGAGCTGTGATATAAGTAGCAATTTTATTGGAAATATTTATTATTAAATTTTTACAACAATATTTTAATAGAAGTTTGTTATTATTTATTTGTATTTTAAATGCTTAGTTAGTAACTTAATCTCAAAACATTTAAATTTTCTTCGAACTTGATTTTTATTTTTCATGTAACATTATAGGTTTACAACCACTCTTGCATGTATGATGGATCTACATTACTATCCATTGGATTCACAAAATTGTACTCTTGAAATTGAAAGTTGTAAGTTTCAACATTTGATTTTTGCTTAATGTATAAGTGAATTTATCGGATTTTTGAGCATGGTTCTTTTAATTATAATCAAGGGAATATTATACAAAATTATTCTATTTAATAATATACAAAATTATTCCATTTTGTTAAATAATTGCTTAGTATAGATAAAAATATTTATTATTATATTTTGTCATTTTAATGTTTTTATAGAGAAATATTTTTGATTATTTACAAACACAGAATGAAATTTTCTGGATATATTTTGATATACATTTAAATGTGTAATTTTTGTGATTATTTTGTTCAAATTTTTTATTACATAATTTATTTTAATGAGTTAAGCCGTTTTATCATTTATCCCATGTTATTAAACAGTTTAATAAAACAGAATAATTGTGTAATACTTTATCATTAAATATTTGCTTATTAAAGTAAGATTAGCTTATATTAAATTTGTAAATATTGATTTTTATTTCTTACTTGTTTTTTAAATATTTAATATCCTAGTATATTTTTACTTTCCATTGATGTTTTCACACAGGATTAATTTGCTATTTAGATTGAATACTTCTGATTTGTATAATTTGTTTGATATTAAATGTTTTATTTTAATAATTGATGTAAATCTTTTTCTTGTGTTTGTGATGATTATTTTTACTTAATACTTATTTGTTTGTTATTTTGTAAGACTTAGTTTTTCAGCTAGTTAGGCTTATTTTTTAAAATAACTAAATTTGATTGATTGCTCAAAACCTATAAATGGTTTGTGAATTTGCCTGTCTTTAGAATTTATCTTCAATCTTACTGGAAATGTTATAATTTGTATGTTTTGTTAATATCTAGTCTTAAGTTTTTTTTTTTTTACTGTGTTACCATGAGTATTTATTTTATAAGACATTGTTTGCACCTAAAATTCCTTCTTTTAGAAATTTTAAAATTAAATCCTTTTAGCATCTAGTTTGGTATTAAGGAGATCAGAAAGTTAAGCTATTTTTTGTCTGGTTCAAAATTCATTCCAGGTGTCATAGTTCAAAATAAATTAAAAATTTAACTAGAGAGAAATAACCTACTTCATACATTTGTATTAAAATGGATTTGCTGATTTTACAGAACACACACACAGTTTTGATATTCTGAATTGATATTTCAACTGTATATTATTTTTTGTGGTACAGTGGACTCTTGAGTGTCCAGACTAAATATGGCGGAAAGGCTGAAAACAAAAAAGTTAATAAGCTCAAACTTCTATGAAATCATTTCTTTTCCCACAAATGCTCGAAGACAAAGTTACAAAAACTCATTATAGTATGCATTTCCTCACTTATTGAGTACTAAGCCTTCCATTTGTCACAAGTTGTGTAGAATGTTAATGTAGTTCCATGAATTATAGAAGCAGTTGCAGGTAACACATTGGGTTAAAATAGAAAGCTCTGTTCCGGTAACTTATAAATGTTTATATATTGCACTGTAGAAGTTTCAAGAATTTATTAGAGGAAAAGTAAGTTAAATATACACTGTTTTGCATTTTCATATAAATTCTGTAATACCTAACTAAAATGGGGGAAAAATAATTTGAATTGTATGCCTAATTTTTAAGAAAAAGTAACTTTAAAATAAGAAGTCAAAACTTTTTAATTTTTAAAAAGTCCTTAATAGATGACTGCTTCTGTGTATAATAATTCACTACCATAATGTAATGTCCCTCTACATATGTTATCAGATGTAAGCTGCTATTGCTTCCTGTTGTTGGCTGATATACTGCAGTGCTGTCTCAGTTCTCTTGAACCTTCTGAATATGAGACGAGGCTTTCAACCTAGGGTTTATGTTTTTCTTTTGATTACTTATTTTTCTATAACATTAAAGTTGTTTCATTAATTTACTCTTTTACCATCCATTATGTAATGCCCTTTGCAGTTGTTGTTGCAACAGCAGAATTTCCTGTACCTAATCCTGAGTTAGGCCCTACCAGTTAGATAGTAGCACCTGGGTATGGGACTTCATAATCAATCACTGATATTAATAAACTGAGAAGATGCAGGAAATATTTTTCTTTACCACTTCAAATACACCCTGAAGAGTCCATTAGGTGATAAACAGTTCTTACATTAGGTGATAGAAATAAAGCTTTGATGTTCCCATCTGTAAGCTCAGAGTCCAGACATGAAAGCTTGTATAGAGTTAACAGCGTTTTTCATGACAAATTGTTGCTTTTCAAATATTTTTCTACAGTTGGTTAATTTATTTGGAAACCATGTTTGAAAAGTTTCTTAATTCATCCATGTTTTTTATATGTTTAATATACACACAGTTATTGTAGGCTTTTCTTTTTAAAAACTTTAGATTCCTTAGGTTTTCCTATTAAATTCAACACATGTTTGTGGTTGCTAGTTGCATTAATTCAAGCCAAAATTGTGACTTGATCCTTGATTTTCTTGTAGACTAGTGCAGTGGTTTTTCCTATGTAAGAATTTTTGCAGGGTTTATCTTAACATTTAAATGTGATTTCAGTGGCTTAAATGCTCCCCAGAAATTCAATCTTTTTCTGTAAGCATAAAAATGTGGTCTTTCCTCATCTGTACAGTTTCTTTATCAGCAGATAATGCTTTCCCAATTATGGTAATCTTATGAATGCTGCATAATTTTTTCCAGCTATGTAACCATCCATCACTTGTAGTAAGCCCTGAATTTTTTCCTTCTATTTGTTGCTTCAAAACATTTTCCCTGCATTTTTGCTTGATTTTTTCAGTCCTCCACTGTACTTTCCTCTACTCCTAAGTCTAAGTTCAGATCTGTATTTATTATATTTGCACTAGCATGTAGTTGCTGTGTGGCTTGCAATTTCTTCTCCATAGTCTCTAAAATTAATTTTTGTTTATCACTCATCTTTAAATTTTCTCTGTCGTATAAAAAATATATCAAGCATATTTCAAAACAATTTACAGATAATGTACTTACTGTGAAATTATTATCAGGAACAACCGCAGCAACTGGTGGTTCCTACATTCTGACAAAGCTATGAACAATAAGCTGAATGTTACTCTTTCCTGAACGCCTGCTTGCAATACTTTGGCAACATTCCTGATGCAATGTCTAATTTTTCAGATATTTGTATTTACTATAGTTTATATATATCAATGTTGATATGTAAATTAGTTCCTTCATTCCTGAGCAAAATGTTTGCTGTAAAAGAATGTCTTGTGGACATCAGTATAAAAGATTAAAAAAATTATATGGTTTTAAAATTTTTAAATTTTGACAGGTATGCAGGAATGTTGGTTTTCTTGACACTATAGTTTCACAGACATACAAAAATTACTTTACAAAACCCTATTGAAATTTGTTATATTATTTAAGGTGATAGATTTAATAGTGTTTAAGATTTTTTGTGATGTTATATCCAAACCAATAGGCCTGGAATTATCAAAATGTTATCCTTTACTTCAAATTACTCTTCTTTTTAATAGATTATTCTGTAGAATTATATTATTTATGTTTTCTAATTAAATTTACTATTCTTGATCTGATTTTTTTACATCAAAAATCTTTTCAAAAGTTCCATTTCATATCTTGATAAATGTTGATGTCAACTAATTTTTTCAATGGAAACTAAGTGACATGACTACCGCCATGGGGCCAAGGCTTACATCTTTCATATCTACTTTCTTGATTGACAGTTCTGGAGTGTAAAGAATTTGTCCCTGTTAGGTGGTCAGCTTTATACTAAACCCCCAGTGTTAAGTTTCTAAGCATACTTGGTACTCAGTTTTATTTGAAGTTATGAAAGACTGTGTCTACCTTTGTCAATCTCACATATTGGACTTCAGATTGTACCATGGAAATACAACACATAAGGTTCTTTTTCAATAAAACTTGAAATAATGAACCATATGACAAATTTAAGATTATTGTGTTATCAACTCTTTTGTAATGAGCAGTGTTTTATTGCCAGTTTTAGCTCATCTATGTGTGCTTCTAATCTCTCAAGCATCATGTAAATTCTCTCAAAAACCTCACAAGATTCACAAATATAAATAATCGTTATTTAATAAAACTGTTATTTAAAAGCGATTATTAACAAATAACTGTTTCATAAATATTACATATGTTTAATAAATATTTGCATTTGCAAAATTAAGTTATCAAGATAATATTTTACTTTCCAGATTATTGATATTTCCACAACGGTGTAACTCAAAAAGTTCCACTGTTGGTAACTTCTCTAGACAAAATTGTATTCTGGGATGTTTTTAGTTTATTTTGGAACTTTGAGTTTGATTCATTGTTTTTAAACTTCCAGAACTTCAAAGAAGTTATCATTGTTTCAGAACTTCCCGAACTTAAAGAAGTTATCATTTTTTGGTACTTTCAGGAATTTTAGGAAATTATCCTTGTTTTAGTTTGTAATATTAAGTTTTCGAGATTTTCCGGAATGAAAGATGAAAGTACTACGTTATTGATTTTCCAGCTATGTTGCTTAGCAATTAATGAATGTGTCCTCTACTCTCCTCGAAGATGAGAGGAAGTTAATAGTTGAAAAGAAGAAAGATATGAATAAATTTCATGGTAAAAATGATGAAAGCATTTGTAGGACTTTGGGTTTCTAAAGAAGCGTTTTCTGTATGTTTTTATAACAAATTTTAATGAGAAGTATGTAAATTCATATTTCATAAGAACTTAAAATATGTGTGATTTAAAAAAAAAAAAATTCAAATTTGGGCATATTTCATTGTATTAAAGAAATGAAGAATATAATAATAAGCAATTATCATCATTGGGAAAAAAATTTTATAATAAATTAAGCTGTTTGATTTTTTTTAAGGACATTAAAGATTTTATTTTAACTGAGAAAAATTAATTGGTGTATATAAACCTAACTTAATCAGTTGCAACTTTGAAAAAAATAAAATAACTATTAATAAAACTAATAAGTAAATACAAGTAACTTGAAAATATGTAAATAAAAATTCTAGAATTAAATGATATCTTAGAATAAAGTTTTATACGTTCTTATAAAATTGAATAAACTATATCAACAACAAAATTTCTTTTAATAAGTGATTTCCAATGCTTAGAGTCATTAAAATTCACTTTTAATTACATTTCCTAAAGAAAAAAAAAAAGAGTTTTGTTACCCCACAAAAACTATCCTTCTTTCCACTCAGAATTACCAAGAAAGTCAAAGTGAAGGAATTTCTTGGAATAACTTTCAAAAAACCTTATAAAAAAGTTATTTTATAACACTTTTAAGAATTCTATTTTTTAGAATGTAATAGCAACTATTATATATTTAAAAAAATGTATTTTTTTTTGGTAAGTAACTAATTATCTGAAGATAAATGATTATGCTGTGCCTAATTACTAGTATCATTGATACTTGCTTGTTCCTTTTTTTTTTTTTAAGTTTTCTAACTATTCTTTTTTTTTTTTTTTTAACTTATTCTAAGTTTTACTTTAAAAAAATAGAACAATCAAGATTTCACTCAAGTAAAAAAATTTTATGTATTTAAATAAGATTTTGCTGAAAATTATAGAGTATTGCTTTCAAATGTACTAGCTTTTAAACATGCTCTATAAAAAATGTTTAAATACTCCCTCTCAATTTCATATACCTGCTTGGAGTTTTTAAGTTGGAGAGCCATTGTTCAAATTAAATAATATCATAGTTATTAAACAATCATTTATTATTTTATTACACAAATAACTAAAATCTATAACATTTAATTAAATCCAATTAATTCTTAAATAATAAAGTATGAATGTTTCTGTAAGATTTAATTTAACAATAAAGAAATAAAGTGAAAAATTCAAATTGGACATTTCTAGGCTAGTAAACAAGATTAAGATAATTAAAATTTCCAATTTTCTTTTAAGACTTATATAATTTTACTATCATTATTCTTTATAATTTTTTCACAAATGCACACACTCACATGCATTTGAAATATGATTCTTAATATATTGTCAAGTTTTCCTAGTTAATTTATTTGGAAAATCCTTAAATTTAAATTTTAATCCTGATTTTTGCTAGATTTCATATTTGAATAGAAGGAAAAGTGTACTCTCATTTTCAAATCTCCCCAACTTTCATAGCTACATAAAGGGACAGTTTTCTAATGATGTCATGACAGAATGATTTTAGTCACAAATGAAAACGACTATAATTGAATGTCAGAAAAAAAAAGAACACATTTACATAGTTTTTTTTTGGTTAATATGTTTTTCTCTGTTCAGAATATAGAAATAGTTTACCTTTCAAAAACTTGAGTGTTTGCCCTACCATGTTGATCCGTTGTACTTTTTTGATTTTGACAGTACTTTTTCAAAAAAAAAAAAAAAAAAAAATCCTGTGTTCAATTCAAGCCACTATTGAGTAAGGCTGATGGATGTTGTGCTTCTACCTTCTGCAAAATGTTTGTTAGGATGGATGCTTAGGAATTTTCAGTGTTTTCTCCATCTGATACGTGAATACGGCTCACCATCTGAGAAAAGTCCTCTTGTAAAACCATTAGGCAATGGATAATAAATTGACTTAAAACAGCATTAGATCATTAGGCTGTCCAATACAATAAAAAAGATGTCAAGGAACTTGAGTTTGAGTGGTTAGTAATTTTTTTTAACCTTTTTTTACTTTGTATGCAATGTTAAAAAGTTTATAAATGTCCACAACTAACATCTCAAACTAAAATTTGATATACTTGTTTTTCTACTGATCTAAAAGATAAGAATGGTGATGTTAGTAAAGATTGACATCAAGTATGTTCACGTGATAAATCTTCTACTTTGTCTTGTGTGTTATAAATAATTTAGTGTGACAAATTTTGGACTTCAGAAAGTTTCACTTTATGTCAGTTCAGTTAAACATTAAAGAACAAGTGAAAGAAAAAGTAAATAATAATTTTTTCTTCCAACATGAATGCTAAAATGATTGGTAAAATAGTTGCTTTTACCTTATTTCAGGCACATTTTGATATCAGTAAGCACATGGGATAAAATGTTAAAATCCAAAACACTGTTTTCTTAAAATTATGTGTGTAATTATTCAGTTTTTTAATAAATGAATTTAGAAATATTGTTTTCAGTTCTGTTGGAAAATTTTTGTATCTCTAAATTAGTGAAACTAACTAATGCCCAAAAACTATGTGACAAAATTTAAACTTGCCCTTATTTTTTTCAAAATTGGATTTTTCATGTTATTTCTCATCAATTTCTTATTTTATATTTATATGAAACAGCAACAGGTAATTATTAAAATAATTCAAACATCTTAGATTTATAAACAATTATTAATAAAGTGCAGACCTGCCAACTTTTATGCACTGTGCATAAATTTTACCCAAGATAGCTAGGTTTTAAGCTTTTAGTGATAGCATGGAATATTTTACATGTTTTTGTTTTTCTTTTTTTTGCAGCTTTTGTACAGTTTTTGTTTTTTTTGAGCAAAGCTGAAAAGAAAACATTTTTTAAAAATTTTATCACACTGTGGTGATTTTTTTCTCATTAACCATAGTTAGGAACAAAACTTAGTATCCTCTTTCAATCCATCTATGGGAGAGAAATAACTTCCCAATCTCTGTAGTCTTTGAGGCTCTGAGCGGTCAGAGAATGCATATTCCGACTTTTTTTCCTGTTGGAAAGAGGAAAGCTCCTGCTTGAGAAGCTATACATGAGGACATAAAGTGGTAGAGGCAGACTGAAGATGTATCAAAGTTAAAATCTTTGAAAACGAAAACATTCATTATCTTTGGTTTCAAATTGGTGAGAGAGAGAGAGAGAGAGAGAAATTAAGAGTATAGATAGAAATGATAAATATAATAGTATATCTAAATTCATGTTATCTTTACTAGTGATATCCCATAGCAATGCAGAGTGTTAAAGAATTTTTAGTTTAAAAAAAAAGAATAGAAATGAATTTTTTTAGAAACTCACTATCAAATAAAATTTAGAAAATGTGTTTATTGTAAAATCTTTAGTGGTGGATTTTGTTATGATAAGAGTTTGTTAGAAAAGACTAAAAAAGTGACTGTTAACAGCATTGAACTCTTCCAGTGTATATATCAAAGAAATTTATCCAATCAAGAAAATTTTAGTTTTTTAAATTGTTTAACCCAGAATTTTAATTTCATTAATTGTTGATATGTTTCTAATTATAAACTTTATTTGATTTAAAAGCTGTTGTGAATGTGTAATATAAGTCAGTCCAGATAACTAACTTTTATGATAAAATGATTGAAATTAATATTTCAAAAGATAGTAATTTAGTTTCATTGTGGCATGCAGAATATTTCCTTGTCAGTATTTTTAATATTCAGAAAGCACTAATGGTAATATATTATGAATGCATTCTATGAATTTAGTACAAATGAAGATAAGATTTTAACTATGAAATATTTATTTCTTAGAATTTAGTTAATAATTAATGAATTTAATTCTTAGAATTTAAATAATTAATAAATAATTTATTTTTAATTAATTAAATTAGAAAATATATGTATGTATAATTATGACTTGCAAAAAGTTTTACTGAATCACTTTTTGGAAAGTTGGCAGGTATGGTAGGGGCTTCTTTAGAATATAATACAACCTGGATTTGTCTAAAAATAGATTCACAAGTGTTCAATAGAAGAAAATTTAACCATTCATCATGGAGATATGACAATTCCTGGAAAGATGCCATTGGAAAATATGGATACTGTATCTAATTCTCTAAAATATACCATGACAGTTCAATTATATTAAAGTTGGTTGACTGTAAGCCAAGGGAGATGTTTATCCTCATATTCATCAAATCATGATTAGAGAAGTCCTGCTGCATAGAGGTGCATTATCATCTGGGAAAGCTGCAACTCCTGCAAGAAACAATTGCTTCATGGTCTGCATGGACCTGATCTAACATTTCTCTACTTCTCTGTTGTGATCATTCTTTTCAGAAATACTATTGATCAAGCAAAAATCTATAAAATGATTTCATATATCATTACATATCCACCTCAATTCTTGATATTTGGAAGGAGACATTGGTTTGTCTATTTCACTGAGTTTCTTGTTTTATCTGCTATTTTGCTTATCTTGCCAAACTGTGTACGTGATTTTAGACGCAGTCAGGTATGCTGATTACTAGACAGGGTAGATGGCTGTTAGAAATATAAGATTTTGAAATCTGATGCTATTGGTAGAAAAAAAGAGGTGCTTTTATGCAAATTTTAAGGAAGCTAAACTAATTATCCCTTAAAACTTTATTTCTTGTTGAATCTTAAAAATTAGAATGTTACTTCAATAACAAAAATTATATCTTGTAAACTAAAATTTTTAACATAATGTCAAATGTACTCACATGAAAACTTGTAATTATTTATAGATCTAGTTACTATTTAAAAATAATTTAGTCTTCCATTAGAAAAAGGTGATGCTAATTTTTAAGAACCTTTCACTTCACTTGTGACGAAACAAAGTAACATTAATATGTTGTAAAGTGAAAATTCAAAAATATTTATGTGAAGACTTTAAAATAACTATTATTACTGGAAAAAAAGGATATTTGTTTATGAAATGAAATTTATTAATTGAAATGTTTCAGAAAATCTTCCATAATCTTTTATCTTAAAATTAGTTTAGTCATGTTGATTTTGTCACTTTAAAATACTCTCCTGGACTGGCATTTTCTGTCACTAATAATATAATTTTTCAGAAAAATATCAATCATCAGACATTGATATATGTTCTCAACGAATACACTACAATTCTGTGTATAAAAATGAATCTATTTCTAATTTGATTACAAAATAGATGATATAGTCACAAAAATTCTAATTCTTGGTATGCTTCTTTCTTGAAGCAGCATCATGAAAAAAGAAATGAAAAAGGGAAAAGAAGGATATAAAAACTGAATGAAATAATTATTTATAAAAGAAATATTTATGTTTATTAAACAAATAAAGAAACTTTTCATCTTATTTCACAAGAATATAATTTTTTAACCAAGAATTTTAAAAGAATAAGTTTGATTACTTCATTGGAAAATTATAAAATGCTGTTAAAAATAATGTTTTTGAAGAAGTAAAAGTTGCTCAGGTGATGTATAAAATAGCTAAAAATACTGTCCAAGATAACATTGTTAAAAAGATAAAAAATTTAATATTTAAAAAGATCAGTGATATTTCCTAACTCTCTCTTCATATATATATATATATATATATATATATATATATATATATATATATATACTTAATTGTAATTTAAAACTTTTGATTGATATTGACAAATGTTAAATTTTAATGCCATAAATGTTTATTTTTCTAGGTAAATTGTTAATAAATTTAAGTCCTGAAAAATGAGAAATTTCTAAAATTTTTACTAAATTCTCTTTTAAGACTTAAATTTATTTATAATTTAATATTATAAAGCTAGGAAAGTAGACATTAAGATCACTAGAAATTTACATTTGTCAACATAAATTAAAGACTTGTAAATTGTAGTCAAGCTTAATTATGAAATATCATCAATCTTTTTAAATATTAAGTGTGTTAGTAAAATGTTTTATATCCATACCAAACATAATGTTAGAATGTTTCTTTTATCCACCTCTAACATACCTGTATTTTCAGAGTTTTTGATTTTTTTTAATTTATTGATCAAAGGTAATAAATTAGGAAACCAAGGACATGTTAGAGAAAAAAAAAAATAACTGTTTCAACTCTAATGGTTTTTTATGTCTTTCATTGTATCTCCTTAAAAGCTATTTTATTATTGTACTATCTCAGAGGCTTACAATAGTTCTTTTTCATAGATGGCTATACTGTCCAAGATGTTGTTATGTATTGGATGAAAGGACCAATAACTGGTGTGGAGAACACAGAACTATCACAGTTTTCTATACTGGGATTTGAAACAAGTGATAGAGAAGAAAAACTTGCTTCAGGTTGTGTATTTAATTTTGATTTTTTAAACTTTTCTTTATTTAGTGTTTGGACAAAAATTAATTTTCAAGCAGGTATTTCGTCTTTTAAATGAATTTTTTGTAAAAATTAAAAATGTATATATTTGAATATATAATATTAGACATAACTGAGACATAACTTTCAAATTATGTCAGTTACACTTATTTTGCAAATTCTATTGAAATCAATAATTTCAGTGATGTTTCTATCTTTTGTATATTAAGTTTTAAGTGTGAGTGAAACTAATTACTATTCCATGCATTGCAAAATAATTATTTTAATAACAAGTAATTCATATATAAAGATCATTATTCGTTAATTTACTTTAAGTAGAAAGCAGATAATATTTAATGCTTTGAATGGCTAAAATTCAAAGCATTAAATATTTTGATTTTGAATGGCTAAAGTTCAACCTCGGCTAGAAGTTAAGGTTGCTTATGATTTGTGGAAAATTGTGGACATCATAGAAGCCTCTATTATTTTTCGCAGACTTCAAGCAAATTTTATATTTCTTTATATTGTGTTATAAAACAGTTCTCAAAGAATTTTTTTTAAATAGATTTTAGTGTTTTAAAAAAAACCTGTTTGACTTGAACAGTTTGTTTTAAGAGACTTCAGTGTGTTTGAAAAACAACACTGTTAATAAACCTTTCTTGACTGTTTATTTTCATTGATATTTTTTAAAACTTCATTGATTTACATAAAAACATTAACAAAAGTATTTTATTTTTTGATTACTTTTAAATTCAAACTGGAACAATAATTTTAAAAATCAAAATCAAATTTGGTTACATACTAAACACACTAATTACAGAACAGTTTATAGATTAGGCACAGTTCTGCTTAGATTAGTGGTGTATTTTGTTACTTATTGCTATTCCTTTATTTTTATATGAAAGTACAATCAGATGTATTTTAAATGATGTTTTAAAAATTTACAATAACTGCATTTAACAGTTTGCAAAACAATTTGAAATATCTTTTTTAATTTGGTTATTAACTTAATTAAAGTTTACAAATTTTAATGTGATAATTTTTCTGTGGTTTTGTGTGTTACCGAATCTTATTCTTGAGTAAAATTAATTTCAAATTAAATTATTCAACTGATATCAACACATAATGTTTATAAGCTTAGACTACTTTTTATTACAATCAAATTCTAAATTGATAAAAATGACTAAGTTATACAAGGAATTACTTTTTATTTTATGTACATCCATATAAGTTGACCAATCAATTATTTCTTTGATTTGAAATTTTGGTTATAAATATATCTTAGCTTGATGCTTTTTCTTAAAGAAATAGCAAAAATACTGATTAGATTTAATTGAGTATAAAGGAATCCAATTGTGTGTCCCTTTCAAATCACTTCATATTTATATATTATACTTTTAATTACAAAATGCTTTTACTTTTTGTAAATTATTTCTGTTTTTAAGATATACTTTAGAAATATAGCCTTATGTCAAAAAGGAATTTTTTTTTTAAAATTATTTGTTTAATAAATTTAATTACCAAACACATTTTTCTATTTAAAATCACCTCAATATTTTTGTGTTTCCAGCTTTTACAGTAATATTTTGAACTAAATATAGTTTTTATTTTGAATAAATTACATGTGCTTGTATTCCATTTAAAATTATTTTTTGTTATAGGTACTTATCAGCGACTTTCGTTAAGCTTTGAATTAAAACGAAATATTGGGTATTTTATATTTCAAACATATTTGCCTTGTATCTTGATTGTTATGTTGTCTTGGGTATCTTTCTGGATTAATCATGAAGCTACTTCTGCTAGAGTTGCTCTTGGTAAATTGTTTTAATAATGATTATCATTATTTTATCTTTAAGAAAATCTAAAATAAAAAATTATTTATCTTATTTTAAATTATCATTATTTAAAATAAGATAAATAATTTCTAAATAAATTATTAAATTATTTAAAAATAATTTTTATTAAATTATTTATTTTAAATTATTTATCATTATTTTATCTTTTTACATTCTGATAAGAGAGTTAAAAAAGATTATTATTTTGTAATTCAATTTATATTCAAATATGTAGAGACTGTTTATTCTCTTTTGTTCATAGTGGTTAGAATAAGAATAAAAAATCACTATTCTATAAAAACTATGCGAATTTGATTTGTTTTTTACAAAAATATATTAATATGCCATTTCACAGAATTTTAGTTTATACTGTAAATGTCATGTTGCACTTTATTGTATGAAAGATTTTTTTTCTTGTTCTGAAATAATAAATATTAAATATTACAATAAATAATCTAGTGATAAACACAAAATAAAAAATTCATTCTAAGTAGAAATCTATCATTGGACCAAATTGCTTAGTAAGTTGGGACAAATAATAATATTTTTAATAAATTTTTATAAATGTATATCTATAGATAAATAAAAAAAATTATCATTGCATAATGTTTCTTATAATGACTGATACAAAATTACAACTTGTAAAATCCGTCATAGTTTATAATAACTTTCTAAATTTGCTTTTAAATTTGGTGTTGAAACAATTATTTGCACAATTCACAAATTTTTGAGGAGTTCTGTTATTCAGCACTGGTAAAAAAAAAAAAAAAAAAAAAAAAAAAAAAGAACAAACAAACCCAGATTTAAATAGAAAGAACATTTAAACGTTCTCAAAAAGTGTATGTTCTGCTCTGAATAATGGAAATCTGTCCATTTTTTTGATGAGAATAAGTGAGGTGTCTGCTGAATGACAGTACTGGGTCATTTTATTTAATCTTTTGTGTATTGAAGTCTTTTATTAGATGTAGATATTTACCACAGATATTTACAGTAGTACAAATTAACTTTGAATTTTATGATCCAGTTGAGTTAACCCTTGCATCAAATAGTGACTGAAGCTTGACATATCAGTCAAAATAGAAGGGTAAAATCTAAATTGATTTTATATGATGTGTTCACGTTTTAAATAAAAATAAGTTATCTTGATAAAAAAATGGCTTGGGGCTATATAATGATTTAGTCAACTGTTGATTTTTAGGGAAATTTATTTTTTTCTGAAATACAGTCAACATTTGATGTGCTGTTAAATTCCTTTTTAACATACATTATTGGCTAAGATAGATTAACTTACAGAAAAATGAAACTATCTTAATATGCTGCTGAAGTTATAAAATATTGCCCATAAATAGTACTGAAATTTAGACTGGCTGAAGTAATGTAAGACTTCTGCACTAAAAAGGCCTATTGTTACACAGTGAGTAAAATATGCATTTGAATTCTTGCAAGTAAAGTATTTAAAGAACGATATAAAAGTAAAAAATGGCTTTGAACAAACAACCCACATCTTAACTTTTTTCCTTGAGATATTTTTTATAAACTATTTTATAATAAATGAAAAAATTTCGTCAAGAAAATGAAATAACGCAAGTTATATTTTAACAAATTTTTGTTATAATAATATATAGCTATTATCAGTGCAATAAAATAAGCATAAAATAAAAATTTCAATTGTTTAAAAATGTTTGTCAAGATGCTTTGAAATTTTGATTATGGACAAAATGTCTAAGGTTTATTCAAATAATGCTGTGGTAAGAGATAAAACCTTCAAAGATCTACTGTAGATATCTATATATATCTTAAGAAGAGGTGATGTTTCATTTTATGGTTTCATATTGTGTTTCCCAAAAAGAAACGGGGAAGAATCCATACTGTGTGTCGTAGATTCCTTCAAGAAAGGCATAGTAAATAAATTTTTTTATGCTGAAAGGATTTCTGGAGTAGACATTTATTGGGAATTATGTGAGTAGATATAACTATTCCACATTAACATATTTTGATGGTTAAGAATTCTTTGCTGTATCTATCTGTACAACAAATATGCAATGCTTAAAGTCAAGATAACATAACTGTTTTACAAGAAAATACTAGAACAGTGCAATTCCTTATTAATCATTAAAGAACAATCTGAAAGATTTCAAATAGTTTGTATTTTAGAGAAGACATTGTTCATGCTATTTTCCACTAACATTTGCTTTATATTAATATATGTCGCACTGTTTTGAAATAATTTAAATGAAGACTAAAACTCTACAAATAAGTGTTTACTCCCTGTATTTATTGCAATATAAAGTATAGTAACATTTTACTTTGTAATGGACTTTCCATTCTATGTTGAGATGAAAGAAGCTGTCATGTTTGTCTATCCTGCAATATGTCCTTTGAGCAAAGTATATCAATATCCCAAACCTTTTCATCCGAAAAAAACACTGGAGTAACTAATTAGAGCATTTATCATTTTCAATGTCAACAATCGTTTGTTGTTAATTTGCTGATGTAAAAATATGTAGCTAATTTAGATCTGTGAAGGAAGTTCATGTAATTTGAAAACATTAAGAAATGCAAACTCTTAAAATGAGTATTATTTTTGTTACACGATAGATTTGGTTTGGCACTCAATGATAACTTTTGCATATAAGGCCTAATTAGAATGGAACCCTACAGTTTAAAATGGATTCCAAACCACTACATGCATATAGGCCTAAATTTAATTTCGAACGCACAAACTGTGACCCAAAGATCAGAGCACTAACTGTTTGGCTGCCATTTTGGCTTGTTATTGGATTATGCTTATCCTTATGTTGCAATACATACATCCACAATTTTTTCCAATGAATCCTTTTGACTGACTATTCTATTGACAATACAGATCGTTTAAATTTTCTTACCCTTGAAAATGGCATTAAATGATGTCAGGTTCGTGCCAGCATTGAAAACTGTTATTACATACAATCAAACTGTGTTTTGTCTTGCAGTACTTAAAATTGTATGACATAATATATTAATTATTTAATTTACATGTAAAACACTACTAATTATTTTAAACAATTTGTGGGAAAAGCAATTAGTGATATCATTCTACCCTTTAATTAAACATTTCAAAGTTTTGATTCCCACCTTGGGCATGAATATTGCAGTTAGACTAACAACTAGATTAATTCAAATTAGCCATTCTATGCAAAAATTGATTTAATCAAATTAACAGAAGCAAATATGTATATGCAGTATGTTGAGCAGGTAGTTGAGTAGTTAACACTTATACCTTTTTAACAAATCATGGATTCAAATTTTGTCTAATGCATGAATGCTTTTAGTGTTTTGAAATGCACTTTAAATCCATCCTAATTATATTTATTCCTGTATGCTAAAACTATTTAAAATATGACAAACAACCAATGAAATCTGTGAACATTTTATTTTTTGTGATTTTAAGATGTTTCTAAATTAAAAAAAAAAATTACAAATTACCGGATAGTCTGTGGTATGTGATCTTTGACACTTGTTATAATGAACTAATAGCAAAGACAATGTTGATTATTTTATTTAAGAAAATATCATAAAAATAAACAAGGTGGTCTTCTCATGAAAATTTAAAGTTAAAGTAGTAAAATTAAAATACCTAAATTATGAAATATAATTCAGTTTAAATTCTTCAATTTTGATATGGACACACGTATATATAAGTAAGTGCCAGATTAAATAACTGGTTTATTTAGATAGTTAATATTAGTTATTAAAAATATACTAGGCTTTAGCTTATTTTTTTCACCTTTTAGAAATAAATTGTGACTTTTCATACAAATACATGTAAATTCTGATTTCTAAAACAGTTTGCATTTAATTTAAGTCTTTTACAGTTTTATTTTCTTTCTTTTACAGTTTTCTATTATGTCTGTATACTCCTAATAATCTAAATTGCGATTTCTAAGAATATGGGAATTGATTGAGATGTTTTAATTATATTATTATAATGTTAAATAGGCGAACTCTTCTTCGTCAGCATTAAAGGCCTGAGTAAGTCTCGGCCTACCTCAGATTTCCATTCCATGCTGTTTTGTTCTTGGTTGAGGTTTTTCCATTTCTCATTCTGTTAGTTTTCATTTAATTCATGGTCTTCCCATTTTTCAGTTACCTGATTGGTTCTGACAATGATCTGATTAGCAATTATGAAAATTTTCTCAAATTTGGGGAAAATTATTCCTGTGGAGCTAATATTAGACTCTAGTAATTTTCTGTACAGTATTGTTAAAAAAATAATAGAATCCAATGCGCATCTCCCTTCTTAAGACTACTAAAAAAGCAGCCAGTTCTGATACATAATTCTGAGAAGAAGTTATGATAGGTAATTCTGTATTTTTACTCTTCCTTAAATTCATGAAAGTGACCACTCTGATTAGCTTTTTGGATATATTAAACTCTGTCAAAATAAGCTATTCCCTGTTTACTGAGTCAGGCCATTCTAAAGCCTAAACAAGTAGTATGTTTTGATGTCAAACTCATGTCTTTTCTATAATTTGTCTTAAATTAAAGTTCTATTGCAGGGGTGGGAAGACTTTTCTTGGTTGTATTTTACATTTCATTTTTAGTTTGTCTCACAATCACTTTCAATGAATGCTTGGTAGTTAACCCTTTAAGCTGTTTGCCCGTACAGCGTACGGGCTACCCGAAATTGGCCTTTTCCGGTTTGTCTGTATGCCGTACGGGCATCGATATTTTCTCCTTTCCTTTTCTGGTTTGCCCGCATTTTTCATTATTCTAAGAAACTATTTAGTATTATTAGTTTTCAACAGATGCCGTGGCTTGTCTATCTAAATGAAATGCTTTTCATTCGGGTTTTCTATGTAGCGGGAACTTTTCTTGGAAATTTTGTTTCTACGTTATACCGAGCTTGTGAATTTTATGGAAATTATGGATGGAATAGAAGACGAAAATACTTTCTTGCTAGACTATGAACTACATTCTGATACAGATATTTCTTCTAATTATTTGGATTGTTCTTCAGATAACTTGTGCAGTGAGCTCAGCTCTGATGAAGATTTGAGTTCTGCAAGAATTTTTACCGAGATTGATGTGAAAAATCCACCTGTTCCGTATCCTAGATTTAAATTTTCTGGTATTCCCTCTGTGCACGTACAATTTGACGACACTACTGATGTTCTACAATTTTATAAAAAATTCATTCATTGATTTTTCACTCATGAGTAAAATTGTGGAAGAGACAAATAAATATGCCAGTCTATATTGCATGCAGAATGTACTTGAAAAAAGCAAACATTTAGGGTTTTTTGTGTCCAAATTTGTAAAATAAAAAAATGTTGTAAAAAAGCATTAAAAGTGAAAAAAAAATAAAAAAATTCTTAATATTCTTATTCTATTAAGTATGGTACTTAATTATATGCAATAAAAAAATATGCCTTTTTTGGAAGCATTTCTGGTAAAATAATTGACTCCTTAAAAGGTTAAGCAAGTATATTTTTGGCTATACAGATTATAATTATTAGTCCACCCAAAATTTCTTGGCAGTCGATGATGATCACCTTAATGCCCACCCCTAATATATTGCATTGTCAAACTTCTTTTATGAAAGCTGTATTAATATTCTCCAATGAGGTTATCATTTCATGCAAATAATTTGTTGTTGTAAAATAATTTAAAAATTGTGCAAAGCGACCTGAAGGTTCCTTAATTTGGGAGAAATTTTTGTGTCAGTACTAGTTGAATAAATGGTTTATTTGTATTAATACAAGATTAAAATATAATATTTTCAAAATTGTTTATTGTTTCAAAGTGTGTAACAACAAATAAAGCGGATTAAGAATTTATATAGAGTATTATAAAAATTCAACCATATTCTTAATCATGTTAATTGTTTAATAGTTAATACATTACTTAAACAATACTGCCGCTAAAAATTTATAAAATATTTTGCAATGCTATGCTATGCAATGTATGTGAAATTGTTAAATAAAAATAATCAAATGTTTTCAGGCATTGAACATTGTAATAATATACAATGTAATGAAAAATCGTGGAAAGTCATTGTTTGTCATGATTGCAATTATTTAATTTTGCATAGATACATAATATAATAAATTGTTTTTCATAAGCTTCATAAATTTATATAAATGTGTATATATATTTGATACATTAAATGTATATATCAGATATAAACTATAATGTGTGATAGGCATTGTGAATTGTTGTTATATGACATGGTTTAGCATTTTAATAACTTATTTTAATGCCGTTGTTGGATCTAGATTAATATTTAATTGCTTTATTTGAACAAAGAATTTTTATTTACATTAAGTTGAGTGAAATTAATATGATGAGTGCAATAAAAAACTTAACAATTTACTAACTTTATACAATTTGTGTTTATCACTGAATAATGTGACAAAAAATTAAATACTCCTTCATAAACATTAACATCATTTATTTGAAATAAGGTTCCTTTTTCTGTCTGTTGCATTCGAAGAATTATTCATTTTTTTAATAAATGTTAAAATTAATGCTAACAAATGAATAATTAGATGTGTAGTTGTAATATGAATTCATCTGATCAAAAATCAATTGATCACGATTTTTATTTTCTCTCTTTTTAAATATGTTGACTGCAGCATGGGTTCTTTTATCTGGAATAATATGAAAAGAAAAATTTTGTTAGCAAATTATAGTTATCAATAATATTTAAAATTTATAATTATTTACATGTTAACCAATCCAAATATTGTATTTGTTTGCTTATTTTCATTTTTAATCACTGAAGACTGAAGTTTATGTGTGAGAACATAGTGTATGATGTGCCATATTGATTTGCATTATTTCATATTTGCTGAAGGAAGCAATCTATAATGTTCTAACTCTTATGAGAAAAAAAAACAGTAAATCTCCCACTGTCTCAAATGATTGGGTTTTTTTTTAAGGCTTGATGTGTGTGTTCTTAACTATGTTTTGTCTTTAGCCTTTATTGAAAGTTCTTTTTATGATATTGAAAATAAATTTTCGTGATATGAATTTTTTTATTATTTTAGATATACAGCTACACAAAACTATTTTTCACTGACATTTACATTTATTGTAAAGCTGCATATGTTTCTTACTTTTCTATATTTCTTAAAATTTTATTAATTGTTTGCTTAAAGTTTAAAAAAAAAAAAAAAAATAGTGTCATGTGATGTTGGAAATAAGAAAAGTTTGTAAAATAATAATATTTTGGAGATTACATGTAAATGACACCATACTGTATTATTTTTTTGAATTTGTCTTTAAATATTTTAAATTTAATTTTCTTACCAGTGGAGTATCATCATTGTTAAAACACATGATTGTTCAGATATTGTAGATGCAAATGAAAATATAGGCCTCATTTTCTTTTTTTTTAAACATTTTATTTGTTTTTGAATTTTAGTGTGTTAAAAAATAAGACTGTTCAATTAATGTTTTCATTGATTTGATAAGTAATTCTTTTTTTATTGAAAAACTTTTATGGTGCTTCATGTATTTTATAATATAATATCATGCTTCTTATTTTATATTCTTTTTTTTTTAAATTTATTAAGAATATATATATTTTTTTCATGTTTTCTGCAATTTAAATTCATGTTTGTTTCTATTTCAAAGGTTTATTCATATATTTTATACTTATTTTCATAGGTATAACAACTGTTTTGACGATGACTACTATAAGCACGGGTGTAAGATCTTCTCTCCCCAAAATTTCCTATGTTAAGGCAATTGATATTTATCTAGTTATGTGTTTTGTGTTTGTTTTTGCTGCTCTACTTGAATACGCCGCAGTAAATTACACATATTGGGGTTCCACTCGTGCTAAGAAAAAAGCTAAGAAATTGAAAGAATCAAAGTCTACTGGAGCTGTAGAAGCTGCTACGGTAAGATTTGATTTTTACTGTGTCATATTAAATAAAAAGGTTTAATCTTTTTTTTCATATTTAAAACCTCTTAATTTTAAAAACTAACTCTTTTGGTAGCTTTCTTTTAATGTACCTTTAACTAAAAACTGCTATTGCTATTGTAATATTTGCTTCAGTTCTTTCAAAAATTTTTTTTAAATATTTAAAATGAAAATAATTCTTATTAAATGCTTAAAATTAGTGTATAAAATATTTCAGCTTATTATTTTGTTTTGGGGTAGTCATTTCAAAATTGTCTACGTATGAAATAAAATGTTTTAGTTTACTATGCCAATCAGCTGAACAGAGTAAAACAGGTATTCCAAGAAATGAGCAGTACAAGATCATTTTATGAGCAGTATTGATCTCAGGTATAAATAAGTGATTCCTATATTTATATCAGTATAAATGAATTTGAACAGAATTAATATCATGCATTTTTGAAAATCTTAATTTTTTAGATTTGATGATTATATATATATATATATATATATATATATATATATATATATATAATTGCGAACTATCCTACTGAATAGTTGACTAACTCTATCTCAATAATGATGTGTGTTGCTGATTCTAAGAAGGCTTGTTCTGTTCTGAAAAAAGTTTTTTAGTATTTCCTCTACGCTATGAATTTTCAGCCGTTTTATTTCATGTAATGATTTTACATATTCATTTTAGTTTACAAAAATAATTTTCTTTGAAATTGCAATATTAAAAGGTAGAGTGTAACTTTAAATAACTTTCTTTCATTAATTATTTTGATTGATTATTAGAAAGTTAAATCTGTAAAAATTCAAAAAAATTATCCAATGGGTTAATATTTATATATTATATATCATGGAAATTTTTCTTTTTATCTAATTATGTAAGAAAAATTGAATTATTGAAACTTCATAAGTGAATTAATCCATTTTTCAATTACATGAGTATCTCAATGTGCAGTAGCATACATTCAACTAATTTGTTGAATGTTGTTGTTACAATTCCGAGAATGCTCAAAAGTTATTTGAAACCTACACTAATTTTGTTCTAGAATTAATGTGCAGCATGTCCATATTTGGACCTTGCGCCATAAAAACTTAACCAATCTAGAATTGTTGATACTTAATCAAGAAAAATGATTAAAATCATGATGGGATAATTTAAGCAGTAGACAAGATTCATCTAATTTTATTTGATCGAATTTCCTTTTATAATTAATGATATTTTTCATTAAACTAATGTGTAGCTGATCAATTTAATTTAGTATGACCGATAGAAAGTCATGTTTTTCAAGAAACTATTGCAATGGCATAAAATTGAAGTTTTGAAGTGGAGGAACTTTGCACCATGTGATAACTTTATTTTATATATAAATTAATTATTTTTTTTGGTTCAGCAGTAAATTGTCTAACATTCCAAAAACATTGTTGGGCTCTTGACATTTAATTGTTCCTCTCAAAAACTTTTAAATAAAAACCATTAAAATTAAATTTTAAAATTAAAACTTGAAGTTTTTAGAAAACTAATATTTGGTTTTCTCATTTAAACATTTTGGGCAGATAGTTAGCACTTAGAATTTATATGAATTTGGGAATATAAATCACCAAGGAAGAATCACCTTTATGGTTTTGCTAATTAGGGAAATAAATTTTGGCTTGTATTCTAAAGATGATAAAATATGTCACTGCTAATAAAAAGCATTACAGTGTGTTGCATATTGAATGTGACAAAAGGAAAACATGATTATGAGTGTTGTGCGAAATATGCCACACCATTGTATGAGAGACATACGAGAAACTAGATATTTTATAAATGAGATTTTATATTAATTGGTACTTAATGAATTTAATTTTAATTGACATGATGTCTAATTTTTAACATTGAAACCATATTTAGCTGTGCTTTTTGTTGGGGGAAAAATGATTTTTGAGAGGGAAAAAATTTCTGTCCAAGGAATTCTGATTAGCCCTGTATTAAGTTTGTGTTTTTAAGGTAAGGCACTGTATTAATTTGTGGAGAATATGGTTTTTAATATTCTCACTAAGCATATGGAACATGAATTTTTTTGCAGTTGTATTCTGTATCAAGTTTGTTTTCAGGAATATATATATATATATATATATATATATATATATATATATATATATATAATATGAATTCTTTTAATAAAAGGGTAAAGTTTGTTCTTATATATATTTATTCTGTTGTAATTGAAACATATTTTATAGGCTCTTAAAATTTTATTATAGTCTTATTTTGTGTGGAAAATAAAAATTCTTTCTGAATGATGAAATATTGAATGAAGTTTCCATTGTAAGATTTTCCAAAGTGTGATAAATTTCTTAGTTTAAGAATATATTCTTTGTTTGTTTCTTCCACTCTTTAACCACAATGTAATGAAATAGTAATGTAATTTATTTACCATGTAACACAATGTAAATAAATTTTATCACTCTTAAGATTTATAACATAATTTAGGATGTTTGTCTTACATCTAAGGCTGGCTGTACAATATCTTGTGAAATTTATGATACTTTATTGATAATTTACTGGTAATCTGATGTATAAGTATAAATGTTTCAAAATTAAGTCTAATTTTTTTAGATTCTTAAAAAATATATAAGAAAAATATGATATTATAAAATATCTGAAGAATGCTGCTTGAGAAATTTCTTGTATCTCTTTTTTAGAATGAAGAAATAATTGAATTACAAGATGTTAGAGTCTCACCTATTCCCTATCTCCGTCGTCGAAACAAAAAAACATTTTCTTCTGATACACATTTTCCTCCATCATTTCGTAGAACTAGAAGCTATTATTCTCAAGGTTTTAATCGCAAATCCCAAGAACAGCTGGGTGATGGACATAGAAAACCATATGTATTGAGCAGCTTAAAGAGAGGTGCTCGTGCTTTAAAAGCATCTATTCCCAAAATAAAAGATGTCAACAAAATTGATAAACTGGCCAGAGTTATGTTTCCTGTTTCATTTCTCTTATTTAACTCCATATATTGGTGTTTTTATGTGTTTTAACCCTTCTACTTTATTTTACTATCTGAATCAGATGTACATATCTATTAAAAAAGCAAAAATATTGACTTTAGAAAGATGAACATTTTATTTGCCTTTTTATATATGTATTTATTATTGATATTGAGGTATCTTATGTCATTATTGTTATGTAAGTCATATTACAGAAAAATGTAACATATTTTATTTCCAAAAATAGTTTTGCTTTTATTTTATGGCATCTTAAAGAAATAAAAATAAATCATATTAAAACAAAATTTCCTAGCAATAGAAAGTAATTTTACTATTTTTTAAATTATATATTCTTGAATAAATAAATAAAAAATGTTTATTTAATTTTTAATTCTGAATATCTTTTTTCAAAAATTATAATACACATTCTTGCAAATTATCATGATATTATGAAAAATATAATTTCCTATAGGCATATATTTCAAGTTATTAAAGTAATTTTCTGTAAACAAGAGCTGATTCCTGTATATCATATTCAAACTGGGATTAGCTTTATTTATGCATATTTTATGGAGACAAAAGAAGTTGGGTACTAATTTCTCTTGTGTGTAAAGAGAACTAAATGAGTAATGAGAACAGAATATTATCATAATATCACTTTATTGAGTTTTCTAGTGGGTATTGTTGTATAAACGATGTTAGAAAAAACAAAATATGATACTATTTATTTTAATTTATATAATGAATATATATGTACTTAAAAAATGAATAGCAGAAATTTGACTTACTTAAGTTAGAAATTGAGAAAACTATTTAATACTTTCTAATTGCGATTTATAACTAACTTTTTCCCCCCCTTTCATGAATATTTCTCTCTGAAAAATCCCTTGAATTTATTTGCTTTATTTCAAGTAATATCTAATTTATGTTGTTATAGTCTTTAAATTTTTTTTTATCTCTTATTGCTAATATTTTTATTTTATTTATCATGACAATAAGAAATCTGATAAAATTTTAAGCGTTTTTATTATTTCATGGAAAGCAAATATCACTTAAAAAATTTCATAATGAAATTTTTTGAAGGAGGGAAGTTTTCTTATTTAGATTTATATACATAAATAATATATATATAGCTATATTCTTTACATTAACTGGGTTTTTTTTTTATAATTCTTTTTACAAAAATTTTTGGTTTTTATTTTATTCTGGGCTGTTTAGCTTAGTTGAAAAATTTACTTTATGCAAAACACACATGTAAATATAATTTTGAGTGATATTTTAGTTTTTTAATGGGTTTAACAAATTCTTATATTTTATTGTCAGGATATTTATTAATAAAATGACAGACTTGCATTCATTTTATTACTTAAATTGCAGTTAGAATTTGATTTCTAGGATTACAAATCTTAGGATTGTCATTTAAATATATTTTAAAATGAGCAAATTAGTAAAAAAATAATCTTACTTTATTCATGGACAAATTATTTTTGAAATTTATTTTTATTTAAACTGTAGTTTTTATCGAAATGCACTGTTAATTATATATTTTCTTTTTTAAATTTGGACTTTAAATTTATTTGTAAATGTAATTTTAGCAATATTTCATCTTTTATATAGAAACACTAAACTCATTACTAAAATTATTTTGCTATGCAGATGAATTTTTTGCAGAAAATTATTTTGTTATGCAAAAAATTATATTGAAGTAAATTAGGAATCAGAACACAAAAATAAGTGACAGAAACTGCAAAAGGCTGTTAGCAATATTGCCATTAGACAACGAATAGAGAATGTATAAAATCAAATGTATTGATTTCTGCAAAAAGATTGTAAAATGAAAAACTAGAAGTAGAATACTAGCTTAATAAAAAACTGTTATATATATTTGAAGAAATATTTATGAAGAAATTTATTATATTCTTTTTAATTGTTTAGACATGCTACTATTTGTCAGGTCAAGCTGGTAGTTGATTTATTAGCTTTCTTGCCCTTGTTAAACAGTTTAGAGTATGAATCTTACTTCAGGCCCAGATGTTTTGGATAGATCAAAAACCACTTTTTAAACAGCAGATTATGGTCGAATTAGCCATTGTCGTTGAGACGCCGAAAATTTTATCATTGAGTTGAACAAAAATGTTATCGAAATATTAGCTAGAAAGAAACAAAAACAATTCTGTTTCGGAAATATTAGTTTCACTGTTTCTAAATATTGACTTTACAACAAGGTGATTACATTAAAAATCATTAAAAACATTAAAAATCATTTTATTTGATAAATACATAATCTTGAACTAATAGCATTTATTGATTATTTTACAATTGGTACTATTTAATATTATATCATAAACATTGAAACCTCACTCATTCACTTTAAACTCTTTCATTCATTGTTTTTTTGTGGTGATACATTTTACATTGCAAGAGGAAATGTATCAGCGAGATTAGTGGATAAAAATTATAATTTTGTGATGATCTCTACATTTACCAAAAACATGTAAAGAAAATTTTATGATAAGAGCTTTAAGGTATAAGGTTCATTAAACTTTGTCCTAATGATTGAAAAGTGATCAGAACAAATCACATAATATTTATGCAATATATCAACATTAGTTGAATAAAGTAAGTTAGTTGAATAAAGTTTATGAATGGAATGAATTAAAGTAAGAAAGCCCACTTTTATAAGTTCTCAGTTTTTTCTTTTCAGAATTCATGTTACTTTAAAACAAAATTTTTGCATTTGCAAAGCAAAAATTTTACTGCAATATCTTTATTAATATTGGCATTGGATAAATTATATGTGTAATTGAATATGTTTGAAAGTTTGTTCTATATGTAAAGAATATTTTGTATAGATTATTATTATTTTTCTAATGGTGGGCACTGATAAAGATGATGATGAAGGATGAAAAGATTAAAATATCTAGAAAAAAACAAGAACAAAGAAAATACATTGATGTCCAATTTATTTTCAAGAATATCTATTGCTCCATTGTACTGGTAACTTTTTAATTTTTTTTCAACGGCGGACACTTGGGTGATCAACCCTTCGCCACAACAAGGCCAGAAACTGCTACTCATTTATTGTTACCCGGTGGGCACCTGTGAACCAAGTCACAGGGACGAGTAGCATTACCCACGTCACACCACCACAAAACTGTTTATTGAGTGGGCCACATTCATACATCAACTCAGGAAAGGACAGGAAACACAGGTGGAAAAAAGAAAGAAAGTACATCCATGCACGAGCTGGGATTTAAACCCGGGACTGGCTCCAACAGCCTAGGGGTCAGGAACGCTAACCACTCAGCCATTGGCAGGCTTGTATAGATTATATCACTAAATATTTGCTAGGTTAGTAGCTAAAAGGTTAGTCTTTTAACTTTCAGCTTTACAGTTTGTGTGTTCATCTACCATTTCTTACATTAATATGTGTAGTGGCTTTAAACTCTTGGTCTCAGTTTAGTTATATCTCTTGTGGAAAAAGTAACTGTAGAGCTGTACACAAATCAAACTGAATTTCATTTTATCAAGTTTTAGGAAAAATGATGAATTTAAGAACTTTTCTCTAGCAGTTTTTATTTTGAATGCAAGTTGTTTCTTATTTATAAATGAGATATTTTCTGATAAGGTGTAAACATATAGTAAAAATCTTAACATTTGTACCTGAGCATGGATATACATTTTGAGCAATGCTTAGTTGCAAAATTGAAGTTAATTATTGAAGCTTAAATAACTGATTTTTCAAATGTTTAACTTTTCCTCTCGTTTATATTGAAAATAAAGGAAATAGAAATTCTGTTTGTATGTTACACTAATATTCTTGCAGGTGACATTAAATAGTTTGCTTTCAAGCAATTGATACATTTAATAGCAATGAAAAAAAAAAAAATCCTATTTTTGAAAGTTTTTTTTTTTTAAATTTAAGCTTTAAATTTGCTTGTGATTATTTTTTTTTCTAAAAATAAATTTACATCATAAAATATTTAATTTTTTTAAGTAATAAATATTAACTGAAAAAATGTACTTGTAATTTTTTGCTTCTTAAGATATTGAAAATTTACTCATTTCTGATGCTTGTTATCTTTATTTATTCTTCATGAGTGTTTTATTTACAATTTCAATTCAGTAGATTTTCGTTTTTTTACAAACTTGTAAGGACTATAGGAACAGTTCGTAAAATAGGAAATTTATTTTTAAGATCTGATTTTTCTTTACCAAACTAAGTTTTCTTTTTAAATAAAATACTATTAGAATGTACTAGAAAATAGGAAAATAAGATTCATTTTTAAATAACACTTAATTTCATTTTATTGATTTTACTTCACCTCACAATTTTCTAAAGCTCAGCATGTCTGATTTTAAAGCTAAGTGTCTGATACTTTGAAATATTTCATATTCAGTGTCAAAGTAAATAGTTAGATTTCTCTTTAATGGCATTACCATCAACAGGAATGTCCATTTTTCTCATCAAAACAAGCAAAGCCTTTTCCAGTTTAAGATGTTTGGGCTCTCTTCAATATTTTCATTAAGCAGTGCTTTTGCTGGTATTGTTTCCTTTTAAAATAGTTTTTTTTCAAGTTTTTAAAACTTCAAGATGCTGTTCATTAAAATTCCCCACATTTTTTAAACAATTTTTGCCTTATTCAGTATTTTTTTGTCGCCTTTTTTCAAAGTTTTTATTTTTACACAACTGATAAATACATTCATCTCTTCATTTGCAACAAATCCTCAATGGAATCTGCTCAATCATATCTCTCTCGACAAACGAAACTTCATCAATCAAGCTATTCAAATGTACAAAATTAACTATAGAACCGAGAGCACAAACTTTTAGTTTTTCTCCCTTTCATCTATGTTTTAATGTATGGGGAAGAAATAATTTTTTTCCCCTTTATGTATCTTTACATATAGGAAACATAGAAGTAGAATTAGATACCACAGTATTTTTCCAACAAAAATCTGATATTTTTTGGTCTGACTATATGGTATCTGGAATGCTTGCACATGTGCTCAATTGTTCAAGAATGAATCGAGTTTTAAGGCGTTACGTAAAAAGGAAATGCAACAAAAAATTGCGAAAAAAAATATCATCATAAAAAAATAGACTACAAAACTATTTGTAATAAAAGAAAAGTTCACAAAAAAGATTTTTGAAAATTTTAGTTCTTAAAGGGAAGTTGAAATTATCATTGTGTCAGTGGTGTCCGGATTGGGACTAGCAACTAATTCGTATATTAGAGGTTCGTGAAAACGAGCGTCTACTATGCTTATATTGTTAAAGTTATTTTTTTTTAATAAGCCTAAAATGATTGAATTTGTTAAGATATGACTTTATTTGTGTGTGCTGCAAATTTTGTTTGCAGCACAAATAAAGTACATGAACTCATGATTTACACAGCTTGAAAAACTTCTGTAAATCACTTTGTATGTATGAACTTATGTAAATCAGTTTTTCTATATCACTGTGAAGGCGTTTTGTCTCTGGACAGCAAAAAAGTTGGTTTTAGCTATTTATAAATTTAACCTATTAAAGTTTACTTGAAATAAAATGGTATTTTTAGTATAGAGTTGTTTACATTCCGATTTGGAATATTACTTTGATAGAGTTTTCTTTAAATTATTCCATATACATTTGAAAAAAATATTCCATATACATTTTTAATATCTGCGAAATTGCTTAAAATTATTGATTCTTTTCCATAAAAATTACATGTGACAATCTTTAAATAATGAAGCAATGAAGATAACTTGGTTATCAAAGTATTTTATTTTATATAGATAAACAAGGAAAATATACATTTAAAGATATATATATATATATATATATATAAACACAAAAGCATAGAACACTAAATATTCAATAACATAATGAAAATTTCATACACTCATATAATTTCATTGCAAGCTATCTGAGCTAATAAGTGTAAATTAATAGTATGCTTTCTATTTAAAACTTGCTATCTCAAGTTATAAAATGAAGTTCTCAGAAAAATACTTAAAAACTGAAAATATCTTTGTGTAAAATTTAAGTATTAAGACCATTTTATGTATTTTTTGGCATGGAAGTCTTTTGGCACTTTGTCAATAGTTCTAGTAAGATTTTTCATTTATTTTGTTTTGTCTTTCAGTTCTGCATTTGTTAGTGGAACGTGTATTTTCATTAGCTATTACAAATATATTTTCTTTGCTTCATTACAAATCTTTTAATGTAATCTAGTTACCAAGAATCTGATACTATTGGTTTTCATTATTTGGTGTATTCATCACTAATATTCTCAAAATCGTCAAATGGCATCTAAGGCTACTTCTAAACTTATACTAATTACACTTTTCTGTGCAGAAAAAGTTCTGTTCAGAAATTGTATTTAGAGGTGCTATGCTTTTATTATATTTTAACTGTGTATTGATACACAATTAGTTAATAGTTTTTTTATCTTTTTTGTCACATATATTCTATTACTTAACAAAACAATTCGCAAAAACTATCATTTCTTTTCTAAGAAATAAATTTATTGATATATATCAAAACAATTTTCAGTGCTAAATTTAGATAAATTTACCTGTTCGATTGAATACAGCTAGAGAATATTGGATACAATTAATGAAATCTATTAACATTCAATACTAAAGAATAACAAAAACTGTACAATTTATTAATAGAATAATTACATTGGTAATGAACGCACTAGGTTACGATAATTATACATATATATATATATACTTCTCTATTATACATATATTTGTACATTATTTTAAATCCAACACTATATAATAAATTACATAAAATTAGAAAACATGTAACATTTTTGTAAACTATGAAATTTTAAATACTTTCACAATTATTGAACATGTTTTTGTAAAATAAAATGGATGACACATTTTCATGAGTTATAATTTGGCATAGTTCAGACTATTTTACTATCAAGTATGAATCTTGTTTAATTAAGTCTAACATGCACATTCTGAAGGAGTGCATTTAAAAATTTATTTTTAAATAAGTTTTTCTAGTCATCTGATAAATAATAATTTTTATCTATTCAGTTTAAACCCTGTTTTAATTACAGCAATATATATTGTCATTTACTATATATTAACTCTTTATTGAGCAAAAACTGGACGTTTCTGTTTAGAATGTTTTTACTATGAACTACAGCACTTATGAACTGCACAAGTATTTTGGGTATATACAGACTTTAATATGTTTTATCAAAAGAACAACATTTAGTGCTGAATAAAAATCTAAAATGCATGTAAATACATAGTTATTTTTTACAGATTTCAGAGAAAGTTGTTCATCAGCTTTAAGTAGAGGACAGCATTGCATTATCTTTTGTTTGATAAGAAGGGGACTATTCTAAACGAAATAATTTTCGTATTATTAAATCAAATCATATTTTCAATTTGTTAACATTAACTCATACATAACTGTGTATAAGTTTGTGGTAAATATATTTCTGTTTTAATTTAAAGTTAAAGGTTAATAACAGATATAAGATTACATGTCTGTATTTCAATATAGAAACTTATTTTGCCTTTGTGAATTTATTTCAAATATGCAGTTTACAGAGAATCTGGAATAATCACATTTAGAGAGCTTAGTGTTATTAGAAGAGATAATTGCCATTAACATTTGTATATATGTAAGTCTAGTAGTGTCAAAAGTAAATTAATATTAACAAAATTTGATTTGTAAGAGTTAAAATATTCCAATTTTTTATATTATTTGAAATGTTTTATAATGAATATACGAAAGCTAACTTAATGTTTTACCTGAATTTTTGTACTTCTGAACTATATAAAATTTGCTCATCATCCACTTTGTATTCTTATGCCTCTAATAAAATTTAGTTTAAAACATAAATTAAGAAATGTTCTACAGTTTTATATTTTTACCGTTTAACGATATTCAAAATCTAAAATATATTTATAATTTTTTTACTGAATTTTTGATTTATATTTAATTTTTCTAGAGGTTAAATATTTTTTATGAAATAAATGATACTTCAAAAAATATTTTAGGAATTTTTATCTACTGGAGTTTCATAGAACAATTTTATAATTATATGCTATTGTTTTAGTTATGAAAGATTTTTCACAACAGAAAATTACGTTACTTTACATTAAAAAATGGAATAAAAAATTAAATTTGTAATTTGAAATAGTATATATGTTACATCATTAAATATATAGATTTTTTAGGGTGCAATGTTTTTCTATATTACTTTATATTTGAATACTGATGATAACTTTATCCACTTCACTATTTTAAACTTAACAATTACTAATTACCAGGATATAATAAATGAAGAGTAAAGACATCATACTGGTAAACTTCTAATATTGCTCCTCATCCTCTATTGACAATCGATTTTCAGAAGTACTTGTTTTAAGTTTATTGAATTTAATGTTAAAAACATGTGAAGTACCTTGACTATCAATTCAATTTGTCTGGGACCAGAATTTAGATGAATTTTTCATTTGGTGGTAAAAAATTGAAACTTTCCTCTTTTACAGACTCAATCTTTAAAGAATGCAAACTCTGAAAAAAAAATGGCTTTTATTTCATATCTGTAAAACAAAATTTTTTTTGTTAATTTTTCCTGAAAAAAAAATCTTATACATTCTGTTTTTTTCAGTTTCAAATTTTCAATTTAATTATGACAAAAATCTATAAAATGTACAGAGATATAGCTGAATTAATTTGAAAAAATGTAGGTAAACTGAATATGCATTTTTAGATTTCATGATCAGCATTTATTATTGTTTAACCTAATTAAATTTCCTATTAAAAGAGTGAAAATTTAAAAAACGAAACTATTTTGACGTCTTTAACATTTGATCTTTTATATTGGTCAAATCTTTAATTTCATTGATCAGAACTGACTGATCCGATAAGCTTTTGAATCTACAAATATAAAATCATAATTCATAAAATAAATAATAACTGAACAGTTGGAATATCAAAACTTTACATTTTCTTAAAAAAATTTTTTTTGAGTGCTCTGACACCTTTTAATTACCATTTTGTAACTTTTTACTTGTTAGTCTCTATCAAGATGTTTCATTAGGTATTGTGATCTTCCTAATTTACATTTAAAAAGGCAGAATTTAGACAAAAGTAATTTAGTTTTTGGTAGAATTTGGCAAGTTTACATCAAAATAATGCAGTTTTTATTCCCGATTACTAAAGTTAGGATTCTTGTGTGCATACTAATTTTGTTTTTATGTAAAATTTAATTATTATTTGGAATTACTTTTTAAAGATGTCCAAATATTATTGTAAAAAATACGTTCATATTCATCTTTTGATACACTCATACAGCTATTAGTTTTTTAGCATAGTAAATTTTAAATCGTTCTGTTATATATTTCACGCATTCTTTCTCTTGTCTGTGAAAAGCTTTTTCTTTAACGAGAAAGATTTTCATTTTTTTTTTTTTTTTTATCTTAGGAATCGTGTCTCCATGAAAATTACTGTCCGTTCTAATTTTATTAACATTCATTTGAATCCGAAGATTTGTGAGCAATTATTTTTCTTAAATTTATAAAATATGAAGCCATAAGGGTCTAGCTATAGCACTTAACCAAAATTATCTTGTAAATGTGCCTCTCAGAAACTAAGTAAGCATATAAAAATTTTATATCTTATTGTATTCTGTTTCTTGTAAGTTTTATGTTAGCATACGAAATGAAACGAATTGAATGATCATTAATGATTTATAAATCAAAATGAATACTATATTTGAGTCAAAAAGCTAAAAAAAATTGTGAAATTTTTAATAAAAATCCTTAATAAACACTAGTTTATTTAAAATATGAATTATTAGAAAATTCAAATCTGTTAATAAGTAATTTTTATTATGCGTTGTGTAAAAAAAACATAAAGCATAATAAAATTTAACAGAATATCCTTATTTAAATCATATTGTTTTAAATGCAATAATATTCAGGCAAAACATTTTAGAAACATGAGCTGCAATCATTTGTTAAAATTCAGTGGTAATTAGTGGAACTGAAAAAGATAAAGTATTCTTAGTCTATACATGAGAACAAGTAAGAAAAATGAATGCCCTAATACCAAAAGGGAATGGAATTTAATTTAGAGTTGATTGCCATACATGACCTGATTTATATAAATATTCATGCAACTTTCTATTCTTTTTTATTGAAAATGTTAATAAAATACGTTCAATTTTTAAATTTCAAAGGACAAATTGTTTTAAATTTACCTGTAAAGCTCAAACTTTTGTTTAAAAATTTTATGTAAATGGAATGCACATGAAAATAATTTAAATGGGTTTATGTAATCATTAAATTGTATATTATGTTGTGTGCTGCATACAGAGAAATTTTAACCATACTCATTATATAATGTTTAGTTTTAACTGCCGTTAAACTTTAATATTGGAGCGAGGAATAACTTTATAATTAATATTTTTGAATATTATTTAACCAATTTTTTTTCTACATGACCGTTTAATTTTTATCCATGCTCACAATAACTACATTTAATTATAATTTATTTCACTGCAGCTTCTATTGTTTCAGCATAATTTTCTGTTAAGGTAAAATTTTCTTAAAATAATTTGTTAATTGTTTTTTGATTCTCTAATATTGGGAAGTTGTGGACTTAACAGCCATTATTACGTACAATAATGGTGGGTGATATTACTTTTAATATCTATTTATAACGTTTCTTTTTGTAAAATACTTATTAAAAACAAGATTTTGTAATTATCAAGCTTGTCGAAGATTCAATCTAATATTAAAAGAAATATTCTTTGATATTTAAGTTCCTCTTTATTTTTTTATTAATTTCAAGCTCATGCTGACAGAGAGCGTAAAGATTTATGAAATTCAACATTTATGTATAAAGCATAGCATCATAAAATTAAATATTTAAGAAAAATGAATGCACTCTAAATCTCTTAGCTGGGTTTTGAATTTAGTAATTTTTTAAAGAATTTTGTTTTTATATATTTTATTAAATGTTTGTTCCTTAATTCTAATACTACACAATGATGCTAATCTTTTAATTTTTGAATTCCTAATAATTAAAGGTTTTATAAGAATTACCTAGGATAATTTGTGAAAGTTACGTTTATTGTTCTAGAAAAAATCTTAATTTGGTAAAAAAAACGGGAAACTTAAATTAATTTTGTTTGATTCAAAATAGCTTGAATATTTGAAAAATTTACTAAAATATCTTATTTTTATTTAAACTAAATTAATTCTAATTATTTAGAAGTGGCGTTAACTGAAAATTGAAATAAACTTTTTATATACATTTAAAGGTACTGTGTAATTTATATGAATTTGTTTCTTGATAAAAATTATTTTCGGTGGTCGGAAGCTTTTAATGGTAATTAATTTAATATGAAGCTACAGTTAAATTTTTTCAACAAGTTTTTTACCTAGTTTAATGTTTAGCGTTTTATAACATCCATTATATTTCAAAGTTTGAATTGCTACCTTTGTGATAAATGTTATTTAAAGTTAAATATTAAATGGTTTACATGCTAAAAGGTTGTAATCCACGTTATAACTAAATTTTTATATTTGTATACTTTGGCACATTCTCTGTAAGCTAGGAAGTGCAATCCATCTTCAGGATAATACCATAGTAACACAATTAACTAAATCAATTCTACCTTAAATGAAAAATTAAAAAAAAAAATCATCATTTATAATGACTTTCTTATACATATATAAAGTTATTTTATTGCCCATGACTAAGAAAATCTCTACTAAAATGTATCCTACTTGCAATTATTATATTAAGATAAATAATATATTATTTTAATAGTAAATGTCTTTGTAACAAGGCATTTTTCTCAAACGAGAGTTCATTTATAAGGAAAGGGAGATTTTCATTTGTACTTAAGGGACATTAATTGTTAAGGCTATTTTACATGCACTTATTTATTAAGTGATGGACTTTTTGCATAGTTTAGTTAATTGCATAGTTATATTAAGTGGTTATGGTTGCATAGTTATTATTCCTTGTTTAAGAATAAAGGCTTAAAGCACAATTTCTTCTTGATAGTATAAAAATTAATAATTGTTTCTATCAAGACTGCCTTTCATCTTTCCTTAACATCTTGTATAAACGAGATGCTACATTGCTGAAGGATATCAGCATTTTTACACTTCTTTGCAAAATTAACTTTTTTAAACTCAGATATTTATAATGTTAAATAATATATATAAGCACGTTTTAAAGTTTTAGGGAATCTTTCTGATATTCTGGAAGGACGAACTAAATATTTACGGTTTGTGCAAACGTAATTTTTTGAAATAGTGTTAAAAAGAATCAACGTGGGCTGTTAAGTATCTGACTAACGTATAAAGATTGGTTAGTGCTCGAAAAACTGATGATTAAATTTAGAAAACTCTCATAATAATTTCTCAACTATATATAACACTTAACTAAAGTGTGAGTATTGTGTTACATAATTGGGTCTTAACAACTACGTCTAAAACGAATCGATGTATTCACTTTAACATATTAACAAAAGAATTACTTTTGAAGAACTTTGCTGAGTTAAGACAGCGCAAGGTTATCCTCCCCTAAAGTGTCGCTGATGTGCAAATAGATAATCCAATAGGTTAAGTTGAAAGAGATGAAAATTACTGGGAATACCAGTCGGGAATATTTGTCGATGTCACTGGGAAGAATGCCAAATAAACCCTCTGGTAATTTTGGAGCTCCCGCCTCCACTTCTGCATGCTCCTTATTCAAGTTCTCCACTATAGCTGGCCTCATTGGTATTCTTGGGTCTGGTAATTTGGTTCGATGGTCGAACTGGAAAATAAACAAAATTACAAAAAGACTAAACTATAAGAAACTATAAATGTATTGTGTTGGCATATTATTTTTATAATGATGACAATCTGATTATGACAAAACTTTTTAAATATTTTATATACTAATTTTTTAAGGTTACCAAGTCAATAAAAATAATTGTCCATTGTATCGAAATTGTTCTGCATTTTAGTAGTCATGACATAACACATTGAATTAAAAATTAATTAATTATTAAAATTTAAAGAGAAAGAGAAATAATAGTTGTAAAATCATTCATAAAAATTTTTTTCTAAAATAAATATTTATCAGGAAATGCTAACATTGTGATAGCAATTGAAATAACATATATATTGTATAAAACAAAATCTGTCTCTGTTTATTATTTAATTTTTTCTCATTGATATCTTTAATTGAGTCATTTTTTCATCACAAAAATTATTAAGTTTTAACATTACATATCACTCATTTATTCTACATTTCAATTTCATTTCAGTATAAGGCATATACTTACTGATTCTAAAGAATGAAACATTATTCGGCAATGTTATTGTGTGATATTAATCTCGTTTAATGATTGTTTATTCTAAAACCTGATTAATAATACCACAATTCTTTTTTCTAAAATTTTGCGTTACTAAAATTATGAAAACGTCTTGGTGTAGAACGTCTTTTATACGTTTACGTTTACTATTTAATATAAAAAAATAATATCACGCAATCGAATAATTATACTATATTAGTTTAATTTATGTTGAATTATAATTTGTACAGCTTATTATCAAAATAGTAGAAACACATTAGATTTATAAAAAATCCTGCACTAATATGACATAAGACCGGCTTTGACATATAATGTAACTTGGGATCTCTTAAGAATCAAATCTTGCAAGCACTGAATAGTATTTAGGGGAAAGTTGTATAATTTTTTATGGAGATATTGGGAAAGTTTCAGGAGACATGCTGAATTGACACTTTAATATAAACAATAACGGTTCCATTATAGTGAAATCGGGGTACTGTGTGAACAAAGATTTGTATTTCACTTCATTTTTGTGCCTATCAGACCAGGATTGGACAGTCCCACTGAATAAATAAGAGAATTATCATACTGAAAAATTCCATCACCTGCAGGAAACAAAATTCGCAACATAGAATAGGTTCTATCAATTAAAAGATCTCTATATTTCTTCCCAGTGATCCTTTGTCTCAGGTTATGATTGGACCAGCAGAAAATTATGAGACGACTGCCCATACCATGACACATCCAATTTCATTCAGAAACAGACAATCAAATGCTTGCGCAGATGTCCTTCAAACGTGCATCCGTTCTGATATGGTGGAAAAGTTTTATTTATGGTTTATCTGACCTACGTTTTTCACTTATTAATTAACCAGATTTTGTGATTGTGGCATCATTGTTGAAGACATTTGACATTACCATCTGTGTCAAGTGACTTTGGAATTGCCTCTCTGCCATAAATGCTCTGCTTCTGAAGATATCTCCTGACTTTAATTATTGACAACTGAAAATCCAGATGCTGATTTTCGTCATTTTGATTGCAGTTTTCTTTTTAGGCATTACTATCAGCTTCAATATATACCCATCGATCTCTTTCACTTAGTTTCTTTCGTCCATTGTTTTTATTCATGGAGTTATCTTGTCGCTTCGTGTGCATGTTGATATGACTTTAGACAGTGTACCTCTAGAAATACATAAAAGTTGGAATACTTCAAGGAATTTCTAGTTATACAGGCTCTACAAATTGACTTCTTCCAATGCCTGTATGGTTAACATTTTTCATTTTCTCAAAAAAAAAAAAAAAAAAAAAAAAAAAAAAAAAAAAAAAAAAAAAAAACAGATAATATGTTTATTTTTACGAAGCCATTTTTAAATTATTTTTTTATTCACAGGGTTTCCATTATTCTGAAAACTACCTGTTTTCACCAATAGATTAACAGAATAAATAATATTTGAGAAACTGTATATTTAGAATTAAAATAAACAATTTGTGTTTATATATATATATATATATATATATATATATATATATATATATATATATATATATATATATAATATAAACTATATACTACATAAAATATACATAATACAATGTTAAATAGTTTTTTAAATTTTACTTTTCATGTTGCAAAATCTATACTTATAATTTTAGGATGCTACATTAATTCAAGGATTTTTAATATTGATTAAATGTCTCATTTTAGTTTTTACTATACACAGTACATAATATTTTAATTGTGTCCAGATTTTAATCTTTACCACTTCATATTTTTTTACAGTAATATTTTAACATTACAAGACTTGCTAGGCAGAACCACACCATTGCAATCTCTTTGCGTTTTTATATAAAAGCTATAAATTTTATTCATTTTATCTAAATTTAGAATGTTTTAATCACAATTTTTGAATTTTTATAAAAATATGCTTATCATTTAAACACAACATTTTATTTTCATATTTTATAATTTTAAGTTTTTAATAGTTGTACAAAATCAACCGATAATTTCCAACTGATGACTGTCTTTACTTGGACCTTGCGTCATTAAGACCAACACACCAACCAACCAACTGACCACATTTTTTATTATTACCAAAATATTTGTTTAGTATTCCAAATATGAAATTGAAAAACAACCATTTTAGTTTTCAATTTGATATTTAGAATACTAAAAAAATATTTTAATTAAAATTAATACAACTTTGATTTATTTTTACTTTTTCCGAAATAATTATTTTAATAAATCTTATCGTGAAAATTTCAAGAAATAAAGCAGTTGTTGCCTGAACAGTATCTGAGGTATTCATTTACAAATTCTGAAATGTTGATGTGAATTTTTGTGATTTATTTTTTGGATTTTTTATGTCTTGCTAATGCAGTTTCTAAAATTACAACACTTGAATTCCGAAATACGTTTCTGTAACAAATTTAAAACAGTTGTAATGTAATTCTTTGGAAATTTGAAAAATGTAAGTATAGAAATTTTATTTGTTTGTGATATTTATTTTTTTCAGATGCAATATAACTTTTGCTTCATCTGTTTGAACACTACTTCAAATATAAGGAATCATGTGAATTCCACTATGTACTCTTAAAACCTGTATTTTAATAGTACACAGAAGCAGAATATAATCTATCTTACAACATTTTTCTAAATTTTATGCTGTGAATCAATTCTTAAAAGCAGAAATCTTCAAAGCGATTCCTTCCTCAAAAACCAAACTCTATAGTTCGTGACGTTGATCGAATTTTGAGGATTTTGGATGGTTTTGAGTAGGCAATGGAGAGCGATTGTTTCAAGAGTTGATCTCTTAAAAGTTGGTTTGTAGGCATCCCGTGACTAGGTTTCTCGGTTTCGTTTTTCTCCTTTAGGCCATTTAACCATTTTTGTTTGGAATTGATACTTCTAGAGCTGATTGAATCGGATCGATGAAGTAGCTGGGGAGGGGGAAAGTATTGAAATTTTCTTTCTTTTCATTGAAATTTCTACCTTTTTGTTCTCTTTCATCCACTTGAAACGTTCTCTCGAGAATGCAACGCTTAACTCCTCCCTTTTTGAATAACGACTTTCATTTTTATTTTGTTTTTCAATTCCCAGAAGACTTAACTGTTTTCAAAAATATTGTTTTCGCTACTTTATTCATGTTCTTTTCCCAAAAGAAGCTATTCCGCCTTTAACTGGATTAAAGAAAAAGAGTACAAGAATAGGGTTGCGAGTGTGTGTCTATTCTGAACAAGATAAAAAAATATATTCTACATTTTTCACTCTTAAACTACTTTTTTTTTTCACCAAGTGAGCAAGAGATTATAAAATGTTTAATCGAACTGTAAATTAATTCTTTGATTTTTTTGTTTTTATATTTTACAGTCTCCATCGTCAGTGTGATAATTCTTAGTTCAATCTCAGCAGCTTTTTAAATTATCAATTTAATTTATTGTATATTTAAAGATCATTCCTAATGGGATATATACAGAGCTTAAGTAAGTTTTCTTTTTAAGGATCTGATAATAAAAACACCAGTTTTAAGTAAAAATTATAATATTTTATGATAAATTTCTTATCATTCATAGACAGGAATATTTAATGTACAACTAATTTCTTGTCTTTAAGTAATAAAATTTGTTACTGAAATTTATATTACTCTTGCTCTCTAAGTGTCAATAAAATATTTATACTATTCATTTCGATTTCATTTTTAATGAAATACGTTTTGTTTTAATTTTTTAGGCATTCATTTTAGGGTACTGTTTTTTATATTGAAATTTATAAATGATTTTAGTAGCTATAAAATATGAAAAAAGGAAAAAAATTAGAATCAACATTTACTGCTCGTATTAAAAAGAAATATAATATAAAAAAGTATAGATTTAATTGTCATGAGTAAAAATGGCTTTTTACTGTAATGGGAAGTTGTTAAATGAAAACAATGTAATATTCAAGTTTGAATTTCTAATATTTTTTTGATTCTTGAAACTGTCAAGACGTTCTGCAGAATTCACAGCTATATCCATCTAATAGTAAATTTGTACTAAGGAATGTGAAACTAATAACTTTTTTTCCTTCAGTTGTTCCTTCTGTTTACTTCTTGCTATACATGTACAACCATTGAATTCATTTAAAATATCTGCAATTTAAATTTGGGTTATATTCATATTAGACTGGGCGTAATTTATAGAATGCAGTATTGTAAAAATGATATTTTACTTTATTCCTTCTAAAGACGGTAAATGATGTGTTTATTTAAATATTTAGAATACCTTTTTTGGGTATTAATAGATGATTATAATTATAACTACTGATTTTCTGGCGAGTAATCCAATTGGTCAGAAAGAATTTACATTCATGTTTCCTTTTTAAGCAGTTAAGCAGGTGGATAATTGAATCACATTGCTTTGAACTATGTTCACTGTGGTTTTTTTAATATTGATCATATTAAAATACTTTGAATACTCATTTTATAAAAAACTGTTTTATATATTATGTTTGTTTTTTAAATTGAAATTTAGGTACCTGTAGATGTTATTTATTATAAAAAAATAAACTATCTTAAAATCTATTATTTCTACAAAAGAAAATAATCTATTATTAATCATAAAAAGATAACTTTTTACTTTGTATCTTTTTGAGCATATTACTTTAAATTAAAAATTTTCTGTATTCGTATATTTTTATTTTATTTGAAATTTTTCTTGTCACTGGCAAAAAATTAATAAGTAATTTTGATTTTTATTTTTGAATTCTTTTACTAATCAAAATTAATTCATTAATATTATTTTACAAAATTTGTTAAATGTTATTAGTGAAAATGAGAGAAAATTATTAAATATTTATTATATTTAAAAAATTAAATTTATCAGAAGAATTTTGATATATTTTACAACTTTATTGACTAACTATTCGTAATTATAAGTATTGTTGAATTGAAATCATTTTCAACTTTAAAGTTTATTATGAAAATATACTGTTATACTGATTTTTTAATGAAATTTTATATATTTTCTATAATTCAAGATTAAGTATTAGAAAATTTACAACATATATTTGTAGCAACTAAATTCAATTTTTTTATTTCTAAATTTATGTTTGCAAAGTCAGTTTTTGACTAAATTTAAAAATATTGTTATTAGGGAAGAAAAATTAAGTCATCTTTATTAACGTTTTTGTAATGCTTCTCAGGGAAGATTTAATTTTTTTAAAAGCAGATTATATAATAATACTATTTCCATAAATAAGTTATGTTATTTAATTGGCCTATGACTAAGTAGAGCAAATTTTAAATATTCCCTAGTACGATCGTAATTTCCAATGATTTCATGAGTTAAGTGTGAATCTCCAATAATTTGAATTCTTTGCTTCAAAATAATATGATCAGAATATTTTATTTATTATTATTATTATTTAACAAAACGTAAGAAATGTTAATCTGTTGTCACTGGTAATACTAAAATGTCTTAAGAGAATGCTTTCGCATCGCTTATAATTTATTAATTGTGTGAAATAATTAGCTAAGTTAAAAAATTAGCTTTAAGAAATTTATGCTAGTTAAATTCATTATTTAATTTGAAAATTTTTTTTTATACAGCAATAAGTATACTTTTGTTAACATATTTAGAGGAAGAAGTAGAATATTTTGATTATGGATTCAAAAGATTTGAGTTAAAAAAGGGGAAAAAAATGTGAAAATTAAAGTTTTCAAATTTTGGAAATTTTACAAAATTTGAATGTTTCATTTTTAAATATAATCAACATGATTATTTTAGCAATTTTTGAAACTACAAAAATATGATACGAGAAATATTATTGTAGTTAAAAATCAGTCAACAAAAGATTTTGTCAATGTAATCAAAGTTTGATACAGGTCTTAAAGAGACATATTTCTTAGTTCATACGAAAATAAGGGTAAAAAGTTGCTATCGGATAAAACTTGTCATACTTTTTGGCAATTTCTTATTTAAATCTTTTGTATTCCGCATTTGTCACTAGATGGCGCAAAGAGTTATAGAATCGATTTGGCCTAGATGGAGATAAAGATATTTATATTTATGTCAAAGAGAGAGAGAGAGAGAGAGAGAGAGAGAGAGAGAGAGAGAGAGAAAGTAAATGCACATTATATTGTAAGCGTAAAGATAGAAAAAGAGAAATAGTTTGCTTAAAAGTTTTTCCTTTACTAAACGAATTTTTTTAAAACATTTAAAGAAAATTTCGAATTTCGCTAAAATTCTGGATTATTCTCTTTAATTTGCTTTAATAATTGATGTGTTAATGAATTTAATATTTATAATTTTTCTTATAAGTTTTAAACTGAAAAATATGGACATTTTTTCGCAGCAAAAGAAGAAATAGGTGACAGCATGAGTTAAAAGAAATATTTTGATATCAGTTTTATTTCTTATAAGGTTAAAATAACCCTTTTCACTAAATTCTTCTTGGAATTTACTTCCATCAGTTATTTAACTACTTATTCATTTTAATATAGAAATGAATTTTTCAAGAAACAAATTGCATTAATTAACATGATTTTATAATTATATTTAACACCTTTTTTACACAATCCCCTTCACAATTATTGGGAGTTTTAGTAATTATTTATGATTACATGAAAATGTTAGAAAAATGGACAACTGGAACTTCTGTGTAACGTAGCATAAATTTTTTTAATATCCAATTTTTTTACTCTTTGTGTAAACTCCGTAATACGTCAAAAAGTGATTTCATTCAGACTAAAACAACAGTCTAAACTGGGAATTCAGGGATGTTTAGACAAAGCAATTTTCTATTTCGAGATGAAGCTATTTATTGCCTAAAGTAGATGAAAGAATGTTGGGTTGGTTCACTCTTTTTATTTCTGTGATCTGCAATTCTATCTATAATCTTCCAAATAGGTTTTTAAGATTTCTCTGGATGCATTTCAAAATTGGATATATTTCCTTCTTTGGAAATGTAGATATGATATTATGCAAGTTAAAACTTCACTATATACAAATATGTTAAACTAAAATGAATTATTTGTTAAATGAAAGTTATTTTTAACACATTTTGGGAAATAATTGTTTTTGTATTATTTTAAATGTAGACCCTAAAATTTTTATATATAATAGAGTTGAGGTAGGTTATAAAAATAATACAACTATATATTCTTTGCGTTTTGCAGATTGAAATTAATAGTAAAATAATGAATAGTTTAAGGTTGATGTGAAAGTGAAGTAGTCTTAAAACTACATAAAAAGGGTTTTTTTTAAAACTGAATGTCTACTTGTACGAATCAATACTATTGTTTCTAAATCAAGCAGTTTTTGAGAAATTCAGATTTTTATAGTATTATTTATTACAAAAATTATTTAAGAACTAATTCTTTTAGAGATTCTTATCTGCAGAGGTCTTGATAGAAATATGCCCTTAGTATTTTAGTGATACAAATTATTTCATATCACTTAAAAATAAAACAATGTTCTTTGATTTTTAATTAGCTCTAAATTTCATCATAGTTAACTGTATGCATTTTCGCACAACATTTTATTTTCAACATTAATTAATGAAATATAAAAATAACAAAATAAGAAAATTATTCGAAATATTTAAAAAATTTGCATATAAAATCCAGCTGCTTCAGTAAAAAATTATAAATATCATGCGCATATATTAAAACGGTTAAACCATAAATGGGATAAATGGGTTTTGTTTAAATTTAAATACAAATTATTAAACTTTTATTTAAAAAATTCAAAGAATCAAGAAAAATATGCTGTTACTGCAAATTATAATTACATTTAATTTGTATGACCATATTTTTTATATTTTCGTAAGATCTAATTCTATGAAAATAGCTGTAATAAAATGTTCTTTGATAACTCATTCTTAAATCATAATCTATTCATGTTTGTACAAATAAAGCTTGGTTGCTTAAATTATTAAATAAATAAATGCATGTATTACATTTTATTATTTTCGAAAATGTGTCTTTTTAAAATTGTTTTCAATGTAATTTAAACTAAACCATTTATTTATTAAAATTTAGTAAATTAATATTCTATATTCTTTAAAAACTTAATTTCTTATAACATTAAAAGCTCCGATTCAAGTTCAAAATTTTTATTTCGATTGTAAGGTTAGAGCTTTTTTATTGAATGATTAAACGATCTAATTTGATATATTTTATTGGGGTTTCATTGTTTTAAGATATTTGGAGATATTTACAGAAAATAGAATAAAATTTAGAAAAAAATATAGAATTGATTGTTGTGTGGGAAAAAAACTTTGTTGCAATATACAAACATTTATTTTGTTTGACTCACAATATATTCCGTTTATAAGTGACATTTCTATTCAGAGTTATTAAGAAATAAATAAATTTATATACAATCACACACACACATTATCATGAATGAAAGTGTATTCAAAAGGAAAATAATTTTATATTATCGTAAAATAAATTATGTTATTTATTCAATGTATGAAAAGCTTTTATTTTTTTTAATTAAAACTTCAAAAATCTTGTAGGAATACTTTTTGAGACTGGTTATTGATTTACTTACGAAATATTTTTTCATTGCATGAATGTTAATTTCTTTTGGAGCTAAGCTATTGGAAATAAACTTCCTAGAGCGTTTCAAGTAATAAAATCATTTTTTTTTTTATCAATTATTAGTGATTTTGCTTAACATGCTATTATATAACTAGATTGTGATCTTGGGTTGTCCGGAAAGTTCGTGCTGATATTTTAGGACAATTAAAACGAAGCTCATTTAAATATTGATATACATGTATTAAATTATATAGTTATCATTCTGCTCCACAGCATTTCTCCATCTTTCGTGTAGCTTGAGAATTCCGTCCTTCCAGAACCTGTCAGATTTCTTGGCAAAAAATTTGTCGAAATGGGTTTTGATCTCAACCAAAGAGTTGAAATTTTTCCCATTAAGAGAAATCCTTCATCCAGCATCCTCGCCATAAACAGTGCATATCTTATTTGCCGGTTGTGTGGCATTTTTGCCCTTTCAGAGAAAGAAAAGTATTAAATGCCTATAATGTACTTTATTTGTCACCATATTCTAATGCGTACAAAAGTTATAAAAATTAACAAATTATAACCAAACTTTTTTCCTAATATGGCTGAAACTATCTCTTTTAGAATATGTACAAATGTCACATTTGTTTTCAATAATTGTGATATATTCAGTCAGGTCTCTCGCTCTACCTATCGGAAATCGGCACGGACTTTCCGGACAACCCAATATAAAAATGAAGACAATCTATATATACTGTTAACACAAAAAATTACATAAATGATTACCTAAAAGTTCTCTTTGATATTAATTTATTGATTTATAATGAACGCTAACATTTATTATAAATGAATATTATTATAAATGAATAAATTAATTCTGTCGATGCATGCAAATTATATATTATAGAAAGATACCTCTTAATTTATATCAAGAAATAATTTTGCTTAGTTAAAATTCAGAATTTACATTGTATCAAAATTAATATCGCGAATATTTTTTCAAATTGATTTTAACGATGAATATGAATCCTTTATGAAAATAAACAGCACTGTGTGTTTCACTTTAACTCTTTTATAAAATTCTTCTAGGAAATGCAAAATGCACCCTATGGTCTAATATATATATATATATATATATATATATATATATATATATATATAT
>JAPDSC010022523.1:808678-867266 GCA_026290005.1 Latrodectus geometricus
ATATATATATATATATATATATATATATATATATATATATATATATTTGACTAAAACTTTAGAATTAATTGATCTACTTTACTGTGCACTGTCAATGCTTGTTCTATTTATTCTATAAAGTTATGTATGAATATGGTGGGTAATTATACATTTATCGCATTTATTACTTTTAGTGCGTTGTACGTGAACAAGTGAAATCTGCCACGTTAATATTTAAAAACACATGTTTAAAATTGAAAATACTTACCTTAAAAATATAAATATTTTTGGTTTTTTAGAAATGTAAAACCAATTTTGGAGTTGCTTAGTGATATATGTTATATTATATAGCAATCCTCTCAATATTTTTAATTTGAAAGTTTAATTTTATTTATGATTACTTAATTTGTATGTTGATATCATACAGGTCAATTGTCATTGAAGCATTCAAAGAAATAAGTAAATAAATATGTACATTATTTCAATTGGATAGATCACATACTTATAATCTTAAGAATATTTTACAGAAACTTTTCTGTAAAATATTCTTAAGATTATAATTTTTATTTTTATGAATTGAGGTTTCATAGTATTATTTTAAGGAAAAATTACTATGAAATTTTGTTTCCAGATTTTATTATTGTTTTCAGAGAAAAAAATTCTCACCAATTTTTAAATTAAAAAATTCATTGTAATAGTTATTATCTGCATATAATTTTATGATATATTTTGTCATCATTAAAAAATTAAATGTGAGATTATAAATTTTTAATTATATATGATTTTAGAAAGATATTTTGTAACAAAAATTTGACTGAATATTTTTTAGCATATGTTTTTAATAATGTTATTAATTAAAAATTTTTTTTTATAATTTCTTTATGTGTATTTTTAAAATTGAAATAGTTGAAATGCCCGTATTTTTGGATTGTTACTATAATAAGAATATTCAAATTTTCCTGTATCAAACAATAAAAACGTAACGAATTAGTTTGGAACGCTGCTTCTTAAATTGTACTTTTATCACTCTCATTCAAATGAAGTTCATGCCTTTGATGTTAATTTGTTTTCAAATTTCAGGCAAGTAATATTTTTTGAATTGTTTAAATTTCAGCTAACTGATTGCACTTGTTTATTAAGAGTTTTCGGTCTTTGTATGATTCTCGAAAGATATTTTCTTAGTTAAATTACCTTTCTCAAAGTTTTGCAAACTAATGTAAGCATTTGGGAAAGGAGTAAGAGTTTCGCTAACTAATGTAATTCTAAATGTAAGCATTTGGGGGAAATATCCTACAAGTGAATTTGCTTACTTTTCTGGAAATATTGACCAAAGAGGACATCCTTTATTGAAATAAATTTGGGCTAACTTCACTCATGGAAAACGAACATAGTGCTTCAAGATCTCATACCAGTGTCTTTCTGAAGCGGGATGAGGGCATTTAGTATGAAATTCAAATAGACCATCAAGCCTCCTATGCGATAGATTTTAATGGAGGCCTGGTAATAGAATCTTAGTTCTCACTATGTGAAAGTTTCTCAAGGATATATACAATGATTATTTTGAACATAATCTTTTATTCATCAGTAAAGAGAATGATCACTAAGCTGTCCATGATCCAATCTTTATGCAAAATTCTAAACTAACTTCCCTATTCATTGAAGTAAGCAGTTTTATATTTTTGCAAACAACTCTCTTTTCTCAAGCTTTATAAGAACAGGAAACTCTAAATTCTTATATCATTATTTACATAAGCCGCATTAAATTTATAAATCTTCACTATTAATAGAAAATAATTACCTTATTTTGTTTTTGACCAGGATTTCTATCAAGAAACATAATATTTTTAAACTACTTCAAATGAATTGGTAAGGCGTTAGGCGTTATTTTGGATAATTTAAGAATTTGCAATTGAGATGGACATGGTTCTAGCTCCACCGTAATTCACCACAATAACTAAACTTTGGTTGTTAGTCATTTTTACTGTTGAATTTAATTAATTGCTGCAAAAAATACTGCACAATTCAGTAAAGTATGAAAGTGAAGGATATACGCATTTTGCCAATATCTTATAAAATCTGTCTTTGTATTAAATATATCCACACATTTTGTGCTTATATTTCTATACTCGGCTTTTAAGCATACTTATATTCGGCACACAAAATTTTTGTATCTCTCTTTCAAAATAATAGTTTTTCATTTCACTCAATTCTTTTCTATGAAATTCAATACATAAATTTTTTTTTAATGTTGAACACAAGTGTAGTTTAAAAAAAGAAATATGAGTTTCTTTTATTTAGCTGAATATTATAAAAAATTGTTTTTATGTTTGTAAAGAGAAGCTGTGAGAAATGCACAATGAGGTATGATTTCAAAAAGCAGTTAATTTCTTTTAGAATAGATTTTAAATTTGTCAGGTGATTATGTTTCTTGTTTAATAAAAATGATTTGAGTTTGAAATGTTTTATTTTCATATTGGATTTTAGATCCTTAGAATTTCATTTTCCAATTTCAAATCAATGTTGAAAGTTAAAATATTCTTATTTTATATGATTCATTGAAAAAGCATGCACAAAAAATATGAAATTAAAAATAGATTAAAATATATGAAAAATTAATGGCCCGCTAAGTTTTTCATTCCACAAATAAAAACTTAGCAGGCTTTATTAGCTAATAACATAAGATAACCACAATTCTAATAAAGCGTATACTTTATTAAAAGTATGGTAATTTTCTGTTATATAAGATGAAATGAGTGAGAGAAGGGAAATGTTTCTTTACATTAAGTAGTAAATTTCTAATATACTGAATTATTACATTTTCATTTTGAGTTCTAATAAAAATTCAGAAATTTTATATCAATATTGAAATGAATATTTTAAGAATTTTTATGATAAACTTTTTGTATTTAGTCCTTTTCAAATCAAAATCTAAATTTAACATCCATACGTTTTTTTATTAGATTTGTATTATCATTTAATTAAAAATCCTGCTATATAATAAAAATGCAAAGTTAAGTGTTAATTTTAACAGAAATGCATAATTATTTTATAAATTTGATAGAATTTCAAATGTTTGTAGGTTTGAGTTTATCACTGCATACGAATATATGAAATTTTATTTCTAATTCATGCAAATAGAAATAAGAAATAATAATGTATAAGTTTGTACCTTAGTACTAAGTGTGAATATAATTGTTCTAATAAAAAATATGATGTATTTGGAATTCAAATCCCCTCAAAATATATTGTAATTAGCTTTATTTAAAAAAAGGACTTAAATTAGAACTTAGAAGCAACCACATAGTTTTGTTAACCGAAAATTCAACATAAAGATGGATAAGAGGTATCAAAGCATATTTAGCAGACCAGAAAAGCAATGTGATTTAATGATCAAAGACATCGCAGATTCTGCTTTCAAGCTATGGATATAATGTGTTCAAATGAAATGTAAAAAAGCTGCTACCGAAGAAGCTGCTAATTGTTAGCTGCTAATTCTTCTTGATCACTGTGTCTCACTGTACAGATAGTGAGAGCTGAAGAGAAATCCCCTCACGCCTAAACCTGGTGGCAATATCTGATGCATTAATAAAATGGCGATTTGTAAGATTATAACTTAGTGGTCACAGTTTCTAAAAAACATTTCAACAATTCGGGGTGAAGCAGGCATAAATAAGATTTATCTAAAAGTACTATGTGAGGAGATTTGGAGGTCCATTTCCAACGTTACTGAATCGTTTGAAAGAGAAACAGTATTGATTTAAAGCTAAAAGTAATCAAAGATGAAATGTATTGCAATTAAAGCTGAATGAATCACGTGGTTATCAATTTTTGTGTTGTATATTATATTCGTTTAGATACAGTTGAGGATATAGCTGATCACTACAAGTGTAGGGTGTATTTCAAGTGCTTAATTAATTTTATGTGCACTATATGTCTGTCTTCGTGTGTTGTGATATGAAGAAACAATAGCAATCACTTCTATACTTCCGTTGCCTTGTTGATATGATTGTAGTTTGATCATGTTCGACAACTTTGTAGATTTCTTGGAAGGATCATTTGCTATCACTGCTTTTAACAGTTTTTGATTGAATTTCAAAATGCGCTCGATCGACCATCGTTTAATTTTCGTGACTTCTACAGCTTGGAACTCAAAAAGTCTCAAAATAAAATAATTCTAACTCTTAAAAACAATGCTTCTTTTCTTTATATAAAGTTTGTTATTAGCGTTGCAATCCCTCATGAAATTCAGATATGATGAAACTGTAATGGTATTTTTCGTCGTTGTTGCATCAGTATACTTCCCTATTTCTTGCCATGAATTGAGCTTTACCGATTATTAGAGGCAGCCAGATGGGAATCTTCGTAGTTTATAAGAAGATGATTAAGCAGAAGACTCCCCCTATTACTTCACCTGCCATCCTTAGAGGTATCATTTCAGTAGAAGAACATTGTGACCACGACCTATCTAACGTGCCCCACTTGCATTTAGTGGATCTTCGGTTAAGCTGGAATTCAAACTCACTATGTTCTATAGTAGAAACGACGCCCTAACCAACCAGGCCACCGCTGCAAATATAGAGGAAGTTTCATTCTGTGTATTAGATTTTTGATGGACAACAGTGCAAATACAAAGTTTTTCACATAAAATTGGATAATTTAAACTGTAAGTTAAAGTAGTCATTTTATTTGCAAAAATATTATTTTAAACTAATGTTTTGAAGAAAACATCATGCATAAAGATGTCTTGTAACTACATTGGTAACAAACCATATCTACATGCATCATTCAAAACTGTTGTTGATTTTCTTTAGCCAATCCATTGGAGATGTTTTTAATCTTTTTTAAAATTTTGAATACAATGAGGTTGGTTAGGGGACACTTTTTATTTCAAATGACATGGAAAAGTTACGGATAGGTAACTGAGATAAATCATAATATCATACCACATTTCCCGAGTGAGGGATGAAATATTAGAGGCATTATTTTCAAAGTATATGTGAACCGAAAAGCGAGGTTTGTTAAACTATAATCGAACTATTAGTCAATTTCTAATTAAATTTTTATGAAAAATTATATAATTTTGATGTTTATTAAAAATATAATTTTGAATTGAAATTTTTACGTTTTAACAGCTAAGTAATTTTCTCTTATCTTATATAAAATAGTAAGCAGAAGTAAAAAAAAAATTTTTTTTTAAATAATATATTATTAATTGCTTAAATAATTAAAAAGAATTTGAACGTTAAGGAATTGAATGATTTTATAGAGAAAATAACTTTTATTTTGAATTTAAAATATTTAGTTTCTTACAGTTTATAAACTTGACTTACAAATATGCAAAAATAACATTGCTTTTCGTTTTTTTATCTAGTACTATTCCCTGTTCAACGCATAATATTTTTCGAATTTTTTTTAAAATAAAGCTCATTTTCTAAATGCTCTGTTCTCTAAAATTGGATTGCACTTTATGCATGTCGGTCAGATTCAATTTATATCAGGATGGGGAAAATTTTATTTTTCTGCGTGTTTTTGAAATAAGTCAGAATCATTAAATGGTTAGAAAATTGTATAGTAAGGAAAATTTAAGAAGCAAAATCACATTGATGGAGAGAAAACAATTTTTCTGAAATGTTTTATTAAAAGTCTAAGTATGTTAAAGTAAATGGATACTATTAGTACACTGTCATATTATTTTTCATTTTACATATTTCAACTAATTGAAATTCACATTTACCTAGATTAGTTATTTTTCATTTAAATATGAAAACAAATTTTCTTTATAAAACATTTTTTGTATCTAAATAATGTATTATGAGTTAAAATGACAACACACATAAAGGTTGTCTGTTTTGTACAGTTCAATTACATATATTTTTAAGATATTTCTGATTAGATTGCTGACAAAATTTACAAACAGAAAAAATCACCACTTTTTTGCATATTGAAAATAAATAAAGTTCTACAATACATTGCTGACTTGAATATTTGCATAGTTCTTAATCTTCCTCCGTCACCATAGTAAAATCCTTATTGCGATTTTTTTTTGCATAGATTTTAAGGAAGCCACTGGATCCTTATCATAAACTCTTAGACACAAGCAATATAGAGGAAAGTTCTTGTGATATGTTTTGAACTAATTGCAACTTGTGATTGATGAAATAACGACGAAACGTGAGACATGAAAAGATACAAAATCACAATATTTAAAGAAAAAATGAGTCACTTGCATAGTTTCCTTATCTAGATCAACATTATATTTCTCAGACAGTTAACACAAAAAAGTGATCTATTTTACAAGTACGTAACAATCTAAAAATGAGCATATCCGCCCTTAGAAAATATTTGTTCATATCATATGATTTCAATATATAATGGAAGTCATGCAAAAGATATCTAAAATATTGTAACAGCTTCAGGGGGTGCTTAAGAACGGCTATGGCTGAAATTTAACACAGATATTCACCCATCGCACCGTATTTCTAGGTCTATAATAAAGTTGTATAAGGTAACATGTCAGGTATATCTATGTATGTGCATTATTAAAGACTTCAAACTCTATATTTCATATATATATATATATATATATATATATATATATATATATATATATATATATGTCTATGTCATTAATAATGGCTCCATAACAATAACTGCCATTTACTTGTTTGCATTCCTCAACACATCTAGAGTGTAATTTCAAAAGAGTTTCAGTTTCTCATAGTAACTTAACTGTCATTCAGTGTTTCCATTTGATTGAGGTTTGGCGTGGAAAGAAAATTACGCATCATAAATGACATCTTCCATTAAAATTGATTTTACTAAAAAATGTTTTGTCTTGCTTCTTCTATGTATTCAAGCATTTAATTATGCAATACTAGATCATTTTCATCTCCCAACGTATCACTGATGTGTAAATAGATGATCCAATACATCATATTGAAAGATACAAAACAGACAGGAAATAAGAGTCGAGAATATTTATCGATGTCACTTGGACTAACTCCACACATTTTGTTGGTATTTTTTCCAAACAGCGCTTCTAGCTCTGGTGGTACTGTCACTTGAGCATCAGGGATCTTCTTCAGTCGGATGTCCTGCATCAGATAGAGAATACCAGTAATTACTTTTCGATTTAAATACATCTTCTATACTGCTTTGTCAAAAATTTCAGAAACCCATTTGGGGATATGAATTTTTGCTTCTTTTCCTTATCAAGGAATTAGCTTCCCTAAATAGGTAAATGCATGAGATACTGACATCGGAGTTCTTTTATTAAGGGAAATGCACAATTATAAAACTGTTGAAATTTTTATACGAAGTTCATGGTTATTTTGAGAAATTAATAAGCATTTGATGTCAAGTTCTCTTATGACCGTAAAAATAATATTGAATTGAAAATTAATTATATAACATTCCGTTTAATAGAAAAATGGAATGATTCGGATTTTTAGCTTATTTCTGGTTCTATGTCCCTCTTTTATACATATTATTTTTCAATAAGAAAATTTCAGCATTAATAGCTTAAAACGTATTTTTATTCATTATGTTGCAATTATAAGGAAGTTTAAGAAATGAAATGGTGCCTCTTCTGTTTAATGGTGAGTCTTACATTCATCTAAAATAACATATTTTTAAAGTGAAATAATAAACTTGCAATTTAAGTAAACTTCCATAGATGACTTATAATAGCTTGTTCAATGAATTAATTTGGTTATGTTTTGAATTTATCTTTTATAATTTATTTCTGTATTTTATCAAACTTTGAAAAATAAAATACGTTCATAAATTTCTTTTAGTAGAAAATTTTTATATTTTTTTAAGAAAAAATTCAACTGTGTAAAACTTGTCTTTTACGTAAAATTTCTTGTTTCTTTCACTGATTCTTTTTCCCCAACCAAACAATCCATCAACACAAGGAAGATTTTAATACGAGTTGCGCTTTGTTTTGGAGAATACCTTTCTCTATTTTAATAACTTATCTTCGTCTTTTAGAAAAGTTGAATTAGAAAGTGAATTCTTAGAATAGTGTCGAAATGGTAAATAAGAAATTAATGTATGGAACAAGGCAGGAATTGTATATATTTATGGAATGAAATGATAAAAAATTAATGTTTTCGAAATGAACTCGAGAATCATTCATCAATAGATGATATATTTCTTTTCTTTGAAAAATTATACTTCAAGATCTTTTTATACTAAACTAAAGCAGTTATAATTTTGCGCCATATTTTCTTTATATGAAAAGATTAATATATTAATATAAAATATGAAAAGATTAAAATATCATTTCAGACAAATTTTCTCTCATCAATTTGGCTTCTTATTTGGTCTGTTTGATTTGAATTAGTTTAAAATTTATATAAAAGTATTAAAATTTATTGATTTTATGTCCTTTGTTCTCTAGTTATGCATAGCTGTTAAACTGATTTTTCCCTGTTTTATTAATTACTTTCATATTTGATTAAAAAAATAATTTAAGGGGAATCCTTGTGAGGGATCTCTTTTCATTCTATTATTTTCATATTTAATTTTAAAGAAAGAAATTTAGGAAGAATCATCGTGAAGGAATGCTACAAATATGTATTACTCCAAAATTAATTTCTATTTATGGTGCATGGGAAAATTCACTAAGAGCGAGTTAGTTTCATCTCATCTGTGAAGGAGAGGAACTCTACGGATAAAGGGTTTCTAATGTTTGACAATGCAGTGCTTAAATGTAACAAATAGACTACAGAGATAAATGCAGGGAAACATGTTAAAAGTAAATAACAAGAATACACAAAACATGCTTTATATACACATAGTATTAATTGCCAAATGCATTTGAAGTGTTTCATTATCTAAGGTATCTCGAATTCTATTTGTGTAAAATAAAGTAAATTACATAAGAAAAAATATCCACATATTATAATAAAGATAACCACTTACAATAAATATGATCATTCATATACGTTTGGTGATAGTTTTGCAGAAGAATGAGAAAATAAAATTTCAAATTTTATTATATTATTTCAAAAATTGTTTGCAATAATAAAATCACACCAAAAATGATTTTATTTATCTATCAAGATTTTATTTTTAACTTTAAAAACAAAATATTTTATGCATTCTTATAGATTATATAATAAAAGTTATAAATACTTAAAAATTGATTTTAAAAATATTTAAAATAACTTATTAATCACTTTACCTCTACATGAGAAAAGTAAGAACGCTTGATATTACAATTAGATATAATTAAAATACAATAATATTATTTAAAATTATAACATTGTAATACATTTCAAAATTCTGAATTAAGCTAATAGTTTATTTAGTTATATTTAAAAACATTATAAGTTCATAAATTGCATGAAATGATAAGCAGTTCTTTTAAAATGTAAGAATAAATTAAATTTTCATATCAACTTTTACTTGTGAAAAAAATCTAACTTTTATAATTTCATTATAAAATGTACAATTCATAAGAGCATCTATTGCCTTCTAAAATACATGTTATGGCATTTCTGTCTTGCAGCTCATACAAATATGTCGAAATTATAAATAAGTTTTTTGAATAATTTCATAATTATAATGAAAATTCAGTATTATTATACAAATGGGGGGATTACATAGCTATACGGTTTAAACTTTGTTATCTAATCTTACTTATTAATTATTATTAAATCTTATAAAATTTTTCCAAAAAATTATGTTAGTGAATATTTTATTCATTTCAATTTAATGAGTTCTCAGAAAATTTACCCGGTGGATTGAAATAAATGCTATGACAACATAAAATTACAAAAATGAGCTTATAGTTATTGCTTGTATTTTTATATTTCTTAAAATTTATTTATTAGTTTCATCAGAGCCATTAATAATATATTAACATTTCGAAAAATATATGTAATTCTACACGGCATAACTAGTTAACCAATAAAAAAATATTTACTCATTGCAGTATGTAAGGAAAAATATTTCAGCCGACTTTTTATGTCTATATGTGCATTAAATTTTCTCATCTCTTTTAACTTTCAATTTCTTCCTTAAGTTGGAGCATTTGTTCTATATTGTTAAGAAAAATCCCATGTTTGTTAAGATTCTTTTTCTGTTTATTTAAATTAAGTTTTCCTACTTTTTAAATAGGAATCGAAATAAAAATTTTAATGTCAATAAAAACTTATTTTGAGTAAAACTATAATTTCTTTTCTGATATAGTTCAAGAAATTTAGACTTTTTGCTCTATTATTCACAGACATTTTTATAAAAGTAACGACTAAATGTTTTTCAGTTAATTTTACATCTATTTTATTTTAAATGCCTGACGAAATATATAGTTCTAAAATAAAATATATGGTATATTGTTTAAATAAGTGGAAAAGCATCTTTTTACAACTAATGTTATACTTTCTTTTTGAATGCTAAATTTAGAAAACTATTAATTTGAAAGAAGATATTTAATATAAAATTTCTAAACCAGGAAAGAAATATTTTTCATGAAATTGCAGTGTTTGAACATTTATTTGATTATATTTATTATGATGTTTTAACACTAATGAGATATAATATACATTGAAACATATTATTAATAACGATTAACAGTTGTTTTCCCGAGCACTAATATTGGAAAAGAATAAATTGAAAGTAGTTGAAATTTTCTATGCGTGCAAGAATTTTAGGTGAAAATTTTACCCTGCAGAATTAGAATAAATTTATTAAGATATATTTTGACAATTATGTACTAGCTTAAAAATTATAGTTCTGCACAATAGATGTTTTCAAATTCAAGTGAATATAAACCTGGTTATAAATTAATACAAAACTAATATAATAAATAGTTATAATAAATAAACTGACATAGATCGGATGATAGTTATAATGTTTAATTTTGAAAATATTTATACCTTCGAAAATAAAACATTAAAGCTATTTTTTTAAAAGATTTAATTTTAAAGATATATATGTGCAAGTGTTAATTTTAAATATTGTTAATTTTATTAGTATTTAAACTCAGAAATATTTAAATATAAATTGAACAACTTCATCACTTTTTCCAAAGAGTATTATGGTGTTTTTCCTAAATAAGAGAATTATTAAATAAGTACATATTTTTATTATGAACGCTTTTACCTACCCAGCTTTTCGTTTCCCTTCAATATATGTATTTATTTATTTTACCAAAATTCATTAAATGTTATATTATTTTAATATCAGGGATGTTCATTAAAGTTTTTCGTTATTACCTTGCAATTTTTTTCTGGAAAAATGACATTCTATAAATTGTGTTCTTAAAATATTTTAAATGTAATAAGTTTAAGCATCATATAACTTCAGTTTAAGAGTTATCCAAGAATATAAAGCAATTACAGCAAAAATCAGTGTCATTACTTTTCTAAAAAGGTGCCATCATTTATAGAAAGGAAGAAAATTTAATCGACTGGATTATAAATAAGGAAAAAAAAATTTCCTGCATTTCAATTATTTTTATGAAAGCATCGGTGAATGTTTCTGAAAAGTAATAGCTTCCCTAACTCTTAAAGGTCAAAAGTTAATCTTCTATCTAATGTTCACACACACAAAGTTTTTTAACGTATTCATGAATCTAAGCTATTATCATGTTGCAAGTTAACGCGAAAAAGATGCAATAGTTTCATTTTTTTGTAAATGTTAATTAAAAATTAGTTAAAAGAATTAAAGAATGTAAATTTCGTAGATAATGTTTTGTATGTAACCTATAGTAGGTTGAATGTATTCTGGTACTCAAGACGTATGTCAAATGAAAACGTAAGTGAAAATATCAGGAATTAGTTTAATCAATGTTTCTTCAGTACTAATCAACTGTTCATTTTAAATTATTTCGATTGAATTAATAAAACTGTTTTTATTTTGATGAGTTTTCAAAGAAATTAGCTGAGTCAAAATGATTACTTTTCATTAGTGATAAATTAAAAAAAAATAAGTTAATTTAATATGTTTCCTAGTTGATTAATTTACTCAGATTTATTTCGTTTTAAACATTTATTTACATCCTTTTGGTTTAAAATTAAAAGGTAATTAATAAAATTTATTATACACGCTATTGATTTAAATTTTATTTTTTGTACAGAAATTTATTAAATTGTATCAATTTTCACGAACAATGCTTAAACTGCATGAAGTAAATATTTTCATGAATTTGTTACTTATTTTCATGTAACTTCGATAAATTAAAAATTCTGGGAGTGAACAAAAGAAATTATTATTCATTAAATATAAAGTACAACATCTGAAATGCAGATATTCTGAAACAAAGATACCTCTAATAACTTTAGTTTTTAGAAGATTAATAGAAGTTAAATGAAATATAAAATTAAGATACACTTAATAACATTCACTTTCATTCACTGACATTTTTACCATGTGTTTGTGTGATGTTGCAATATACGTGAAAAATATTGCCCAATGCAACTGTATTAATTCAAATTTTATCTTATATTATAAAAGGTTTAGTTTTCGTTACTTTTATACTAATTTATTTAATTAACCTAAATTGATTTAGGTATTTATGACACATAATTTATGAAAAATCACACAGTTGAATATTTGAATAATTTAAAAATTTATGCAACTGAATAGTTTTCCAGCAATTTTGAAATAAAGCAAGAAACTTGACACTAAAAGTTAATGTATTTTTTTTAATATAGCATTAAATGTTTCGAAACTTTATTGCAATCTGTGCAATATTTAACTTCTTGATATTCTTGGTTTCTTCTTTCTAAATGTGTTGAATTGTTGAAGATACGAATAACTAAGTGTATTGTTAGACTAAAAAAAATTAAAATTAGCTTATCATTTTTAATAAAAATTCAAATAAAAAAAAATTGACTTATCATACGATATTTTGAAATACTTAATTCTTAGAGAACCATAAGTATTTAAGTAAAGGATTTCATGGACTATTAATTTCTATTTCGAAGACTAAAAAAGTTAAGAAATTATTTATAATACATCAGTGTTCTTTTCATTTTACTTATGCATTTATTTTACATTCCCATGCAAAAATTAAAAAAAAAAAAAAAAATGACAAATTTCCAGCATAGGAATGTACGTTTAATATTTGTCTTCCTTTTTTAATAATTTTCTGAAGACAGTGAGATAAAAAATTATTAATTTTTTAAGAATTCTTTTTTAGAGTAAATGTAAAAGAAAATAATATGACATATACTTCTGATACTATATTTTAATAAAATTATGTACATACCACGGATTATTGAAATTTGTGTGTGTGTGACTGAAGAATAACAAAATAGATTTTTTTTTATTTTCTAAAGCATTTATAAAGATTTGATAATTACGAAATTTAAATTCCTTTTTAATTATTATATGTAAATTGAAAAAAATATAGTTAAATTATATTACTTAATAAGGAAAACTTTGAATAGAATCTTTATAAGATATTTAAAAAAAATCATATGTAAGATTAATAGTGCATAAAATGAATAAGATTAGTTTATTTTTTAGAAATAAATAAATATTAAATCTTATAAGGAAAATGGTGGAAACTAATAAATTCATATTTTTATTATATATGAGTATTAGTAATTTAATAAGCATTTAGTTTTGTTTCTCAAAATTTCAAAAACTATCAAAATATCTTGAAAGTTCATTTATAATAAAAAACACATTGCACAAGTTTTAAAGTTTCATAAAATATATAAATTTTTTTATAACTTACAAATTTATGAAACAGAGTGAAGTTTAAGATGAAATGATATCTTTTTTTATATATGTTTAAACATAATAATATTTCTTTTTTAATCAGGATATATAAGATGAATTGTTTTCTTTAGAATAAATTCATTTGTTAGTAAACTAAAATAAGAATTTTGTTTATATTATATTTTATGTGGTATTAAACTGAGTACTTTTGTTATATAAACAGTCGTTATGTTTCTGCCTTCATATTATTTAATGTAATGTATTTTTAATACTAAAATTTGAAATCAGTAATTTTCATTTTATTATAATGACTTTTACTGCTTATGCCGTAATTATTTTTTATACGTTTTATATTTCTTAATGAATTATTTTTACTATAGATTTATTTACACTAACTTAACCTATTCTTTGTACGAAAATTTTACTAAAATAAACTATATAAAAAACTATAGTAAAAGTATATATCTAAAGATTTATAAATTTTTGTAAATTTTGAAAACAGAGTCGCGTTGGTATATTTTTAATCATAATAAGATGCCTCTAATCTTGATGATTTTAACCCAATATTAATCGAATATTGCAATTTAAGTAACATTGTAATATTTTTGTAATTTAATCGTAAATGTTTAAGTTAATAACTTTTAAATACAAATTTATAGGCTGAAAACTTAAATTTTTCAAATAGGTAAAGTAAATAAATTTAACGAATGTTTATACAGAAATGAAATTTCTTATATGATATATAATTATTGATGAAAAAAAAAAGCTAAATTTAATATATCTAATCAGATAAAATTGTTTCAACTTATTACCGTCAACAATGATTTGTTTTTTAGAATATATTTTCCTTAAATTTAAATATCTATTTATGAAATTGTTCAATAAAAATAGTTTTTGAAAGTGTATCATATTTAATTGAATGACAGTCTTAATTGAGATTTAATAGAGATTCCATTATAATATTTAAGCAGTTTGATTAAAATTTATTTTCTTTAATTGAAATATAACAGTTAAAATCTGCTGTCCCTAATTTGAGTTTGGATTTTCTCATTGAGAAATAAAATTATTATTGAAACACAAGTACTAGTTTAAGATAGAAAACACAGAAACAAAAATTTTAATTGTTTAGCATGGATTATTAATAGACATTGTTGTGAGATTTTTCATATGTTCTGTTCTAGAAATTGATTGAATATTTTGATGTAAAAGTAACTAGATATTTTCACAACTTTTAAGAAAAATGTTCTCATTGTATATAAATTATTAGAAGTTAAAACTGAACTGATGATAGTTGAAATTTAATTTAACAACAGAAAAGTTATTACATACAAATTAATTTTTCTACTGTTTATCTTTGTTTGATCTTAATTAATTACAACACTTTTTTATTTTTATTTTAATTTACTTTGATTCTTTTAATGCCCCGCATGTCTTTATAAATGTCATACATAATTCATCTTATTCTTATAGAAAGCTTTTTCAATTTATCAAAACTTGTTTTTGGTTTTAACTTTTATAATTGCTTTGTATATTCATTTTACTACAATTTTTCTAAAATAGTTCGTATTGTAAACTTGTATTAAATATACTTACTTCATGTGTTTACTTTTCTTAAAATCAATATATATATATATATATATATATATATATATATATATATATATATATATATATATATATATATATATAAACATATTACTATTTTGTAACTTAAAGAAAATAATTTCATTTAATTATTGCAAATAAAAATTTTTATCTTTTACAAATATAAGTTATATAAATTAATGAAAGCTGCCAATTAAATTCATAACAAATCAGTAAGTGTAAAAAACACTAGAAAACTTAAAAAAGAATTTTACTTCATTTTTTTACTTAAATAATTAAATTTGTTAATTCGAATATAATGAAATGGATTTACAATTTCAATTTCGAAAAAAACCCATTATATACAAATCTCTTAAAAGTTTAATATTTTTTATGTAATATAAATAGAGTTTGTGTAAAAGAGATTTTACACTGGTAGAATTTTCCTTGTTTTAAAGTTGAAATAAAAAGATATTTTTTTCTTTTCCTCCTATCAATAACCCGAAGACAATTTCTGCGAAAGAAGGTGTTTCTATTTCAGATAAGATATTGAACGCTAAGCGACTATTCATTCGTATTTTTCAGGATCTTATCATATAATTTGAGTCTGTCACCAAAAGTATTCAGTCTGCTTTCTGAAAAAGATAAGCGATGAAATATATTTTATATATATATATGAATTCATCTGACGTAAAAATAAAAGATGGAATTTGAAATGTATGATGTATTTGAATTGTTATCGAAATATGATATCCCCAAAAGAATTATGTTATGTTTAATTATTTTTTTGCTGTGAAATTATGTTGGAAAATATTTGAGAAAAAACAAAATTACTAATCAGAATTTATAATTTTCAAAATGTTTTCAAGTAATCTCATAATAATATAAAAGTATTTAGAGAATACAATTTACGTTTAGTATTTCATATAGAAAGTATTTACGAAATAAAAATATTTTCTTTTTATATAAATTGCATAAATTTTGATAACATATTTGATGAATACATTAATGAACATCACTAGATAAGAATTTCTGATTTAATTATAATTTACGTTTAAACATAGTATCTTGTTATACTAATAAAATTTAACAATTTCTTTTATCAATATAAGGGATATTTATTTCTTTAATAATTATCAAAATAACCTTTAAGTAGGAAAATAATTTGAAAGTTTAAGATTAAACAGTGTTTTAAACTAAAGATATGAAAAATTAAGATTAGAAAATTAAACAAAAATATTCAATTAAAAATGGCTCGTACATTTTTTAATTCACACATAAAACCACATTTCTATAAAATTAAGAAAAATTTGCTTGATTTTTTACATTGTAATAAACATTTTATAATTGGAAATAAAGAAAATAAAAAATACTCTCATTTACAAAAACGTCATCTCAGTCATATTTATTATGGAAAATAATTATCATTTATACATATCTGTGAAAAATGTATATTTACGAGAACTTAGTACAGTTAATTTGGCAAGGAACACAGCGGTATTCAGTAAAAGTAAAATTTTTAGAACAATGCTGCGTTTATATCCATATGGCATTTAGATTATGGCATTAAAAATTTTCTATCTGTGGTTATAAGTTAGGTAGTAAACGTGTGGGTATATGTGAAAGTATTTTCAACTGTACCACGATCTTTAGATTTTAAAATATATAATTCCAGATAAGATTCTACAGAAAAAAAATGTATTGATAGATAAGATTACTTAGATTCAAATTTAAATCGAGATTCACACTATATCAGTTTAATTCAGATAATAGTTAGATTTTGGAGATTTTAATAGATAATATTATAAGGTTTAAATTCAGATAAGAGAATAATTTAGATAAGAGTTAGATTTCGGAGATTTCAGATATCATACATCTGTAAATCATCTGAAATCTCCAAAATCTGTAATTACTTTTACTATAATTACTGTAATTACTTTTGTTATCATAGTAAAATGTTTTTTCATTCAATTCAATATCTTGTTGCGACATGCTGTATAACATATTTTCATTAATGAATATTATGCAAATAAACTTTTAATGAGTATATGAGGTAGATTTGTGAGCATAAATATATTTTCTTCATTTCTGATGTTTAATTTAATTTTGAATAATATTTCAAGTATTTTTCTTAAGTGAAATGCCTGACTGCATAATTTAATTTTTTGGGTTTATGAAATTCAGTGAAACACTTCCAAATTAACTTAGGGTGGTGTTTCTGTGCAATTTTTGTTTTTCAAGTCTTCTTTCTTAAGAATGGGATTTACACAACTTTATCTTTTTTTTGTAAATTGTTGTAAATTGAGATATATATGTATTAATTTCAATCTCATTCATAAAAGAATGTGAAATATACACATTTTTTATATTTAGTAATTAGAACTAAGAAGTAAGAATCATGAAATAAGGAATTGTTTAAATATTGTTTTCACTAATTAACTGTAAACATAAGTAGCTTCAGATATGTTACTATTTATGAATGTCCAGCCTTAAATTATATTATTGGGAAAACATAAATTAGTATATATATATATATATATATATATATATATATATATATATATATATATATATTTATAATATTTCTGTATTAGGCTTGTATACCTTATGTGACATGGTTACGTAAATATTTAATAAGCATGTAAATGAAAATTTTATAATGTAGTGTATAAAGAAGTATGAATAAAGCAAATCTAAGACAAACACACACTTTGCAGAGATTAGGTATCATTTTATTGTGATTATAAAGACTACAGTAAAAAAAAAGAATTTTGCACCTCATGTTCATGGCCACTAGGTGCGTTGAGCGATTATCTTATACCTACGTATTAAGATTGCTTTGGACGAATTTATCGTCTTTAGTGACTTATATCTGCTTTAATCCAATTGCTACATCAGTTTTTATTACATGATGTGAATTTTTGTATTTCTAATAGACATCAATCATATAATATTTCTGTAAAAATTTGCTGACTTTCTTTACAACCGCAACTATATACAACACAATTGCCATCTAATGTTACTTCTATGGCAAATAAAACTACTCTAGCAGTTCCCCCCTTTGGCATAATATTTGCACATATGGAGCAATATTACTAGAAAAATTTTATTTATCAGGTGTAGCACCTCATATATAATTCTTATTATCATCATTAGTTAATAATAATAATAACTGTGAGATTTATAAACACATAATACCCATGTACAGAAAAAATATATTTCTGCTGTGTACCTTCTTTGCATTGCATATGATGTACCTGAAGATAACTGTGCATAGTGCTTTTTTAATCGAAGAATTATAACTCTAAAAATGACTATCATACTACGTACATGCCATAGAGTATGGCCTTAAGATAGAGTAACAGAACAATAGAAGAGAGAGAATGAGAGAAGAGGAGAGGAGATAGATTAGGGGGAAAGAGAGAGAGAAGATTCAATTCATACAATTCTATACGAAAAGAAAAAAAGCATATAAAATTCTTTATCGTTCGCATTCATGCGCACGTTAATAGTTATACAAAAACTGACTCGACACTGCGAAACAGATTGTGATTTAATAGTGATTTTCCAAACGTAATTCTCGCCCTCGTCAAAGTTAGAGTTAACTTTGAATTACCTCTAAATTCACAACATCTTTTCATAGTAGCTTGTAATTTATGGCCATTTTATTTATTTTACTCATCTTTTTGACTGTGATAATTTAATCTAGAGTGCACTATAAAATTAGAAAATAATTGGTATGTAGCCTTGAGCTATTTCTGTAGAGAAGCTATAAGTATATTTATTTAATCCTTAATTTTTCTAGAATTTTTAATTTAATTTAGATTAAAAATAAATTCATATTATTCAGTTTAATATATTCTAATAATATATTGGAAATAAGTAACTGAAATTAAATTTTCATAAGTGGGTACTTCACTGCCTGCTCGAACTTAGTTATATATGCTTAATAGTGTGTATAGGAAGAGTTGCCTACTTATCTTATCGCATATATCTAATGGTAAATTTCATTACATTAGTACCATTTACTATTTCAGAATGAAATATCAATTGAATTACATTTGGTCGCTTTTTATTACAATCATTTAATTGGATTTACCTTAATTATTAGGTTTTAATCTTATGTTCAAAAATGAAAACTAAAATATTGAAAAATAGATGAAATTTACGGTTGTTTAGTTTAAGTTACATTTCATGAGAAAATTTTTAACAAAAAGAAACAATAAAGACATATTAATTTCGATTGATTAATTTGCCTTCGTAAAAATTTTTGATTAAGATTAATATTTAATTGTTAAGTGCTGTATTAAATTTCAGCGATATTTAAAGCATTAATAATAAGATTTTATGCTTTGTAAGCATCTGTTTTGATATTAATTACAGTACGCCGAATTGTTTTTAAATTTGGATATAAAAGTAATATTATTTTTAAGAATTCTAAGTGATATTTTATTTTTTAAGATAATTATTAAGTAGTAAATATGTGTATTTTAAACTAGAAAAAAAGCAATTTATGCTAAAGAAATTATTAGATGGTTCTATTTAAAAATACTAGTTTGTAAGGCAGTTTTTAGAAGAAAGGAAGGTAGGAAAATGTGCAGAGATACATTATTGAAATGATTGTTATCTTTAAAGGGTACTTTCCCCTTAAGAGGAAGACTAATAGTAACATCAACTTGGGAAGCAGTTGACTATCTGGATTACTTTTTACAGAGATAACATGGAAAAACACAAATTATTTGGTCTCACTAATGGAGACAGTTGGTTTCATTAACAAATGTGCGCGGACGGAGGTTCTAGTAACAACAAAATAACAAGGAACATAAATGAAAGACCAGAAATAGGATAATAAACTTAACTGTTCAGATCTGAATAGGCTTTCGGTACAAATCAAAATACTATTCCTATAGATAGTATCCTAAACAAACTTATGTTAAATAAATTTACACTTATTAAGGAATTATGTAATTCCTTAATAATTGAATCATCAAAAATGAAAGTAAAATTATGTTTTTCATGAACTGGAAGTGCCGAGATGAACAATGTGATCGGTTTAACAATCACAGTGGTGGCATAGACTACTTGGGAAACTTGACAGTTAAAAAAATAGGAAATTATTATGTAAGAAAACAGGAAGTCATTGTATCTACACATAAATGCAGTGTATAACTTACTAACACATTAGTTTAGATGTACAAAGCATATAATATCAGGACACATATTTAGGAAAAATAAGTCATTGAGTCAAGTAAATATCATAGGTATTATGACATTCACAAACCCTATATTTGTATGTATATATAATATATATATTTTGCATATGGTCTCTTATAAATTCTCTTAATTACACAATATTCATTTTTGGCACATTTATATCTACAATTAAACAACTTAACGAATAAAACATAAACAATATAATAAAACTGTTAACAGCACATTAAAATTGTAACAGAAATGAGGTATTTTAACATTTGAACAGTGAACTAACATTATGTCAAGTAATTTCCACGAATTGCATAAGTATATCACATTTTTCAAGCGTATCACTAATTTATTACAGTTGTGATAGCTGATTGTAATAATAACAAATCTATCTTCAAAATTACTCCTGACATTTAAAGACACAGTATTTTAGCTACATAACACAATTATAATATAGATCACTAAGAACGAATATGTCAACAAAGAGGGGGAAATCATAAACAATTTCAAATTTCATGTGTATCAACAGTTGACAAAGACAATTATTGTGTATTCATATAAACTCAATGTATAACAAATATTCACCAAATTAAATATCCAACATTCAGGAACATGACTGCGTACATAATATCACAGTGTTAAAAACGACTTTACACAGGTCATTTATGCAATTTTCGAAATATAGAATTCAATATTTTTACCAATTGCAATAAGGTGTTTTTATTGCTTCTATATACATTTAATTTTACTATTGGAATTGCACTTGAGAATACGATTCAGCAAGAGCAATTTCTTTTCATATTTATGAAACTCTACGATGCTCTATAATAAAGAGCAATAACATACAATATCACACAAGTTCTATAAAGGGTTTTGTCCTAATCTCACCATTGCGAGAGTGTGAAAAATGACAGTTTCATACTTTTTTAAGTAACTCAAAAATATCCAAATTCTAAAAGTTGAAAATGAGTTACATCTTCCATTCGTTCCGTTGACAATATTTTAAAAATGGGGTGATTTGTTACCAAAGTAGAATTCATTAGGAGTTTCTTTTTAGGCAACGAAGTTTCAAGTAAAGTTTGTTTTCCTTAGTTTATTATAATTTTAACTTATCATAAGAAGCATTTTTTTGGCTAAGACTAAAATTTCTATTAACTTTAAAATGCAAATTATTCATAAGAATAAAATCAATAACTAAATTTTTGTTATAATATTTAGTCATTTTATCTTACACTGAAGTTATGAGTATACTCAATGCATATATATTAAGAAACTTGCACTTGGAAATAACTTTCACAAGGAAAGCAATATTCAACAGGATAAAATTTCACAATGCATATTAAGGATCAATATATGTGTATTAGGAATGCATAACACAAGCTACCTTTAAACTAAATGCAATTCTACATAATTCCCAATTTCCTAATTTCTGTTCTGCAAGCTGTAAAATCACTATAAATATATTCCGCGAAATCTCACTCATGTGAGGATTTATTCGCGAATCTTCAGTAAAACAAGACTATGATCGCGAATGGTTTTACACTCATTATTGCTAGTCGCGAAATTCCTTGAAATTCGATTCTCTAATCGCGAAGTCTGCAGTGTAAGTGGTTTCATCGCGAAATCGCTAAATTATTCACTAATCGCGAAAACCCATGTAAAAGACGCGAAATTGCTACCTGAATAAGTTATACTAAAATTCTTTTAGTAATTGTCAAAAGTTACACACGGATTGCTCTTTAAAATTGGTTTTACTACCATAAGTCTAAATCACCAGTTGTTTTCAGTTTTAATTGTAATAGCCTTCTAATATACTAGTCAAATCTTAATTATCTCGAAACAGAAACGATGATCTTATCGATATGCTTTTAATAAATTGAAAATTATTGCAAACAGGTCTATATTCGAATGATGCTCAAAGCTTATAGAATTCAAATTTATTTGATGTGTTTAAAATTAGTTAATGAAATCGATGAATTTTATAAATTTTTATTAACAATTAATTTAAATAAATGTTTATATATTGATTCTAATATTAAAAAAAAATAGTGTAGAATTATTGCTTTAATGAGATATTAATTATATAATATATAGAGAGAGTATTAAGAGTAATAATTTCCTAAGCAAGTAATCAAATTTAAAAGCGTCAATTAGCTTTATTTTTCTATTTACATTTCTTATGATGATTTCCTTTTTATGTGAACTGGCTAAAATGTTTGTTCACGTATATTCAAAGCAGCGCATTTTAAATTCAGTTATTAATTATATAATTCTTCTAATGCTTCTTCTAATTATTTCTAGACAATCATCATAAGAGAATGTGAACTGATGACATAAAGCTTTTGGCGCAAATGCTTTAATCTACATTTATGGATAGCAAATTTTTGTGAAAAATATAGTTACTAAATTATGATAAAATTACTGTGATGAACAGCACCTGAGGTTCAATTGAGCACGATTGCATTTATTTGTACAATTTTATTTAGTAAAAGCAAATTTTTTTTTAGTTTTTGTTCATTTACCCTGATTCTTTTATACATTCCCAAACCTTTAATAATTTAAAGAGCAAATCATTTTATCAGGAAGAGGGTGGTGTTAAGGACAAAAATGACAATATTTTAAATCTAAGTATTTGCTTTTCAATTTAAATAACTAGCCACGAGTTTGTTTTGCATAGTAACATTGAACATAAATAATAATGATCACGTTTTTTAACAAATAAAAAACATACAGGTCACACTACAGTTCGCACTATCTTGATAGTGGTGGGCTTACAAAATGTTCGTAGTACAAATGTTGTGATAGTGTTATGAGGCGATACAATCATTCCGTTAAAGTGTGACCAGCGTTAATCAATATTATAACATTCTTGATGAGACTAGTACAACGTAACAGTAATTTGAAGGGACGAGGAGCAAGTCACAAATTCCAACATGTTTCCGGCCAACACAAACATTCTAAGCAATACCAGGAAGAAGTTCTAGTCAAAGGAAACTTGTGTGCAAAACAGGATTCTATGGAAGATTGACTTTCTTCTGTTAAAGTCCAGATGTTGTGTTTGTTCCTCTTGCGAATTTGGCAACTCTGGTGCATTTAACGCGAACCCAAGGATACAAATTCCTCGTTTATAGTATCACTGATGTGCAAGTAGATGATCCAATACATGAGGTTAAAACAAACAAAGAAAACTGGAAACACAACCCGAGAGTACTTATCAATATCGCTGGGACTAACGCCGAATAAGCTGTCTGCTTTTTTGCCGAAGATAGCGTCAAGATCGGGAGCACCGTTGGCGGGATTCTCAATAGGTTTGTTGGGGTGAGGTGGTTCAACCATCTTTGGACGACCCTCCTGTAGCAGACAGAGATAACCACGAATTAAAACAAGCCCAAGCAAAACAAAATAAGCACTCTTTTTGATTAAAAATAGGTATATCTATATAAAAATATATTACATTTATTCCGAATTCAGATAATCTAGATTGCTACAGAATATTATAAATAAATAGAAAGTGTACTTTCCAGATATACTAAAGAAATTTTGAAATATTTAAAACTAAAATTACGTGCGCTCTTAAGATACAACATATTTTCTGAAATACATTACATTATAATAAAATGAACTAAAAAATTACAAATTAAAAAAAATCTACTATTTTTATGCTATTACTTGAAAATATAACTTTTTATATACTAGTTTCGCATACTAAACATGATACAATTGCTAAATATAAATTATTTTTTGAAAATACTTCGAAGTTTTATAAATTTTATTTTTAATTATTAAAAGTTAATTTAAATTTGAATTTTAAATATTAAATAATAATACAAATATTAATTTAAAATTGGAGATTTTGATGCTAAAATGAGTAAGGTGCTGTACAATTGGTAAGATACTTTAGTGCTGTTAAAATTTCAAAAGTTGAAGAAAATTATATTGCTTATTCAATGTCATTCTTACAAGAGTTAGTTTATGTAAGAATATATATGAATATATAATTCATAAGGCATTCTATTAATCTAAGACAATTTTTATGTTTTATATTTTATAAAATCAACATCTTTATGTGGAAAAGGAAGGCAAATGCACCTTCTGGTTTTCTTGGTCTTCAAACTTCTAAGAAATATCTAATGAGTTTTGATTTTTTAAAAATAATTATTACAGCAAAAACAGCTTGATCACAATATTGGCCGTATTACATTTTAATTAATCATGATAAAACTCAGCTTATGTAAGTAGGAAACTATAATTCTGTAAATATGAAATGAAATAATTTCATGATACTAGTTATAGAAACAATTAATATAGCTATAAGAAATTTGTTTTAATAAAAATATTTATATTTTTGCGTATTAACTAAAAATGTTGTAGATATTGCATAAGTATTTCACGCTAGCATTTAGTTATATTTTCTATTCTATATGCTGATTAACCCATATTTGAACAATAAAAAGTCATACAAGAAATATTATTCTTTATAAAACATAAAATCACCTATAATTTGATTAATAAAAATTAAGTGCAAATAACTGTTTCGGTGTTGATTCCATATAAAATATGTGATTTTATTGGGAATGAGAAAGAAGATTGAAATATAAAACACCAAAATGTGTGAGCATATTTTGATAATTTTCACTATTTACTAATTTTGGGGCATGATATTTTTAAACAATGTAAAATTTAAAATATATCATATATCCTCATAAAAGATAGTAATCTGATATTTATTGCAAAAATAAAAATAAACAATTATCGATGAAATATTTAAAAAGGTACAGCACCATTTGCTTAAACTTCTAAAATTATAATTTAAAAGTCTTTTTAAGAAAACATATTTTCCAAAAATTCTTAAATTATTCATAAATGGAAGGATTAATAGATAAACAATGCATTAAAATAGCAAGATTTGAAACATTATGATTTTCATATAAAGTACATTATGGAACTTTAAGACTGCAAGTAGGTAAAATTATAAATGGAAAATACATTTATAAATGAAGAAAAGTTTTTACTAAGTTTCAATCTTCCGGCATATGCGAATCAAACGTTTTTAATAAATAATATAAAGAATTTAAAATTTTGAGTAATAAAATAATATGTCAGAAATATTTTTAAATAGGTTTAAATCATCATTTATTTCCATAAAACGTATAGAATGTTAAAATATATTTTACATCTATAAGCAGTTTGTTTTAATAAAAATATCGGTAATATTTACAAGTATAATTACAGCTGTTTTTGTTTTCTATTAAAGTTTTAGGAAATAATTAATTAAAGCTAATTATATACATACATACATATATACATACATATATATATATATATATATATATATATATATATATATATATATATATATATATATAGTGACGCACTTAAAACCTTCCCTTTAAGTTAATAAGCCTTTTATTTTAGATCATCAATTGCTTTAAGAAATAATTTATAGCTTGGTTTTAAAGTAAAGAATAGTGAATTGCTTAAAAAGTATTTTATTAAAAATTTTTAAAAATGAGGATTAAATAATTTAAAGGGAGATGGAAAACTTGAGTTATAATCCAAAAGAAAATTATTTTAAAGATTATACAAAATGATTTAATGAAAATGCATTATATGTTGAAATATTCAAATTATATTAGTGGACCAGAAAAGGGAAATTAATTACCATATTGGAATATTAGATTATATTTTAATTATGAATAACGTTGTAAATCCTTACTAGAATTTATTATTAAAAACTATTTTTATTAAGAAGTCTAATTTCATGAAAAGAAATTATCTAATTTTAAAAATTTATCTTATCAGGTAATGAATTATTTAAGTAAAATACTATGTTAAAGTTACAGAATATATAAACATCTATTGAAAAGACCTCTGGGTTGTTGGAAAAGAGCATCTATTGGAACTGTAACTCAAGGAAATATTTAGAAAATAAATCAATGCATCATTGAAGTATACTTGATGTCTATAAATAGTGTAGAAAAAATATTTAATAACCGGGAAAATGCACATGTTAAAAGTCCTTATTTAACTGGACAAAGCATACTTGTACAATAACAAGTATTAAAACAATATTAATACTTGTTATTGTACAAGTATGCTTTGTATTGTTTAAAGAATGAATAAAAGAAGAATTTAAATATAATTTATTTCCAAAATTATAAAAAGGTATTTCTTCAAGTAAAAATGTGATTTCCAATTAAAAATTTTATCTAAACATGATATAGTAATTATATTGAATGAATAATGCAAAAAATATTCATTTTTCAGTAAGGAATAAAATATATGAAAAATGGTTGACTGCACTAGACAGTATAGATCAAACAACATTATTGTCAGAATATCTCATAAAAGAATAAAATAATAGATTTTATTATAAATTAAATAGGAAAGTTTTTACTATCATTTTTTTTAAAAGAATAAATGATTTATAGAATGCATGTCTCGAAAAAGGAATTTTATTTTAATTAAAAATTTTCTTCAATTTGGAAAAAAATGATAAAAAATTTAAGTAAAATGTCGAATACAGAAAATGTTTCTGTAACAGAAACTATCATTGAAATTTAAGCAATGCAAAGTAAAAATGCTTATAAATAGTAGGGTAAAGTATTTAATAATCTATGTGAAAAGCGAATGGTGTTTTTTAACAGGGGAAATTAATTCCCTATGTTAATTAAAACAATTAACAAATATTTTCTAAGGAATTTAAAAGAATATTACATTCCCCATGCAAATTAAAACATTTGTTTTGACATATTTAGGTATATTTAAATCTAAACTTTGAACTAAAACCAACTAAAAAATTAAAACATTATTTTATGTTAATTTGGAACAAAACTTGAAGATATTTGCTAAAGCAGTTTAGAAATTAGAAGATAAAATAAGATTTGGAACGTACAAACTATATGGAAACAATACTAACAATACTATATGGAAACATTATCAAAGACTTCTATTGTCTATCATTAAATTAACCAGCTAATCTGCCTGTCTTTTTTCTGAGAATGTTTTAGTTTCAGAAAAAGTATTTTTAGTTGAGTAAGTTACATAAAGAATATGGCGTCTTAAATTTTTAATGCAAATATTTTAAATAGATTTCGATTTTAAAATTAATTCTTATATTACGGTTAGTACTGAATAACTAATTAGGATAATGTAGCGGATCAGATTTTTATCTGAATTGTGAGGCACTGAAAAGTTTTACGATGTTGAGGATTACTTCTCACCAATATTTATATTAACAAGTCTGCATTTTAATAATGAGAAGGCTTTACAGCTAATGTTTTGAAAATCCATTTTGCAGACAGTTCTCTATCAGAAACACATTTTAATGATTAGTTTTGAAACCTTGAAAATACATTGTTTCATGCGATAAGTATAGGACTTGAAATGCAGCTTTTATCTTTTTAGTTTTATGTTAGTTGCATGACCAATTCTCTGTTATTGTACTGCCAATAAAATTACTATTATCATTGGACTAATAAATATCGAGTAAAAATATTGTAATTAATCCATGCAAACTCCAAAATTAACGATGAATTTGAAATTGTAGAAGCTACTTGTGGTTGAAAAACAGTTAACATGTATCGAAAACTGATGGTTGTACGCACTTAATGAATCGAAATACACACACACATAAATAAAATGTTCAGTACTTTATATATTTTTCACACTCTCTAATTTTTACTCAATAGTTTTATAATGTTAACGTATTTTGTATATTTTAATAATTTCATAGGTCAAAAATATAAATATAAAAAAAGTTAAAGGATCAAGATATTCATCAAATTTTAGGTAAACTTATATTTTAAATATATATTATCAGACATTTTATTATCAATATTTTTGATTTCATTATATCTTTCGTTTTTCTGGCACATGTAAAATAACTCAAAACTATTTCTATCATATTTTTAATACAAATTTTAAAAAAGTAAAAAAAAAAAAAAAAAATAGTTGTTTATGTAAACATTATGAAAACGCTAAAAATGTTTCGTTAGGTGAATTTTCCTTTCGAAATCCCAGTGCAATTTAGAGGCTTTTGATAAAAATATGAAGAAGAAAAGAATACCATTTCTTATATTAGTAATACGGTAGTATTAATATGATCTAGATGTCAAAACAAACAAAATTGTTCGATAAAAATAAAAAAATACAAACATTCTGATAAAAGTTAGAACTCAAATTATTCTAAAAGTATAATATGAACAAAAATATCAATGCGATACTGTTATAAGATAAAAATATCAATGCGATAGTCAAAAAGTTCTCCAAAATAATTTTCGCATGTTGCCAAGGCTAGAAATGCTTGATTGAAAATGTGAATGAGTAAGAAAAATTAACACAGGTTAAGCATTACATGAAATATGTAAATTATTTCAAGAGAAAATTTATACAATGAATATATAAAATATTCAATACAAATATCACAGCAAATATACAAACAAAAAAATTTATTTGACTTTATGATTGAATTAATTAGAAATTTTTTATGTTCACTTTAATACACCGTATTAAATTAGGTAAAGTATTAAATGACGATTAACTATATTCCAGCAGTTAAAAAATTTAAAATTATAAATATTTGGTTCTCTTGCACCTACAATTATAGAATACAATTATCACACTAAGAAAATATTATATTACCAAAAATAATATTTTATTTTTTACTTTAATTAAAACATACTCATCGTATGTAAAAATTATGTTATTTAATCATGATTTTTTTAATATCTAATAAATATTAAACAAATTGCTAATAAAATATAATTCTTCATTCTGCAATGATGTGATATAAGTTGATAAAATTTATTGGAGTTTGTAACAGGTGATGGAAATGTATATAAGAGTTAATTTCAGTCTATTAATATGCCGATCATATTTGTCAGATTAATTGTTGCAACACTTTTCCCTGTTGTAAAATGTGTTTTAAATATATGAATGAAACTCATATACAACTTTGAGAAAAAAATACAAGCTCAAATATTTTTTGCAGCTACGTAAAATAATTTAAAGAATTATAATCAAAAATTACTAACTGATTTTTGGAAACAATAAAAGTAAGGTGCTAAAAACTTATCATTTGTAAAATCTATTGAAAGAATAATAAGTTCAAATAGTTATTTCATCAAAGAAAATGGAAACAATTAGAAATGAAGGCCAATAATTCTGTTTAAATATTCACACAAAACTTATAAATAATAAAAAATATTGCAGTAGCTATTTTTGTAAATAAAAAATACCAGAAGACAGAAAAAACTAACGCATAGATATGAATCCCCTGGAAAGGTTTCAGAGGATACTTCAAGAGCATAAGCATACAAAAGAAATGAAGAACAAAAAATCATTTTTCTAAGCTATCCAGAGTTGGAAAAGAAATATATCTTGAAAGGAGCAAGGGAAGAATGTTGCGGTGTATTTTCTGTCACAGTTGCAATTTTATGACAAAACAAGACGTATTTCAAACCAATTTCTACCCCAGGAAAAGAAAAATCCTCTTGTATAAAATCAGAGAGAAAATGATGAGAGTTTCTCTTAGCTTTTGCAGATTGCAAAAGTTTTGGAGACTAAGGCAATTTTTTTCCACTTTTCAAGCAAAGGTAAGCAAAGTTAGGTGTACATGTAGAGTTATTGTAATATTAGAAGTACTGAAATAACATTTTAACACATATTTTGTGTCTTAGTTTTAATAACAGCATTTTCTGCATACTTGTATTATAGTTTTAACCAAATTAATTTTTAATATTTTTTTTTGTTGCAAATTTAGAAAGATTTTAATTTTATGGTAAAATATTTTTATTTTTTGTCATTACAAAAATTATGACGTTAACGACGAAAAATAAAAATGAAGTTACAATTATGTCACAAATTGAGTTTTTGCGAAAGTACTAGATTTCAGAAACTCACATTTTTGCTTATCGTGAACGTATGAGATAAGAAACAGACTGAATAGTTACTTTTTGTGGTTCAACTTATTAATTAATCAAATCATTATCAATTTTAAAAGCAATTATTGTAACTATTTACTTAAGCTATACCACAATGAATTCGAATATTAAAGTGAATACCGGAATTTACTTTTCAGATTTATTCAGGATCATAAAATTTTGTTTTTATTGTTGGTTTGCATTTTTAACCTTGTAAAAATTCCACACTTTAACTTTCATAATTTAGTTTCTCAATTTTCGTTTCATCAGCTTAAATAAAATTTTAACTTGATACATTCATTTGAAATATATGTATATAAAAATTAAATATTTTTAATTAGGCATTTATGTTATTATTTTATACTAATATTTGAAAATCTACAAAAATGCTTCTAAAATATTTTCTCTTCAAACTTATTTATCTTGGTGCCATAGAAACAATATTTTTTTACAAATGATCAATCTCTTGTAAGTTTTAGATAATGGAAAATTAAAGTCAATGCACAATATGTTAGCCAATGAAAGAAACAACTGAAACTGTCATTGATAGAATAGTTGATACATTATATTAAACGAATATTAATGTTTGATAAACCCTATTTAGAAAGTTAAAATTTCATTTCTAATACATGATTGTTTTAATCATTCCCTAGTAGTTACTTGCTACGTTTCAAAACTTGTGATCAAAAATATATTACCTCTTAACTTTGATTTGTACGACATTAATTCTAAGAATGTTTCAGAGATATATTATTAAATATTTTCACTTTGTTTTCATATTTTTGGAATAATCTTGACTTTTAGAGTACGACTGGAACTTAATGTCTTTCCTTTAAACTTTGCTAATAAGCATTGCATATATGGCTATAAAAAATTTTCTCACAAGTTTAATTACACTACTTGCCATTAAAATTGCTACACCAAGAAGGTGACATGCTACAGACGTGAAATTTATACGAAAGGAAGAAGGTGCTGTGATATGCAAATGATTAGCTTTTCAGCGCATTCAGACAAAGCAGGCACCAATAGCGACACCTACATTGTGTTTAAATGAGGAAATTATTCAGCCGGTTCCTCATACACAAATTGCATTTGAACGTTGTTGCCTGGTGAAAAGTTGTTGTGATGCCTCGTGTAAGAAGGAGAAATGCGTACCAGCACGTTTCTGACTTTGATAAAGGTCGAATTGAAGCGTACCGGGATTGTGGTTTATCTAATCGCAGTATTGCTGCTCGCGTTGGTCGAGATCCAGTGACAGTTAGCAGACTATGGAATCGATGGGTTCAGGACGGTAATACGGAATGCCATGCGGGATCTCAACGGCCACCTATGACTACAGCCGAGAAGACAGTCATATTATCCGCATGGCCGTAATGGATCGTGCAACCACGTCACGAGCCGTGAGTCAAGAAACGGGTTCGTTTGGAAGACAACAAGTGTCTGCACGAACAGTTCGACGACATTTGCAGCAGCATGGAATCTCAGCTCGGAGACCATGGCTGCTGCTTCCCTTGACGCTGCGTCATAGACAAGAGCGCCTTCAATGGTGTGATCAACGACAAATCTGGGCGCACGAATGGCGAGACGTCATCTTTTCAGATGAATCCAGGTTCTGTGTACAGCATCATGATGGTCGCATCCGTGTTTGGCGGCATCGTGGTGAACGCACAATTTATTGACGATGTATGACGATGACGAACGCAGCGTGCATTCGTCATCGTCATACTGGCCCATCACCTAGCATGATGGTATGGGGTGCCATTGGATACACGTCTCGGTCACCTCTTGTTCGCATTGACGGTGCTTTGAGCAGCGTACTTTACATTTCTGGTGTGTTACAACCCGTGGCTCTACCCTTTATTCGAGCCCAGCGAAACACTACGTTTCAGCAGGATAATGCCCGACCGCATGTTGCCAGTATTGTACGGACCTTTCTTGATATGGAACATGTTCAGCTGTTGCCCTGGCCAGCACGTTCTTCAGATCTTTCACCAATAGAAAACGTCTGGTCAATGGTTGCCGAGCGACTGGCTCGTCACCAAACGCCAGTCACTACGGTTGATGAACTGTGGCATCGTGTTGAAGCTGCATGGGCATCTGTACCTGTACATGCTATCCAATCTCTGTTTGACTCAATGCCCAGGCGTATAACTGCTGTTATTACTGCCAGAGGTGGTTGTTCTGGGTACTGATTTCTCAGGATCTATCCCGCCAAATTTTTTGAAAATTTAATCACTTGTTATTTCTAGTATAATATATTTGTCCAATAAATATCATTTTGTTATCTGCATTTCTTCCTGGTGTAGCAATTTTAATGGCCAGTAGTGTATATCTTACTAATATCATGTGATTACAGCTATTAATTATATTTTGAAACAATTTAATTATAATTCACATTTTGCAATTTTTCTTGGTATTATATACATGACAATCTTATACATCTGATTAAATATATAAATTGCCAAATGAAGTCAGAGAAATTTAATGGTTAAACAATTTTGATTTCCCTATTAGAAAATGAAGTAAATAAATTACCGTATTAATTTTTAGTATTTAACGCTTTGATTCATACTATAATTTTAATTTTAATTAAATAGATTAATACTATAATAATGATTTTAAGATACTAAATAAAAAACTTGTGCTTCTTTCTGTTTAAAAATATAATAAAAAATCATAAAAAGACTTTCAGTTTTGTGTTTTTATTTTGAAATCTCTAAAGTAGCTTTAGTATTTAGCACAATTTCGTTATGGTGCAATAATGAAGCCATGTTTGATATTATGATTAAAATATTTGTCAGAAGAAAATAATTGACGTTCTTAAAGACATTTAAATGGAATTCTTATTTAAAGTACTAGCGTAACTAAGTTATGAATTCATACGCAGTAAAATGTTAGTATGAAGTTTTTTTACAATTAGTTGAAAGTAAATTTTAGGTAAAATATAAGGATATAATTAATCTTTAATATTTTCATTTTGTATGAAAACGTTGTACAAAAATTTGTGTTTCTTTGAAAATTATTTCAATCAATGACGCATTAATTTTTGAAGATCAGTTAATCTATTACTATTACATTTATTTAAATTTTTTATAATATTTTGAATTCTGATTAATTGATAATTATCCTGATGAAACATAGATTCTAAAAAGCTGTCTATTTCAAGTTAAGTTGCTTCTCTAAGTTCAGTTGCTTAATTTATTAAATTAAAAGCGTAAATGAAAATAATAAATAAGTAATTTTATCATACTTGTGAAATATTTTTCCAATTGCTAACATAAAAATAGAACAATATTTTAAGATCATTCTTTGAGCAAAGTTAGAGTGATTTTGAGAACTCAAAATCAGTTGAAATATTAATCTGATTCTATACTAAACTATATTGTTTGTTCGTAGAGGTTTTCTGAAGATTGTTTTAAAATTTCTTTAAATTTCTTATAAATTAAAAAAATTATAAATAGTAAAGAATAAAACTAAAATTTATCTGTAGCAACATATTTTCAACTATTTATATAAATTATCAACTTATCTAAAGTAGTTTATATTAAAACATATTAATTTAAATTTTAATTAACATAAATATTCATTATTTTATAATGTTTTATAATTATTTAAAGATAAAACATCATAAACCTTAGCTTAAAATACAATGAAAATGATTTGTGACTACATTTTCTTTTATATTGACAGAAGTTATGCGTAAAATGAATATTAAATTTTGAAATATTTTTGTACGAAATAAATAATCTAACATATATCATTCAACATTAAGAGATGAAAAGAAAAATAATTGAAACATTTTGATTCTTTATTTTATAAAAATATAAATCTTCCAATATTTAATACATCAAACTGGTAGAACTCTATTTGAGATAGGTACCTACAAATTCTCTGGTATCCAATTCCACCCTTACTATGATGGTATAAATTAAGATTGTGTTTTCAATGATGTTTTATTTGTTTTCTATGTAGCGAATAAAACATATGATTTTATTAATGAACCCAGAGAGAAATGTTGTTACACATTATTCCAAAACTTGATTAGTAATATATTTTCTGTTATTTTACTCATTATGCTTAGGAAATGCTCAGTAAAATAATGGAAATTGTATTAAATTTCCACTATTAAAAATATCTCAATGCATTTTGTCTGCACATTTTAACCAAATAAAACACTTTTAGGTATAAATTAGATATTAAATTTGATTAATTTACTTAAGGTATATAGCTTATATTAAAAATGGTATTTAATACCATAGATCTGGGAAAAAACATTTATTGATAAAAGTCTATTCGTTGCACTTAAGTGGGCGGCACCTGCTTTTATTACCCATTTTTTTTGTCGAGTGCCATCCAGACTGGCAATATGGGGTGGGCTGCTCTAGCTTTAAAACTGAACAATAATTTGGTGTGGTGTCCGACTTCCTCAGTGCACACATGCCATAAGTACCCGTTTATAGGGTAGGCAACTATTCATACAAGGAAAGGACAAGGACAGAAGAGAGAAAAAGTACATCCATGCCCGAATGAGGATTTAAATCCAGGACCTCCCTCTCCACAGTCAGGCATGCTGACCACTAGACAGGATGGGCAGCTATTGACTATTTAATAAATGTATACAAACAGAGGTATTCATAGCATAGACATACAAAATAGATTTATATATATATATATATGCGTGTGTGTGTAATAATAAGCGTTCACGAGAGGGTGAAAAATATTATATGAATTTTAAAAATATCATTTAATAAGACAATCATTTTGAACAAACATTGAACATTTTTCTCAATTTTGAAATTTTTTTCATAAATATCATAATTACTTGATGCATACCATATTATCAAAAAGCATATATTTATATTTTTTTTATAGTTTATCTATTGTAGCTTTAATATTTATTATTTTATCTTTTTTATTGAACTTATCTGAAAAAAGGAAGAAAATAATATAATATGAAATATTACTTTCAACTGAAGTTGTCCGTTAAAATAGTGATTATAAGAAATATTTATACACATTACACACCTGAATGAATACAGAGCAAAAATATTAAAAGAGATGTGAAGACAGATTCTATATTTAAATAATTTATTGAATATTTCTATATTATTATTACACTTTTATGTATTGGCTTGCCTTCTATGTACTTAAAACAAGAACGGTTTTGCGAACGAAATATGGCATTTTGTAGTCGTGTAAACATATTTTATAGCATGGAAGAAGAAACAGAATCATATTTAATTTTTCGTCTTTGTGCTATTCTTTTGATAGCAACAAATTTTGTTTTCTACGTTATGTAATATTCTTATATGCGTAAAATAAACAAATCAGACTCACAAAAAGAATAAAATATTTTTTCACATTCAATATTCAAAGAAAAATAAGATGGAGCAGAATGTACTTTGAAAAACTGCATAATGTAGGAGCGTCTAAAGTTTTGCTGAAAAGAGATATGAATTCACACAAGAATTTTTTTACCAAGATGTATTCACGAAGTACTATTAAATATTAAAAATAAAATTAAGAAAAGAATGGTAGGTATTTTAAAGTATATTTTGTATTTTCATACGTAATTTTGACAAAAATGAAGTATTTTTGATTTTGCGTTTGTTATTCAATATTTCATAAAAGAAAAATATTTTATTTCTTCTCGTAAGAATGTATAATGCATTTGGTTCCTTCTATGATATCATTATTCAAATCATATTTTGAAAAATATTTTCTTCTGATGTTAATTTTTACTTTCGTGTTTGGAGAGCAGTATTTTTTTATGTTTGAAGCAATAAAAATATTACTAGCTCAATTCGAAAGTTGAAGGACGAATTTTTATGAAAAAATGATTCTTAACCGTTACGTATTGAGTAATGGCAATTCCATCGCGCACATTTTGAATTACATATTTTTCTTCCAAATTACCGTTACTTTTCTATTATTTGAAATTACTTTTAGAATGAAAGGAAAAGTGGATAAAATATAATATAAAACAGTTTTAAAACATGTTTAATTAGAAATGAGAAAAGCTTAAAAAACTGAAGCTTAAATGAAAAACAAAGAAATAATAATTTCTTTAAGTAACTCTTGTTAATAAAAAACTGACAAAGTGAGTACGTTTTCGAATTTTTCATGCTAATATAAAGTAAACAAAATCCAAGTAAATTTTAAAACTATTTCAATGAAAAATATGATGATTAATGTAACTGTTTGTCAATATTTAATCATTACTCATTAATTAAACTGGGACTTTTAGTGTAAGCTATATTTCATGAGATTATATATAGAATATATTATATTTTTAAGTAAATATCATACAAATAAAATATTTAATTATTTTAATATATATAATTTATAATTATTTACTTACATAAATGTATAAAGCAAAGAAAATAAATTTTATTTTTTACAAGAAATAGCATTATATTTGTTTCAATAGAATTTTAGCAAAACTCAGTTCATCATATGCAATAATTCTTATTTTAAAATGATGACTGAAATGACTTAACTTTCTTCGGAATTGAACTATTTTAAATCAAAAAAGTAAAATTGATGAAAATGACATATTATCTTATTGTTAAATCAAAGATTTTTAAATTTATATATTAAAAGCTTTCTAGGAATGAATTTTAATAGAAATTTTAATATGTTCAAAATTGTAAATTTTACTTAACCCACTGATATTTTATTTTGTTCATTGGCGTAATTGAATCAAATATTGAAAAAAAAATTGCATTCATGTTTAATCACAAGTTATACTTCTTTCATATTAAGTATTTAATAATTTAATAAGAAAAATAATTATACTTTTTATTACACTAACAAATACATATATATATATATATATATATATATATATATAAACAACTATGACACACATGTTTTACTTACGTTAGTATTTCTCTTATTAATGTAAAACTTAATACAAATAAATCAATGAAATTTAAAAAAAAAATCAAAACAATGAAATTTCAAATGAACTAAATTAAAACGAAAGGTAAAATTAGTGCTTAAAAGCAAACAAAAAATGATAAAACTCATACTATATAGTATATAAACAAATGCTTTACACGTTCACATTATCTAATAAAAATGATATTTTATCAAAAGTGTATGGAAATCTTTAAATGCTCAAGCACATATTCTTCAGCTAAAGATGAATAAGTAAAGAAATAAATAATTTGTGTTACAGTACAGAAATAACTAATTTTATATAATCAATATACATTAAATAAATTTTATAAACAGATTTTATAAACTAAATCCAATCCACAATAAACTTTAAACATTCAATGAACACAAAAATTTGGAACAAGAGAAAAAATTTAAACTTACTTTTTAAAATTTTAAATATAGCTAATTACTTAGAACAAGGAATTTTAAACTTGTTTGTTTTTAAATTATAATTTGCCTTGTCATGAACATTTATATATAATCATTGTAAGTTGTAACAAAATTTACGAGATTAACGGATATGTCAAGCTCAGTTTTCGGAAAACCATGATTTCATCGCCTTTCTTTAGCTTATATACACTTAGAATCATAAATTATTTCTTGAAATTTCAGTCTCTTTTAACCGTTTGAGTGCTGAAGAGTTTATATATATATATATATATATATATATATATATATATATATATAAAGTGCGGAATGAAATGCGTAGTAATTTTTTTTACTTTTTTTTTTAACACTGTATTTTATTTTAATTCGTATATTATTAAAAACCACAGTTGAGTAAAATTAATAAAAACTGCGATTGATATGAATTCAACTGCTCTCAATAGATGCGAAAATTATACTAACCAACAGCAGCGTCTCCGCATCTTCGGTACAAAACAAGACAAGCGCTATCGCGCTTCTCCGCATTTTTGGCGCATAACAAGCGAAGCGCAATAGCACTTCGCCGCACTCAAACAGTTAAATTCATATATCTTAATAAAATGGATCACATTTAAAAGGTAATATTGTACCAAGAAATCAAAAGTATTAAAGAGAATGTTTTTGATGAAATTATATGAATGTATTGATCACATATTATATACTTAAAATAATATCAAAGATTATTGTACGTGTTTAATTCTATGTTGGTACATATTTGGATGAGGTATATATATTCTGTGTATATTGTATTAAACTTAGAAAATTTCATTAATGATTGAATTAAAAATAGTAATTAAATACAATTGTTTTAGTTTTTCATAGATAGTATATAACGATATATTTATTGATGTATGGATAAATCATAAAAAAATACATTTCTGAAAAATTTAAAAAAATCATTTTCGTTGATCTAACTATTCCTTAAACTGAAAAACAAAATGCATTAAGAAAAGTTCAAAATTCAGTATAACTATTTTTTTTTAATTAGATTTGAAAATTTTTTGTGTTGGTAAGAATTTAATTGTTAACAATATCATGATTGTAAATGATATTTTCACTTTTTACGAATATTGCAAATTATATAAAATAGAGAGATGCAATAACAAGAAATCAAAAATGTTTTATTTCAATGACAACGTTAGTTATATACTTTATACATTAAACATGAAATGAAACTTCTACCCAAGAATTATAATAGTCTAAAAATTGCATACAATAATATCAGTACGATAATATTATTTAGAAACAATATATTTTTATATGAAAGAATTTTAACTCTGAATCATTTCCAGCATATAATTTTTACAAAAATACGTCAATAATAGAGCGAAAATTGAAATATGAATACATTGTAAGAATTAAAAATTTTATTGTGAGAAATAGAAGGCACAATATTTGGACAGGGGAGATTTATGATGAGCAATACATATAATATTAAGTTCAGAGTAATAGAAGAATATATTCAAGTCTTAGAGAAAATATGCGTCATTTCTCGAAATTGAAATGTCTATACTACCTGTATCTGTATATATATTCACAGAATTATGTCGTTTGTTGCAGAACTGGCAGATATATTTTTCTTTAAACTATGCCATTTTAATTTTTAGGTTTTTTTTCAATATGAGGCACTAAGAAAAGCAAGTAATTGCTAATGGAAAGTAGATGTTAACGTTGAAACTTTTTCTAATAGAATGAAATTATTAAATTTAGTCTAGATTAATGCTAAATTTGAGTGAGTTACTTTATGATTATTAAAGTATGAGGATTTAAATGTTAAAATAATGTAAAGAAGAAGAATGTAATCTAAAATATGTTTTCTTAATCAATTATTTAGAAATATTGAAAAAATGTAGCACATTTATGCTCATAAATGTTAAAGTGCATTTTAAGCTATAAGCTTAGACTAATAGGAAGAAAATTTAATATATATATCTTTTAAAGTTTGATAGATATTTTTGCATTTCTATAGCCTTATGCTTTCGTCTGAATATTTATGCTCAACCACATTTTAAATATATTTATTAATAAGAAGCAAGTTACTGTATAGATTTTGGAGTAATTGAATTATAATAAGTGAGAAAATACATTAAAATGTTTAAATTGAAAATATATTTACATTATAAGCTGAAATCTTCCGACAGCTGACACATACATTTACCCTAACTATTTTTTCAAAATTTATTTTCTAGTGGTTACTACGATTTAAATTGTTCCATACATAGTTATTTGAATTCATTATGCATTATAATATAGGAATGTGAAAGTTACTGTCTATACCAGAATAATAAATTACAGGCACGTATAAAGACTAAATTCTTGTTGAATATGGATTTTGAGTAAGTTTAACATGAAATTATTTATTAATAGGACATCTCTGTTTAAAAATTTGTTTTTCAGTTTATTCCTTGAGAAATTTTCATATTTTAGTATTAAACATTTTCATATTTTAGTAATTATAACAAAAGATTTTTAATATCTTGCAATTTAGTCGTGTAATAATATTTTGAATATTGAAAAATAAAATTTTTACAATTTAAATTTTTTAATGATAGCATAGTAAAAAGTTTGTGAGGAAAATGTAAATATAGAAAATAGGGTAAGAAAAGATTGCTAATAAATATTTTATAAATTTGTACACTCCTGTACATATCGATGTACATATGACTTTACAAAACATATATTTTACTATACATAACAAATAGAAAAATTTACAGTCATTTATAACAAATATTTTTAATTCTATGAAAAGCTTTTCAACAAACTACATATTTATTCCTATTTATATCTTCACATTTTACATTTATTAATTAAACATCTCCAAAATATACAAAAAGGAAATGTAAATAAAGCAAAGATATATTATTGATATATTTTTAAGAATTGTGGGTGTATTATTAACAATTGATCTTAATCCTATTTAAAAATATGATAATTTTGATAGCCCCATATTTTGAAAGAGGTGACAAACAAAAATAAAGTGAATGCTTTTGTTTTTAAAACGTCATTTAAAATTTTAAATTTTGAGATAATTTTTATGTACTTAATTTAATAAAATAATAAAATGGAGATAATGTTTGAGAAAAAATTTAGGCTTAATTTTTGTTTTTTTATTTAACTTAACATGTTACTAGTCTCTAATTTAAGGAAAAATGAAAAAAATGAATAATACAACAAAATTAGCAATATAGAAAATATCTATAGGGAAAAATTATCTAATTTAAATTAAAAAATAATTAGGAGCTTTTAGTAAGGTATTTTGAAATTTTTTGACTGAGAAAATAAATATCGTATGAGGAAAAGAAATTACAATTTTAGGACTAAATTTTAATAATTGCGCATTTTTTTAGACATAAATTTGTTTTCTATGGTGTAATTATTATATAATATGAAAAAATTTGTGGAAGAAATGGAAACTATATAGTTACGTTTGTTGATTAATACTTCGAATACATTTTCTAATATACAAATAAAAAATATAAGTAAAATAATTAAATAATAATGAACATAATTTTAATCTCAAAAAGAGAAATTTTGTTAAATAATTTTCTTTAAGTAGCTGAATAGAATAGATTTTATTTAATGAATTTTATTAAATAAAATTTACTATTTCTGTGAAATTTTTAATATTGCAAATAAAAAAAAATCAACAAAACAATCTTTTGATAACTAAACTCAGATAAAGAATTGCGATCCCGAAATTAGTTTCAAAAGAAAAATCTCTATTCAAGATTTATTTAAAACATTGTAAGGTTTTGACATCAAAATCTGTACTAGGATTTCCTAATTCAACACTAGGATTGCTATAAAATAGGAATTTGCTTTTTCTTGAGTAAAAAACCAAAGCTACTGAAGCAAAAGTTCAGATAAATCATTCCATATTTTACACGGGAAATAATAATTGAATAAAAGAAAAGAATATAATTTTAATCGACTACATCTAAGAATTCTTCTTCAGTGTAGAAAACGAAGCTCAAACTTAATTGAAAAATGAATTCTGCCACTGAAGAAAAGCAACGAACTTAAATCCCCTGAATCGATCATTTCTAAAGAGAGAGAGAGAGAAAAAAAAAAAAAGAAACACAACAGATTTCTCTATTTGTGGCGCAACTACTCAACATGTTTTTGTTTCCCTCGGAGAGAAAGAACAATGTCATACCATAGAATATATAAATCTGAACACGCTAGACAAGAAAATCTAGAAAAAATCGAGATATAAGATTCAAATATTTCAAGAGATATCTAAAATTATGAATGTAAGAAATGCTGTGCAAAATAGTAAAATTCTGTGTGAATTTTAAAATAGTTTCTTAATGTCAGGCATGGAAAGACTTTTATTGATTTACATATTTTGTTTCTAGTTATTTTGATAAGAAGATGGATTAAAGAGTTCTTATTAATTAATTAGCATGAATGGGTAACTTAAATATATTTTTGGAACTCAAATAGTGGTTATAATTTCCTTAAGGAATTTTTCCCTTCTAGTTGAATTTACCATTATTAATAAAATTTGCTAAATCATGAAAAAGTTGAAATAGAAAATGATAAGTATTTCGAATAAATATCAATGCATAATGTTATCGCCCTTTGAAAAGGTATAATATTACAAATAAAATGAAATATCAATATTTTAAGAAAACAATTAGTCATTGTCGAAATAAAGTCATTTTTGTTATGCTTCTTAATGAAATAGGATTGATAAAAACACATATTATGAGAACGGCAAATTTTATTATTTTGGTTAAACATGTGAAGTCACTATTTTATTAACTAAATGGATTTTGTCCTTATAATTTTGATTGTTTTTATAGTTTTGACATCAATAATCATGATCGCAAAAGCGGAAATACTATAATATGTATTAATGATATTTTATGTTATTGTTTAGCCCTTTAAAAATGAATACGGAAAAACTGTAATTTCATTTTACAGTATTTGTTCTTTTGTTAACTTAATTAAAAATCAATCAATATATTTTTTTAACCAACGTGCAGAAAATGAAATTTAATATTAATTAATGTAGTGTTTTAAAATAATTTAATGTAAATTAATTATAATGCAACTTCAGATGCAAGCATTAAATAAAATTAGTTAAGATGCAAGTTAAGAAATTTAGATGTGAAAATTTCTCTCTCTTTCTTTTTTTTGAGGGAAATAACACACAATTTTAATTGAAATTTCCATCAAAATATTAAAACTGTTTCATTTCTGCTCCATTAACTACTCAATATTTTAAAAATTATTATAAGAGAATAAGAAATATTAAGAACCAAACGTGAATCAACTTGAACTGAAAAAAATAAATTGACTCATAATTTAAAAATCTATATTTATCATTTAATTTTCGATAAAATACTTTTCGTAAAAATTTTAAAATATAAAAAAAAAGGAAAGATGGAGGAAGGAAAAATATTTAGAACATAAATAATTTATGAAGATAGGAAATGCAATGTTCTGACTGAAAATTTTTTCATATTTTAATAATGAAATAAAATATTTACTTTAGTTGATGAAGTGAATTTTTAAAATAATCTTTGCTACTTTTTCAAAGATAAGATATAAGTACTTATATGATTATTCCTATTTTTCGTTTTCTTTTATGAGTAAATTTACACATAAGTTTTTGAGTGAGATGTTAAATAAGCAACAATTCTAAGTAAGCGTTTTTTTTACTTTTAGTTGTATAGTGATATAACTGAATGAGACTGAAGAAAATTGCTATAATATTTTAAGAACACAAGAATATTAATATATAAATGCTTAGTGATGAGTTAAATGTGTTTAGTATGTAAGATAAATTTTAAATACTAAGCATAGAAATGTTATACAGAGATGCCTGGAGACCCTTCTTACTGGTTATTTAGTATTACTAATTATTTTTCAATTATTTAAAACTAATATTTAATTGCAATCGAAAAATAGCTGAATTCTTAAAGTAAATTTTTATGGTATGTGCCTGAGGAATATTGAGTTTGCCTTGAGATAGTATAAAATTAGCTTTGAGTAATGAAATAAATGAAAGGATGTGAATAAATTAAAATTATTTTAATTATTGAAAAATATTTGTGTTAGTTTTTGCGTATTTTCTTTTTATATTTTGTGCAATGAAATGATTTCTATTTATCTTACAATAAATATATTTGAATAGAAGTGCTTTATTTTTATCAGTTACATTTTTGGACCCGCAATTTCTCTATCTGCAGGTGCTTTGTAGTTGTTAAATTAAGAAAAACTAAGAAAGTCTTATAGGAACTTGTCTACAATATTTATATGGCGTATAAAATATTTTATGAATTTTTGCTAAGAATAACTGCATCAAACATAAGGCTGGAATATAATGAAATTTTTCACTCTATGTAAATGTTATTAATTTCCAAATACCTCTTATCTATTTGAAATCTTGTTCGACTGTTGACAAAGCTTCTCAGCTAAAAAGCGTGGCAGCAACCTGCAGATTGTGACGACGCAGGCTTTATTTGTGTTATTATAATTTTAGTGCAATTAAATAAAAGTGCGAATCTGTTATTCATCTTAAATAACGATTTAATTAATATTCAGAATCACTATATTTTGAATGAGATATAATCGCTCATTCTCTTCTACATATTTTAATATTTGAATTTAACAATTTTTTCTGCGTTTTTTTTTACAAATGTTTTCCAGGAAAAAGTGTACATATTTCTCATACTCGTAATACTTCAGAACTTACTATCGGTTATTTTTAAACATGATTTTTTCATCATGAAATACATTTCAATCAATCAATTTAAACATTTAACCTTTTTCATGAATTTTCACCCTTAATGTATTTCAGTATTGAATTTCTTTAATCTTTCTTGTAAAAGTAAATATTTATGAATTCGAATCTTCAACTATGTTCAAAGTGAAATTCAAAAGGAATCATCCGATAACCAAGAGTCAAAATTTGGTTTAAAAAAATAAGCACAGTCAAAAAGAGTTTAATCAGCATTTATACTCTAAAAGAATGACTTTAAAATGCATACAATGTGTTATAAACCTTCTTATAATATATTATGATAATTATGTAAGGTTTATAATTTATTTCTTTATTTTAAAGTGAAAAATGGACGGAAAATGTGATACATAATTTATATAAGGCTGGTAGAATATAATTTGGAAGAGATAAGCATCAAGCTCATAGCATTTTTAGGAAAAATTCGATATGTATCTTCTTCTCGATATGTGATTTCCTAATTTATTTCTAAAATTAAGCTTAAATTTTAAAAAAAGTAATCATAATAATTTCTTCCTACTCATCAAAAGTTATTTTGATAAGTATTTAGTAAGGCAGTAAATAAAAGGCAAGTTTGACATATAAGCTTTAGTTATTGCGCTCAGTCATTTAAAATTTACTTTGAATTTTGCTTTAGACATCATTAAATTAATTCTGTTTCAATATTAGTAATAACTTAGTAAATATCTTATTGATTTTCGAATTCGTAGAATAGTAGTTGTTCAAAACTAGTGTTTTGAACTTCTAACGTGTGAACTTTTATAAACAAATATCATAAAAATTCTTAATGACTGAATGTTTTGTATATTTCCCTTTCAATAAGAAACTTGAAAATATAAAAATGAGTTGACAAATGCAGTAAATAAAGTCAATTTTCTGGAACTAGCACTTCACTGGCCACTAGTACATCACTAATATGCAAATAGATGATCCAATACATCAAGTTGAAGCACACGAAGCACACTGGAAAGACGACTCTCGAGTATTTATCGATGTCACTCGGTGTTACTCCACATAGAGTTGTGGGAAGATTAAGGTTAGGTGCTTCCATATTTTGGGCGGATGCTGATCTGCTGAGAGTCGATGTTGCATTGTAGGTTCGAGGGTCCACCAACTTCAATCGAACCTCCTAAAGGAAAAATATTATGAAAGTTACGCAAGAAATACTGTCGAACGCAAAATAGTTCTGAGCATTTAAACACTCTAGCTGCATTGTTTGCTAAGTAGCATTGTTTTGAATGGAAATTATCATTTTATTAGCCTAAAATAATTAATTTTGAATAATAATTAATAATTCCTTTTGAATGTTAATTGTCAAAATTAGAGAAAAGACAAAATGCTAGTTATAAAAACAAATCATTTGCCAAATTTATTTAATTTATGTATTTTTGATTTCAAATGAATGGTTAAAGTTAAAATTATTTAGTTATTTGTGTTACTGTTAATATTTGGGGTAGTTTGTTGAATTGTTTTGCTATTCACATTACAATTAAAATAAAAAACATCAAGTTCTGATGAGCTTATAAAAGGATTAACTTAGAATCTCTAGTTCATGAAAATAGAAATTTACCATTAAATATTTCGTAAAAATTATAAGATTTTATTTATTTATATAATATTTTATATATATAAATGCAAATGCTCAAAAAAGATTATTTAACAAACATGTAGTTAAAAACAGCAAAGTTTCTTAAAGTCATTAGCTTGGAATAAAATCTTAAAAAATGTTTACTTTATGAATGCAAATAGCTTAATTTTAACTGCATTAAATATATAACGATTATTATTTTACATATTATGCATTATAACGTGTCTTTTTCATAGCTGAGTGCATATTATTTTGATACAAATTAACCATAGGCTTTGACAAATAAAAAATAAAATGAAATTCTTTAGAAAGTAAGGGGATATTACACGTATTAATTCAAACATAAAATGCATTTTGATTGGTGATTTCAATTTGAATTGTGTACCTGAAATATATTACATTAATAAAACTTTTCTAAAATTGAATATACGATTTTAAAATTTAATTTTTAGGAAGAAGTGCATTTGTGATTTAAAATTGTTACATTAGATACATTTGAAAAATTAAAACACGTATTGCAAATAAATTGGTAATTAAACTTGATAACTCTCTACTATTTAATTTTGATAAGGACTACAGGATTTGGCAAACACATAAAAAGCAAAAATATAATATAATATGGTTCTAAAAAGGGATGTATACTAGGAAAGGAAATTTAAATGTTGCAAACAGGAGAATATCGTAGAGATCGTATACAGTTAACAGTCATTAGTTATGTTTAAAAGAAATAAATGAACAAAGTTTTGTAATTTTTTTCTTGTTATTTGTTCCTAAAACTAAAAAAAATTATTTCAACTAGATTTTTTTCAATCCAAAATCATAAACTTTGCAGAATCAATATATTGCTTTCAACTATATACTGCGGACCATCAAACTTGTTATATCAAGAAAATAATGCGCTTCCCATGATGAATTTACATAATAGTAGTTAGAAAATGGTATTATATGCAAATAATTAGCTTTTCAATTCATTCATACGAAAAGGCATTAATAGCGACATTAAATGTGTTTAAATGAAGACATTTTCTAGTTGTTTCTGATACATAAATTGTATTTTGATATTCTTACATGGTGAAAATCTCTTATTATATTTAGTATTATAGAGGTATTGCTCACGTCATTCGATATACCATCTTATGCAGATATGGAATCAATGGATTCAGGAATTTATTACACGGTAACCAGTGCTGGTTCTCAGCCACCCGCTATTTCTAGCATACGAAAAGACACACCTTCTATTCGCAGAGCCTTAATGGTTTGTAAAGCCACGTTCTGACTATTGAACCAAGAAATGACACAGTTTTTAAGACAACAAGTATCTATACGAACAAATCGATAACATTCTTAGCAAATACACTGTCATTTCAACGATAGTATCCTGGAATATCTTTGGAGGTACGTCACAAACAGCAGCTTCTCAAATGATGTAGTTAATGATTGACACGGAAGCAAGAAAGACATGTGACATCTTTCTTGGCATAAAATTAATCTCAGTAAGCATATAGCCTCTTTACAGCATCATGTTGGTTATATTCATAGTCGGGGGCATGGTGAAGAACGCACATTGCCACTATGTATTCAACATCATCATTCTAAGCCAACATTTGGAGAGATCATATGGAATTTATATGGATACACTTCTCAGTCAATTTTTCCTAAAATCAATGGCACTTTGATTAGCAGGAGTGACATTTCTTATTCTTTTCAGGAGCCATATGTAATGCAACGCTTTGGAAGATAATACCCAATTGCAGGTAATCGATATTACATGAACCTTCCCTGATACAAAAAACATTCAGCTGCATGACTATCTAGCTCAATGAACAATGGCACAGTGTTAAAGCTACATGGGAAGATGTACCTATATATCATTAAATGTAATTTTAAATAATGTTCAAGTGTATGAGTACTGTAACTGCTGCTAGAGGTGGTTGTTCTGGGTTCTAATTTATCAAAATGTGTGCTTCCGAATTTCTTTAAAACTTAACCACTTGTTACTTTCCGATGAATATATTTGTCCAACAAATATCATCTGTTATTTGTATTTTTCCTTTTTTAGGAATTTTAATGATCAGTAGCATATAGCTATTTATAAGGATTTGTAGGTTTGAAAGAGTGTAGAGAGAATGTACTAATATTTTCGTCTTAATTACTAATTATGCATCAGAAAAAATCTTGTAAAAATAAAATTTAAATTTTTATAGGATATGAGTGATTGTTAGGAATAATCAGGAATTCAACAAATTTACCTTCATTTTTGGGATATTTTATAGATTCGTACGTTATTATAGTTTCATTTGTTTTGAGGGAAAAATGTGAAAAAATATAAAAATGTATAATTTTATATTTGTACATACTCATATTATCTATCAAATTATTATTCTTTTTTATTTTAAAATCCAATTTAATTAAACGTACCTACACGAAATTGATTGAATTGAAATTGGTAATATCCGTATCGAATTGTTTAATAATAAAATTTTACAGAAGGATATTCAAGCACAGTATCCTAATTCTGTTTTCTTCTAACTATGCATATTCACTTAGCAGATAAAATTAAATATAAATGTTTAATTATAAGCATTTATCATGAAAAAATTTCACAATCAATGTGGAGTTGACATTTTTTCTTCTTTAAATGAAATTTTACTTCAAATAGACTGTTGTTCAAAATTTAGAGATTTTGCATATTTTAATCAAATTTTATTAAAAGAATTGAATAAAATAAAAAGCTACTATTTCATAATCAAAATATAAATCACATGTGTTGAATATGTTAACGTATTTATAATAGGAGGGCGTCTAATAAAGGAATAAGCTTTATAATCACATAATTATTTGCTAAATTATTTAGCATTGGCCAAACATTTTCGTGTTCTTTTTTGCAACAAATGGATAAATTCAAAAGCAACTAGTAAAATGTAGCAACCACCAATGATTAAATCATGGAATAGAAATAGGGAATCATTAGGAGGTTTGAGGTAAGTCAGTGTGAAGTCAAGATTTATCTGGAATTAAATGTATCATCCAACGTTGTATCTAATTTACGGAAATAGTTTTATGAATGAACCTTTATTGTGCCAAAGACGATAATATTTTGTTAACTACAACAAGATGGAACAGACATGCTGCAGCCTTTGGGTACATTTCAGATTTCCATAGAATTATATTAAGCCAAATCTCAAGGTTTACTGTTTTCAGAAAATTTCATGAGGGGCAGATGTTTTGCAAAGAAACATGCTGTGTGTGTCCTGCTTTCTTCTGTAAGAATGAAAGTGAGATGATCATTCGGCAGTGACCACAGAGATCAGAACATTTGGAGACAGCTCCTTTCACTGATCAATTTCAGTTCAACCAAATCACTCAGTCTCTTCATATATAAAGAAATAGGCACTTCCTATCGGCTTTCTTTTATCAAAGAAATAGAACATTATTAAATATGTTATTTGGCTGGAGATATATGGAATTGCAACACACGCGTTCATGTCTTTGCAAGAAGTACTGCGACTAGTATGAGACACACGATTAAGGTCTTTAAGTATTATGTTTAGCTTAAAGTTCCTCTTGATTTCATTTTAATAGACGTTGCTGCTGAAACATAAAGTTCATATACCTGATGATTTTCTACTTATCAAAGATATTAACTGGTTGATTTATGTGTGTGTGTGTACTTGATATATATCCAAACCTAAATCTTCGAGCATTTGTCAAGGTTTCTCTTGGAAAGAAAAGAGCAATTTGTACATTTCCTTTGAGAATAAATGTAAGGCATGAATACAGCGCTTTGAATGAATGAAACCCATTGCCACAGGAAAACTTCCTTATTTTGCGTATTAAAGCTTGGTGTGTAATCTGTACACATATAAAAAAGAGACTACAATTCCTATCATTTTTGTATGATTTTGTTATATAATTTCGTACTTTGCAATTGCGACGAGTAATACAAAAGATCATGTATGTTTATTATAACTAATGAATAGAGTTAATGTTTAGGTATCATAAGCCTATGTTTTCAAGCCAAAATTCATTTTAATCTTTCAAAATAGTTTTATAGATAACTAACCAAATTTGAGAATTTTTTAAACTTTGAACATCATATTATTATTATTTTAATAGCATTAAAGAGATTCAATATAGCAGTTTAACAAGGTTTCCGAAAAGGTGAATTTTATTATGTAATCCGGAAATGTTTATACAAATCTGGTAAGTGATGTATATAAACTTAGCAAAATTAATTACTCAGTGATTAGACAGTATCTTTTTTTTCATTCAAATTTAATAAGGCTTAGTTTTAAATTTTGTCACCTCATTACGTACATGAAAATTCATACGTACCATGAAGAATTTGTGATATTTTTAACAAGTGGAATGTATTTATAAGCCAATTTTAAACTGTATCAGGTATAATTTCAAAAGAAGAAGTATAACCCAATTTCTACCTGTCAAAATGCTTTTAAATTGCCAAAAATGAGCAAGATTGCAATTGAAAGAAAAATCTAATTGAGGTTAAATTGTTTATAAATGTTATTAAAAATACACCCTAAAATTTTTTTCTGTCCAGAAACTCTTATTTGCATTGCTACTCAAAACCAAAGATCAAAAGACGACAAATCAATAATATGAATTTTATACCCACTTCAAAGTTCTTGTATGTAACCCTCTAAAAAAAGCCCTTTCTTTCTTTTACTCAGCAAAAAAATTGACTCTTGATTATAATCAGAAGCAAATCGAATTAGTTTGGCGAAGAGGAATGCCAAACGTTCTGCAGGGAAAACGATAAAATGATTAAAATGTCATCTTATTCTATATATCAGCAGTTCAGTCGGTAATTTCTCCTTTTCTGAACAAACTGCCTTTTCTGTGACTGTTTTTTTATAAATGATGGAAAGAAAGACGGGGTAGTGAATCCAGCTTTTAAATTTGATTATTTATTCACTTAATGTGGAGTTTATTTTGATTTCTATCACTGATCTTCCTAGCCATTTGTTTATTTAAATGCAACTTTCCTTATTGAATTAAAGATAATAAATATTAATGAAGTATATTTCTTAAAAGATTTTTTTAGCATTTAGTTTTGTTAGAATAATTTTTGTCTTAAAATCATATCTATAGAAATTATTGCATTGCAATAATTATTTTATTCATTGTTAAAGTTTACTTTATCATTATTCCATAAAACTTCATACTGATTCTTTTGAAACTATCACATTTCTATTTAGAGTTAAAGCTTGTTTGCATGAGGTTATTGTTGTGTATGTCTTATTATTATCATCTTGTATTATAATAATAGTTAAATTCTAAGTATTTTTCTAATATTAATACAAAATACTGTCTTAAGATAACGTTATGTACACACACACACACACACACATATATATATATATATATATAAATTCTATATTACCATTAAAAGGGGTTTTAAGTTTATTTATGAAATATCCGTATTAATAAAATATCATTGAAAATTGTATTAAGAAAAATAGATTTATTGCATGGTACATATAGATTACCCCACAAAACTTATATGCATATAATATATCCCTTTATGTTTGAATTTAAATTACAGCTATTAATCGTATAATGATCTAAGTTGAATATTCCGGGCATATGAATAATGAAAGATAAATTTTGGTGATTACTTTTCTTGTCTTTTAAATTTGAAATATTTCTCAAAATAATTTTGATTCCAATACTGTGGTGTGTGTGTGTGGCCTTTGTTTGAATCCTTTCTTCATTTAGTACATTGATTTACTTTGATGTAGTTAGAGCTTGTAGCAAATAATATAAAATTAATTTATATATATATATATATATACATGGATTCTTTTATAATTTTAATTTATTAAAATTCTGGCTTTTTAGCAGAGACGGACAGAAAAATTATATGATTTTTTATATTACTAATATTTTAAATTCAACTTAACTGCATTTTTCTAATTATTCTAAGCAGGCATGCACATATTTAAATAAACAATATGATAATATACTTTATATTCCCTCTATGCATAAGTTAATGATTTATTTAACACGCTTCAAGTAAGAGCGTTACGTTCTTTTAAATTCAAAGCAATAATAAGAATTAAAAGTAGAATTTTACTTAATAAATGTTTTAAACAGTAAAATATTTATAAAAAAGATTTATCTTTGTATGAAAATAAATTTCATTGTCAATTAAACTTGTAGCATAATGCTGTTAGACAGTGATATTACAGTGTGTTTTATAAAAAGTATTTAAAACAAAGATAAGCATCTAAATAACTTACATTAAAACATAATTCTCTATTGATGTTGAAAAGCTATTTAAAATGGACTTAAAATAAAACTTTTATGATCAAGAGCAGTTTACTTAAGCTTTTAATTTTTAAAATAATATATTTCTTTATAAAGACTGAAATATTTTATTCAGCTATAATGTAAACTTAAATAATTTGTAGGCTTTTTATAATGCGATAATTTAAGTTGAAGATTTATTAAATATGTAATAGTTTCTGATTTAGAAAAGTTTATTTTATTACTTAAGAAGGGATCTTTTTGAGAAAGATTTCTTAAATAAACACTGATCACATGAATAAGCGTGAAATTTCGTCAAAGTTTTCGTTTTAAGTTAATAAGAATCTCACTTAATATACATGGCAATATAATACCTCAATATTTTGTTGAATATTATTGCATTAATTTAACCTAGAATTTCAAAATTAATAATTTGAATTACTTTTAAAATTCTTATTAAAATTTAACGATTAAAAAAAAAACGTTTTAAGTTAAGTTATTTCGAAGATTTTAAAGAAAAAATAATAATTTACATTCTTAAAAATGTTCTAAAAAGTGCAAAAATTTGAAGATATAAATAGTTAAATCAAATATCATATGTTTCTGCCAAGTGTTTTTTACATCACAGTTTGCAAATATTTAAAATATGTGATTAACAAAAAAGTGAAAACATCAAAACAAATATGATAAAATGAAATGTTTTTAAGCTGTTGATTATAATATATTGAACACACAAATTATTAGTTTTGGGTGAGGGTGGTGATATGAAAGCGCCAAAGAAACACAAAATAGAGCGACTGAGCTAACATGCAAATACAATTAAACAATTCTGATGTTCATTTAATTAAAGTTGGCACAAAGAATATATAACAAAAAAGTAAATAAAAAAAGCATGTCAAACACTTACCTTTTTCAAAGAAGTGTCATGTATTCTGGTTATCTTCCATCCACCTTCTTTTTTCTAACGATCATCCTTAAAAGCTCTTGTAGTTATATGATTTGTTAATTTAATTAAAAATATCTGAGAAAGAGCGAAGAGAGAAGAAAACAAAGCAGATAGAATTTTAAAGGAAGTCAGTAATTAATTTTATACAGCAACGAAGAAGTACCGGTGAATGCTATCAGATACAAACTTAAAAAAGCAGTGCGAGTAAAAATGTGCTGGGGTAAATATTTTGAGTGATCTTTTATCCCCACTTTTATCAATTTACTCAGCTGAATTAATTCTCAAGAAAAATATTCTTTTATGCCACCCCAATAATCTATTATATTGAAAAACTATTGAATAACATCATTTTTAATTAGAATGTAATTAAATTTCAAAACCTAAATGCTGACTTATAAATTATCTACTGATTATTGTTATCTGTTGTAATCTAATGTTATCTGTTGATAACAATTATCTATAATGTTTCTAAACCTTAAACATTTCAGGATACTTTTTGTGCATTTAGTAATTTCACTTAATAAGGTATTTTCTTTTTTATTAAAATTATCTATTTGTTAAAACTAAATTGCAACAAAAGATTTAAGTAAGATACAATTAAAAGTTTTATCTGTTAACATTGTAATATTTTAGTCTTCTAAAATGGAAGAAAAGTTTTTATTTTAAGATAAATTTTTAGTTTGATCGTACAACAAGTCATTTAAATAATTAAATAAAATAACATTTTTGAAAAAATTATATTATCTTAAAAATTGTTTACGAAAAAAGACATAATTTTACATGCATATTAATAACTAAATAATTAACATTTTTCCTCCCTTGGTGTGTTCATATAATAAGATTAATATGAACTTGCTATATTCAAAAATTATGTTTGCAGCTATATTCATATAAGCATATAATAATATGATTTTATGAATATAGCTGCATAACTTCCTACAAATATATAAATAATTTCAAATAAATAAATTAATTACTAATCTGTTCTTTAATTTATTTTGTTAGAGTTATTTTATATATTCAGAGGATCATTCATCTAAAAAAAGAGGATTATTTTAGTAACGTTTGAAAAACATTATGTTTAAAAACATTTGATTGAAAAATTGAAGAATAATGTATAAAAATATTCAAATTTTCTCATAGAAATTGCTCACGCGTTTTTTAAAATCTTATTTAAAAACACAACAATTATTTATTCTAATGATTTTTGATGTCGTAAAATTTAATCTATTTATATATATATTAAGAGATGGTGTCAAAGTCATAATGAAATACATAAATTTGTAGCTTATATTTTATGTGGTAATATTTATTTACTATATCTTTAGATTATTTGCCAATATATATTTATAGAAATATGTATTTATACAATGATAATGATATCTCATTATTTTCTCTAATAATTAACATTAAGATTCTATTTTTTAATTTATCAAAATTCTAAATAAATGCATATTGTAAGTAAAATGATACATATCACTTTTTGAATTGCACAAAGATTGATAAAAATACATAATATAAGTAGAATATGATTATTCTTGATTGATATAATAACTAAAAATTATAATAATCATAAATAGAAGTTTGAAGTTAATAATTATAAATAGAATTTAATATCCATATTATTATTTACAGATAAAACAAAATTTTTTAATGTAGTGAAAACGTTATATTTATTCCTCCCCTTAAATTTTTAATCCAATTAAAAAGGCAATTGGATCAAATTCAAGAATTGTAATTTTATCATTTGTAATTTATTTTCAGGATAAATGAAAAATAATTTACTTTTGCAAGATAATAATTTAATATTTAAAATATCATTTAAATATTTTGATAAATATTAAGCTCAAAATAAAGTCACTAAAGATGTTTGTGTCTAACTTGTAAATAATTAGATCCCAATTATTTCTGATAGCATAGAAAGAGACTACAATTTATTCACGAAAACTAAGATTAAAATGTGCTAAAAAATACATTCATTATGTGTACTTTTACGTATATCATCTTGGAAATGTTTCAATTACTAAAATTGATCTCAATTTTATTAATCAGTACATGAAAAGTATTCAAATATCCTACTTAAATAGAAACTAATTACTCAGTAATAAATCAATTAAAACAATTAATTTTCAATGAAATGCATAATTTTCAATGACTAAAATAAAAATTTCTTTTTAAATTGATTTTTACACCAGATAAAACAATTAGTTATTTCATTTTTGTAACAATCTATATTTTTAAGTGAAAATTTTTGGTATTTCGGAGTGCTTTTAAAATTTTTAAGAATAGACACAATACGTTAAAAAATTAATTCATTAATTTGACTTTTTATATGGCATTTTTGCATCATATTAAGTAAAAGCTTACATATTTTGAAGGATATTAAAGTCTTTCTTGCCTACTTTCTATTTAATTAGAAAATTCATTGCGATGCGTTCTTGTTTTCATATCTTTAGGATACGTTCCCCATTTTAAAATTCTGGTAGAATAAACACGAAAGCATCTCTTTTAAAATTAAGGGATCCATAGACGACATAAATGAGGCAAACTACATGTTTTGGAAATGTTTATGCATTTCTACACCATTTCGGAAGTTATTTGAATATAGAGCATCTCATTTCCTCGTTTTTGGAAGAAATTATTACAAAGAGGATTAATTTATCTTTGTGTTACAAAACTCATTAGCACTACGAATAAGTTTAGTATGTTTACGTGTATACTAGTTTCTTTAAACGGCTCTAAAATGTTTGAAGAAAAAATGCAGTTTTCCTGAAAGAAACCGTTAAAAGAAATTATCTCAAGTTTTACGAAAAATATCAACATTTATGATATCGAGATTCTTAGAATAAGAAAGAATACAAACATTATTCTACAAAATAGTAAAACGATATGTATGTGCAATATGTTTGTATAGATTTCAAAGTATATTAATTTGCGTGGTAGAGTCAAAATTTAAAAATTAAGGAATTAAATTTCATTAACTAACTATTAATCTGAAAATAAAACGGAAATGAATAAAAAAGAAATATAAGATGAAGCGGGAAATATTAATGTTACGTTAAATTCTGAAGTTTAGATGAATCAATGGAAAAAGAAATTTTTTTTCATAAAAACATAAGACAAATTCACATTATTTTATTTCATAAAAATATATTAAATAAGTTTGAAATCCTACCGAACGCTTTGTATCTCCAGTTTAGTAGTTAAAACTCAAGCTATTTTCTTGTTCTCACTGCTATTTCTTGTAAAAATATTTGTATTTTTGTTTGTGTAGTAATAAATATTTTATATTTAACTACTCAACTGATTGAATAGTATTTCAGTTATTGAAGCATGACATCAAAAGGAGATTTAATAAATTATCAGAGTAAGGTGTTAAAAATACGAAACTAAACCTTTTAACAGCGTAAATTTTAATATAAACTTTGACGTATTTAAAACGTTGCAATAATATGTAAATTGCAATTTGTAGGTCGTAGTATTGTGCTTTGGAGGATCCATCAGAATACAAAATGACTGAACACTAAAACATTTTAAGGTAAAAGAAAAGAATCTTATATGCTTCTGGATAAAAAATTTTGTAGATTTGAAAGTCCTCTTTTTCTGAGTAGGCCTTAAAGATTTCGATCTCTTCCCGTAGAAGGAAACATCAAATAAAACGATTCTTCCTTTCTGCTTCATAGACGGAGGTGCACATCTAGAAAGACAGATAGAAAGGCCAATAAAATTCAACCAACCTAGCCGAAGTTGCCAAAAAATGTGGTTAAGACGGAATTTATAGCTTGGAAGCGGCTGAAGTTGCGTTAATATTCGGACAAAATAACAATATGTCAGGCTACACTTATCATAAAACAAGTAAAGAAATGGAGTTTGGTGCATCAAATAGAAAAAATCGGATTTCTTGGCTGGTATACTTTAGCTATATGCTCTGGATAGAGAGAACTTCCTCGATTATAGCTTATAAACTCATATTATTGTAGTTACATAAATTCGGTTATTTCTTCCATTCGAAGCATTACTTCGCCAGTGGTATACATTTTTTATCTATCAGAATATAATATTTTTATTACTTTGAGAGTAATATTTTGATAGGAAGGAAATGATTCGCAATGGAAAGAAAAGACACAAATTAAAGCAATATATTTCTTTGTCCCAAAATCGTAATAACTCTAACCAGAAGCGAGTTCTTTTTGTTTAAAATCAGAATAAATATAATTTTACTGAAGAAGATCTTTGAAAAAATTGGAAAATAATATTCACAAGCAAAACAACAAATATTGCTTGGAAAATTATAAAATAAGTGTTCTTATGAAGCAAATAGCAAGTAACAAAGTATGAAACAAGTCTAAGATATTAATTCTAAATTAATATAAAACTTCATAAGAAAATACTAAAGAATATCAAATAAGGAAGACAATTTTGAAAGCTGTAAGTACTTTCTAAGTTAAGTGAAAAGTCAGAGTAATCAGAAAAAACAATACATTATTTTACATTTTACTTTAGGCACATCAATTTGTAGAAAAAAAAAACACCTTAATTTATGTAAACTAAAACATACATTTTTATGATGGAATAAAATAAAAAATTGTTAACAAAGTATATTTGTGATATTTTAATGTATCATTAGCATTATATAATTTGCTTACATTCACCAGCAGTTAAGTTTAAGTTACCACCAATTAAGTTCTTTGTTACAAAAACATGGATATAGTTGTACACCATACATATAAACTGAAATAATATTTTCTGAAATATGTTTTTCATTTTAAATATATATAATCAGTTATTATAATATTATTTGCATAGTGATACCACATTAAAACTGAAATTGTTGAAATGTAGAATTGGTTAAAAAAACCAATTATGTTGCAAAAGAAGCAATATTTTTTTAAGATAAGCAGAATTCAACTTAAAAATTCATCTCTGTATTTTTAATATATATATATATATATATATATATATATATATATATATATATATATATATATATATATATTTGTTTGGGGAAAAAGAAATCCATTATTTTTATGTGAACTTTATGTAACTTCTCTTGGATTCACTTTGTAAAAAGGTTTAAAACCGCTTTCATGTAGATTTTTAGGTCTTGCGCGTTACGACTGCTGACATCAGGTTAACTTCGATAATTTTTGGTATTTTATAGACATTTTCGACGATGCTGTATCCACATGCGAGGTGCATCTCTAACACCAAAAATACCCGAACGGAATCGACGTAACAAAAATTGTACGTAACTGGTTGTTACAGTCTTATATAGAACGATAAACACCTTTCAC
>JAPDSC010022523.1:878779-897265 GCA_026290005.1 Latrodectus geometricus
TATATTTATTCACACATGTATATATATATATATATATATATATATATATACCTGCGTGAATAAAAATATTGATGTACAACCATGATGACCAATTTCCCATTAAATAGAGTTATTTTATTTGATATTAATATTCATGTTACAGAAATAACATTAAAAGTGTACTTTTTGTATGTAAACATATAGCAAATGATTTTGCTCCTATTATTTGCAAAACATTTTTATAAATATTATGCTTATGTAATCAAAACCATATGAGTTATATTTACAATTTATAATGATATCAAAAGAAAAGGAACAATTTTTTTTATATTCATTGTTTACAATTCACATTTACTTTTTTGATTTACATTTTATTATTTTTGAGTAAAAATCACTTTTAGGAATATTTATATCTTACGTTTGTTTTGAGAGATTCATATTGGCCAAAGTTAATGCAACTATTATAAATTTACTTAATTTTAGTATAATTATTTTTTTACGGCTTAAAAAGCAGTGAATTGAATAAAAAGGAATATTATGATTCGTACTATTAATAACAAAATAAGTAAGAACATATATATGTTTATGAATCACTTTACAAATTATATCAAAAGGTGCATGAGTCTTCCCATTTATCCTGGTTTTAAATATAAGATTCTATAAACATTCTTTTAAATAATATAATGCAACAAAAATATTAGTTTCATAATATTTGTAATAAATAATGTAACAAAAATAGAGTACTGTCCAAGAAAAATTTATAACATCTTTAGCTCTGTGTAATTTTTATGAAACACTGTTTATAATAAATATTTTTCATTTAATATTTTTGATTATTTACAATCAGTTTCTATGCCTTTCTCAAATCTTCTTGAATAAAAAATCTTATTCTATAAAAATTGAAATTTATCTAAGCTATTCATTTAGCATCAAAATCTTGTTCAAAAATGGTTTTTCCGAGATTTATATTTTAGTATCTGGTTAAATATTTCATAATTCTTTAAACTTGTAAAAACTATTAGAAAATCTGGTGAGTTCACTTATTAATTTATTTTACTTAAAAAGTAGTTTTACTAAAAATTTAATTTAATATGAAATCATATACACATTCTTTTTATATATAAAAACTATGAAGTTGAAGAACTTAGTATAAAGGGGAAATTTATCTTATAATGCAGTTATAAATGAATAATATCATTACTACAACGTTGTTGATAAAGTTATTATTGGAATAACATATCAGTTATGTATGAATGAAAAATTATTATCGAATATTATAGAGCCTGGTAGAAAAGATTTTCCTAATTCTACCATCTATGGCATGGAAAATAAAGAAGCATAATAGCTAATGCATCCATATCATAACGATGAGTAGGGTATATACTATATGGAGCAAATTTTTATTTTCATTTTCTGCTTCATAAGTGATGTTATCACAAAAGTGTGTAAAAATAATACTAGTGTTGTTTGAAGCAGAAATTTCAATGGATTCATTATTATGTCTGTCTGAATAAAGGGTCTAGTTGTAGAGTTCTTCAAATTCTAATATTGATGGAAAAGTTCAAAGAAATTAAGAAGCAAGTTGTTAAAGTTAAAGTGACTTACCGGCTGTCCTCTAACGGCTGATTTGACCATGGTGACTTCAGCGTTCCCTGGCAGAAGAACCGCCTCCGGAGGGGGGCACCTTTCGGGCCCCTCCGCAGCCGCGGCTGCTGCCACGCATCTCTGTCGGTGTTCTTGAGCCATTTTAGCCATTTGCTGATTTCTTGCCTTCCTCATGCTTATCCTCTTACCGAGGTATCCAACTGTTGCATATTCAAGCAAGGAAGCGAACACCATCACGAAGCAGGTTCCTAAGTAGACGTCAATACTCTTGACATACGAGATTTTGGGTAAGGCGGAGTTGGTACTGGACATAAGGGTGGTCATTGTGAGCACGGTGGTGACCCCCAGGGCTACTCGGGCGGGTGTTGCGTTTCTGTGAAGCCAGAAAGACACCCATGAAATGATGACTATTAACCCAGCTGGGATGTAGATTTGAATTAGGTAGTAGCCCATGCTCCGCACAAACTGAATCTCACACACTAATCTCGAATAGTTACCTAGAAGCAAAATTAAGAGTATGATATTCTTCAAAAATTGTAGCGTTCAAATAACAAGAAATACTTTTTATTCCACTTAACATTTGTGCTTTCTAGTAAAATAAAATTCTGTTAATTATAATAAATAGCATTTCTGTAACAACCAATTAAAGAGGTGCGAAATTTTGTATGTGATCCATTTTTCATTCACAAATTACTTTATTTGATATTTAGTTTTTCTCTACAATGATATTAAAATTTCTGATGATTTTCCACATATTTTTGATGTGTATCAATATTTAAGTTATTTTTCATAATTTTTACTTTTAAGTAAGTAACGGAATTTCTTATACAAACAAATATTCTGGGAATTTAAACGTATTCACATTCTTGTTACATATTTTCTATGATAGTGAGTTCAAATTTTTATTTTGTAACTACATTATTGTTGAAATGAATATTATTAAAAACATTAGAGGATTCCTAACAATACAATAATAATAATAAATGTTTGTTAATTAGATAACTTTAAAAACATTTATACCTGTCGAGAGGTGTTCTTCTTTTTGGTCTTGACGATGGCCTAAAACTTTGAATTGGGGTAATTCGACATCTGTCGACATACCAATAGATTTCTCTCCGTCTCCCCACTTATACCTTATGTCTCTCATTGTGTATCCGACTGAAAATATATAACATCATTTTAGCGTCTTAGCTATTTGTAAAATTAAAATTTTAGAAATATGTTTAGTGAGAAGAAAATTATGTAAAATTTAAGCTACAGAAATTAAACCACAGAAGTCAAGAAACTTGTATAAAAATAATAAGAAATATTATTTATGTCTTTTTATATTTAAAATTAATTGCCTAAAGGGAAGAAATTTAAAGCTGGAATTCTTAATTTGTGGGTAATATATTTGGAGGAAAAAGAATTATTTTCATTTTCTTTTATAATAAGAACTTTTTTTTTTATCTTATTAACATTTATAATTAAATTTGAAATTATAAATATAATAAAAATAAAAGAGACTTAAGGAACATGAAAATATCTTAAGAGATTTAGTTAGTAAAGTAAGAAAGCTTTTACAAAATTTATATATTTTTATTTCTAATAATCAGTTTAGTAATGATAATTATATTTTTGATGAAAAACTGGAACAATACTGTTATTAGCTAAGGAATGAGAGTTAAAAGTAAGCAAAATGGTTACATTCAATTAGATTTCGTATTATTAATAGAAGATATTTTACATATAATTCTAAAAATTTATATTTTCTAAAAACATATTTCATTACCTATTCTGAATTATAATCTGAATGAGAATGACAAATTAGTTAAGACTCAATTGTGAAAGATTCAAACTCATGAGAAAATTGCTTTGTTTATTTTAGGGCGAAATAGCTGCTCAAAATCTCATCAGTATTAGTTGCACCAAAAACCTCTAATTATTAAAAAAGAGATAGACAGATTTGTTTTCTTTGAGAAATATGTTTTTATTTTTGCCTTATTATCAAAAGCAATCAAAACTGTTTTTTTTAGCTTCACCTTTGTGAAGTATAACCTTTTGTTTATTTTAAGCCAAAGAGCTAGACAGCGTAATGCTAATAGGAATATTGCAGTTTAATACCTCAGAAAATAACCATGAAAAGTAAAATCTTTGAAGTTTCTCTTAAAAAATGTTTCATGAAGTTTCTTTTCTGCCCAAACTTCAGTTATTAAAAATGCACATTGTTTAATTTCAATATAACATTTAGAAATTATTTACTAGCTACTAGCTTTAATGTTAAAATTTATTGCACAAATAATTACGGTTCTAAAATTATTTACACTGTATTGATTTATTTAAATTATTATGTCGCTAGAACTGTTTTAATATAAATAATATACTGAAAATATAAATATTAAAATAACACTATAGTTAAAGTATATATTATTCAACCACTAAAATATTTTATGAAGCAGTTAAACAAGAAATATTTTCATTAATATTTTAAACTTAATTAATAGTCTTCAGATAATTTCAAAGATCATCTTTATATTGTATGTATTCAATAACCACTCTCTTAAATATTTATTATTTGTAATAATACAATCTGAAAATACAAAAAAGCTTGCAATGATGTTTTTTTTTAAAGAATTAGTTATATTAAAAAATCATTGATATATAGAGAATTTATCAATATTATTTATTATATTATTTAAATTAATAGTAAAATCACATATTTTTTTTAATTTATACATATATCAGATTTATTATAATAACAGCTTTATTAATTATGTGTAATTAATATTGTAATTAATTTGTATTTAGAGGAGATACATATATGATAAAATAAATACTATTTTTATTTATACAAAGTTTTAAATAAATTCACTTACAACTTTCAATTTCGAGAAAACACACTTGTCTGTCCATAGGAAAGTACTGTAAATCCATAGGACACCCGGCAGTTACAGTCAATCTAGAAATAAAGCGTAAAAAACTATAATGTGAGCTGTGTATATTTATGGAGACATATTTTAAATATTATTCTATATATCTATAATATATATATATATATATATATATATATATATATATATATATACACACACACATGTATGTAATCCTTATAGTCATAATCCTCATATTCTGTTAAATTTGTTTGTTGTCATCAGCTATAGAAATACATGTGTTAAGAATAACTTAACTCCTATACTTATAAGAATTTAACTCCTTTATGTATCCTTAACAAAAAATTACTACATAAGTTTTGCTAAAGAATGAAAATCTGAGGATTTAATATCTAATTCTTTATGTCTTAAATGCTCTTTATTAATTTCTAAACAAATTTTAGTATATAATAACATTTAGTAAAATTAAGTAATACAAATTTATCTTCACAGATTTATTCCTGTACTTTAAGAAATTAATTTAAGATAGATATAACTCTCTCTCTCTCTCATTAATTTCTAAAGCCATATTTCAGTTTCTCTCCAAATAATAAGTTTGTCTAAATGTTTCAAAAATCTATGTCACAGTTACAGCAATTCTTACGTTGTGAATTGAAGTAATCTCAGTTGGAACTGTTTCTTGAAGTTAAATTTATAGTTTCTTCCTGAAAACAAACTAATCCCCCAACAGAATAATACTACGAAAAGACAAAGTATTGATGGCTTCAGTTCTCCCTTCATATGATAGAAACGTTAATGGTAGCGTTCTCAGGATTTACCGAGAGACGCACAATTAATGACTTTCATTGATAATAGCTTACACATACACTATGCAGAGGTAAAATGTGGTTAGACTTCTAATACTAACAATAAATTCTCAATCTCCTGTGGGTAAAGTTTGTTGTGTTATGACTGTTGGTACGTGATGCTGCAAAAATCCTTAGAGATTATTCAACCAGGTTAATAATTATACACCTGGGAAAATGCTCGTAATTTCTACAGAACAGTAGATTAAGTTAAGATATACTTGAGTTAGCTAGACTTCGAAGACTCATGCTTTGAGTTGCTTCCGGAAAATATTTTTGCAGAATGATAGAGTATAATTCCCTGCATTTCTGATACAATAAGGAATAGAAGAAACAGATACGATATATGCATTGTGTACAAAGTATGGTGTATAAATTCTGCTCATAAATATATTAATGTAGATACTTTAGTGCAAATACGTTCAACAGAAAAAGAATAAATAATCCAAGAAAATTTATAGACAAGAGAAAGTATTTTATTGCTCATATAATATTTTCTATTATAAGTTCAGAAATACATTCCTCTTTTTATATTTTAACTCATAAATGTATAAGATATTTTTACTGTAATCCTCATTTGTGATATCACAAAATGTTTATCATTAATTCAGATTAAATTTAGTTGTTTCAAGCAGTGAAGTTATACTTAAAAAGTAAAAATAAAGCAATTTTCAGTTTTTTTATTTAATAGCCCATTTCAGTTAATTATAAATTATACAGATTTAATGATGTCTGTATTTTATGAATGATCTTATGATTTCAAATGTGATCAAAGGAAAAAAGTTTCAGTTATAGCTTTGGGAAATGTTATCCATATTAAAAAAAATCATTATTATTTCTCTTAAGTTACAAAATAAAGTAATTTTTATTTTAAAAAATTACTTCAATTATATAAAGTTTTATATATAGAATTAGGTGATTTTTTTATTAATTTTCTTTTATGATCAATATTGATGAATCAATTCTGCAAGCTTATATAGTAACTTAAAAGCAAAGAATTTTTTATCGCTGTTTAAACTCCAATTATTTCCGGAAATTTCAATACTTGCACAAGAAGAAAATAAAGTTCTCAAATATTTGTGCACATATTTAAGTAACCACTTTATTTTCTTCATCAACATTAATTACTTGTATTTTAAATCATTACAAACATTAACATCATGCTTCGCAAAGACAATATTTTTTGAGAAAATAATTCACTTGATTTGTGTTCACTCAAAGTTTTGAATTTGTATTTGATAGTTTGTGTGTGTGTGTGTGTTTTGATTATTATATATATATATATATATATATATATATATATATATATATATATATATATATTTGATGAAGATATTAGAAATTGGTTTTAAAGTTAGCTAAGTCTAAGAAATTTAACGAAAATTATGTTGTCCAAAATGCCATTCTTTCACGTTTGTGTATGACTGTTTAAGCAAAATGAACAATTCCTTATCTAAAGGATTTATTGTGTCATTAAACAACTTTTTTAAAAGGAAATATATTATGAGCAGAATATTCGTTACATGAATAGTTCGAATTTTTGCTTTACAGTCAAAAATTTCATTTATAGAAATATTTAGAGTTATAATAAAATACTTTATAAGCTGGTGGTAATTCGAAATTAATGTAAGCGAAAAGCAATGAATAGTTGATAAATAATTAAATTCACTCTCTGCTTACATATAAATCAGTTTTATTTTAAAAATTCAAAGTAATAATATCGTATAGTTTAAATGTTTCTTCAACTTTCATTGAAGCTCAAATTAAATAAACCATGAGTTCATATAAGTTATTTCATACATAAAAACTAACAAAGAAACCAAGCTAACAAAACTAATTAATATTTTTTTGACAGAAAAATTTTACAATAAAATCATGCTGGTTTTTATTTTAGAAAAATATTTTGAAAAATGGAAAAAAGATAGATTGAGCTTAGAAAGAGTTATACATAAATATAATTTATTATTAAAACTAGAAATTTATTATTGAAAATGAGTAGGATAAAATGCCAACGAATTTAAGTAATTTCTAGTTTACTATCGAAATTCTCATTTGCAGCTAAAAAATTTTTACATTATTGATATTATTAATATTTAATTATAGCACATAATTAAAAATATAGCTCAAATTAATTTAGCTCTATTCTTACATTTAATTTTATATCCTATAAAAGTATGCTCTCATAATGTAAGTTACAAAGCACCAATAGAGCTTTCCATGTGCGTATACTAAGACACAAACAATGGCCTCCGAGCATTAAATTACATTCTCATTAACACAAAGGAAGTAGTTGAAATCTTATTATACACATATATAGAGGTTACCACAAACTCCAATGAGTATTTTGATATCTGACAACAGTGTACTCAGGCAATGATCATAAAGTGACTGAATAAATAAGGATTAAATGTCAGAATATTTTCCAAGGTGATGCAGCCTTATTTCAATTTTTTTCTCTCAGCTAATTAAATAATACAAAAAAAATTCATGCCATATTCCGATTGTATATTGTGTCATAAGTGTTAGAGAATAAATTTTGCTCAAATTTTACACTCTTACACAATTATAATTTAAATTATTTCTTACCTCATACATTCATTCATTATTTATATTTCTCTAAGACTTTGAATATTGAATGTTTCTTTAAATTGAATATAATTAATGTTTTTATTAGAAAAAAGTAATGCATAGTTGAAATCATAAATAGTGATTAGTCTTTGATTAGAATTTGTTTTCTTAATTTTACTATAGCTTATAGTATTTCCATAAAATTTTGAAAATAGAAAATATTTTGAAATTTAAAACAATTAATGTTTTAGTGGAATAAAAATAATGCTTTGCTGAAAATGTGAATCGTTTTAAATGTTTGATTAGAGACTTTAATTATAGTTTATAGAGTGTTTTTATAAAATTTTGGAAAAAAGTTCTTGAAATTTAAAACAATTAATGTTTTATTAGAATAAAAATAATTCTTAGTTGAAATTATGAACTCATGAGTTTTAGATTAGAGTTTGTTTCCTTAATTTTAAATATTTACATCTTTCCTAAATGCTAATTAAAATATTTATGAAATAAAAACGTCATTTAAATGCTAATAATCCAAACAGCATTTGCTTTTTAATGACATGGCACAGTTGAAAGATCATGCATCTAAATATCTGAAAACGTATGCAATATACATTATTAAAACAAATGTTCGTAACTGGTTGTATTATCAAAATACTAATCTCTCTATTTTGGTATATTTATTTCAAGAAGATTGTTTTCTACTGAATATTTTAAAATGCACTTTATCGTTTAATTCGTGGATTTAAGTAATGGAATGTTAAGACAAATCGAAACATGAATTTTAATCAAAGTTGAAGATTTTTTAATGACTTTTATAAACTAGATTTTTAAATCGTGACATAGTTGAATTTAGCTGCGGAAGAGAATGATTCCGTAGTCGATTATAAAAACATTACGAAGCGAAAATTTCATGGAATTTTTGTCGTTACTTATATTCGCCAAATCCTTCTCTTTAATGGTTTCTTTCTATGTATTTCATCAGACAACTACATACAGTACTTGCTCCTTTCTTTTGTTTATTCAATGTTTCAATAAGGGAACTCAGATTTCGTGTTCAGTATTGCAGAAAAAAGAAGTTTATTCCGGAAATATTTTAGAAATCTCACTAAAGTGCACGAAAGGAGCCTAAAGATTACTATTCTACATATAAGACTTACAAAACAGTTTGATTTATGGTTGACATCCGGTTTTGGTGCTGGTCGTTTAAATAATCCAACCACACCCAGATTATTGTCGATATTTGAAATTCGTTCAAAATCAAGTTTAAGGTGTTAAATTAGAATTTGATTTAATCAAGTAAATTTTTACTATTAATTTATTTAATTATTAAGTAAATTTTTACTTAATAATTAAATACAATTAATTAATAATTAAATTATATAAAATGTAAATTTTCTTGCAGATAAATCAAGTAAATTATTTTCAGCCAATTATGAAGTTTAAATATTATACTTCAGATCAGAATCAGAACTGACTAGCATACATAAAACGCTGTAAGTATGTTTAAAATTCATCTGGAGCCACATGGAAGGTGCAGAAAAATATATTTTATTTCTTGGTTAAATAAATCCAATATATCATTGGTCAGCTACTGAATAAGAGTAATGTAAGCATGATAAAAATTCATTTTAAAATGATGCGTAGTTTATAAAATTTATGAAATGTATATTTTAATTAACATGTGGATGAAAAATAATCTGAATTGTAGTTGATTTCATTTTTTCTTTATATGCTTAGTAATTAAAGAGTGTTTTATGATATACTTATTTTATAAAACGTCTTTTAAAATTATTTTTGTTATTAAAGTATATGCAGGTATACACGTGTGCATGTATATTTGTTCAAGAAAGCACATGTGAGTGTACACACATATACATAAATATTCCCTTCTCTGGAATTTTCTTAAATTAATTAAAAATAAGCAAGCTAATTACGAATTTCCACGTTTAGTTAAATATAAAAAATATTTTATTTGTTAAATTATGTATAGTTATTGTTTTTGTATTTCTTGACTGATTACAAAATCGTTTCATTATACTTTATCCTTTTAATTAAATAAATTATCGTAATTATTTTAATAAATTATCTTAAATTACTTTATCGTTTTATCTTCTTTAAACTGATATTTTAACTTCATATGATTTAGTGGGGTGCCATCCCACAGAAAACTTTTTGCCTTTTTAAAGGCGATTGGTTTTCTTAATTTTATTTAAACATTATAACTTTGGTTTTATAATTTTTATTTTTACTTTCATTTTACTTAATTTAGATTTTAAAAAGTATGTACATTAATTTTTGTATTTTAATCTTTTATTGTTGAGTCTGGGTTTTATGAATAAAATATTTCTTTAAAATTTAATTTCTTAGCGCAGCTTGTCCTTTTTGGACCTTGCGTCATAAAACCCAACCAACCAAACAACCTACAAAATGTAAATCTGTTGATAAATGATGATTTCAACTATATTTGATACAATATTAAGCATTTTTTTTAAAAGTTACTACTTATAAAAAAAGTTACTATCTGAGGAAAAAATTAATAAAAAAATTGTATTTAATAATTTTTTCCTCAGAAGATTTGTACCATTTCAAAATTTTTAAATTAACAGGTTTATCTATTTTTATTTAACTTATTTAATAATTTGAAGTATGCTTACAGAATGGTATTTCATGATGATAATACAAACTATGTTTAGTAATTATTTGTAAATGAGTATTTTATAATTATATAATACATAATTATATTATTGCGAATTAATTTTTGACTTTAAATCACATTTCAAACAAAACTAAAAGAGCAATCCATTACAAAGGAAAAGCTCAAAACATAGTAAACAATCTATGCTCTAACGTATTATTTATTTATATATATGGAAAAATAACAAATTCAATGAAAAATATTGAGTTCTTCATCGTCAATTAAAAGAATTTTAAAAAGTTTTCTTAAAAAATTTAATCAAAATAAAGATGCACAAAACAAAACAAAAATTTATTGAAACAAAAAAAAAAAAAAAATGTTGAATAATATGAAACGATTTCAATTCGATTATATGCCTTTAATATCACAGTTAAAAGAATTATAGTAGGGTGTAAATATATTTATATAAGATATATAATAAGAGTGAGAATTTCAAGACTATTTAGTTGCTATTAGAAGAATAAATTCTAGTAATTAAAAGATTTCACGTTTCGAAAGACAAAGAATATTTCTTAATATTCCTCACTCAAGGTACATTTTCTGTCCGAAAAGGATTGAAGCTCTATTCTCAACAAAGAGTGCTCTGGACTCGTGAATGAAGTCACGGGAAATGCTGGTACTGAAGTAAGAGCCGAGACAGTTGTGATTAATTGAGAAGCGTAGAATGCAAAGACTACGTCATGCATGGAAACTTTTAGAAGAGCAAAGTACATTATAAAACTTTGGGAGCTAAATAGATGGATGGATAAATTGAAATGACTATGTCTCGTATTAAATTCGTTAGAGGCGAAATAAATTGAATTGCACCTTGGAGGCAATGGAAATGTGAGTCCTCTTACTCAATCTCTATCTTCAGAGATGGAATATTTTGTTCATTTCATTTAAATTAGCCTGAACTACATACGGAAAACGGAGCTTTATTTAGAATCCAGAGAAGCAAATTTTATTTTGGAGGTTTAAATTATAAATTGGATTATAATTTTAAAGAGGAATCAAAACAAAGTAAAGATACATTTAAAATATATCTATATTAATGAATCATGTGGTTATTATGAATAAGATGTTTAAATTACAGTTGAAATATTTGTATTTTATATCACTAAAATTTTAAATGTAATGTATTTTTACTATATTAACAAATAAGTTAATAGTTTGGCATTTGGGAACTAGAATAATTAAACAATCTGTATGTTAAATAACTGATGCCTTTAAACAATATTCAAATACTGCATTTTTCCCATTTCTAATAAAATATAGATACCAATTAATTTAAAACATATAGATACAAAGTAATTTAAAACATATAGATACCAAGTAATTTATAAAATATATAAGTAATTAATATACATATAAAGTTAAAGGAAGCACATGTATATTCTTGGGCTTTGTGTTTTGAGAATGCGTTTCCAAATATTCATCGAAAAATAATTAAATTTTAAATGATACACTCAAAACTTGTGTCAAATTTATGTTGGAATACAGATAAAAGATATTATAATGCAAAAATCAATGAAATTATGTTAAAAGGGGTTTGTGATGATTCATTAATTATTTTAATTATACTGAATATGAAACTAATCTAGAATGACTGCATTTATTTCCATATATTCGTAGAATGAAAAAACTTTGGTGATGAATAATGTAACTATTGCTGATTAATTATCAAAATATTTTATATTAGAGGAGGACAAAAAATTCATCCCATATTCTATATTTACAATATATACCATAATTTGAAGTATGCTTACAGAGTGGTATAAAATAATTCATATTTTGTGCACTCGTTCCACTATTTTTTATATAGCTATTTATATTTTAAAAAAATATAAATGAAAAATATTAGTCTCATAAAAGATAAATACTTTAATAAAGAGTGTTAGAAATATATAATGACCACACATATTTTCCTGTATTAATGGTGTTATTGTTAAATAACTTTCCAAATTTACTTAATTACTGCCTGTCAGAAAATATGAAAATTAGAATTTTCTCTTCTTTGTATAATATATTGAATAAATTTAAACTTGGTTACAACTTTTCAACACCTGTAAAAATAATGAAACTAAAATAAATAAGTAAAATTTTATAAAAATGCTGTTGAAAAGGAAGAAAATTTTGTCGCAAAGCATTTGTCACAAATAGCATCAAATCCTTGATTTTTCGACAATTTCAAAGAAGGGATACTTATAAGCAGTTGTCATAAATTAAAGGATACATCTTATATAATACTGAAATTTTTTATTCTTCGTACTTTCTCTTATTTTTTGATCAAATGGTAAAAGTTTTAAAACTGGAAATAAGCATTCATATAAGGTTATAAATTACATCAACGAAATTCAGAATTGCTTTCATTTTTCTCATTTCTCCAGTAAAAACGACAGCAATAAAAACTTGTCACATACCTTTAATTCATTTATTTTTCAAAGGAACACCGTGGTTTTGGTACGGTGTTGTACTTTGCAATAAAAACATTTAGAAAATGGGTTGAATTTAACGATCAGCAATATATCGTTAAATTATAATAAGTTATGAAAAGAAGTACCTTCTGTAGCCACTTTATAGAACGTCAATTTATTCATTGCATAAAAAAATTTAAAATTTTGTCTCGCAAGAAATAAATGCCTTTTCATCCTTTGAGTTACAAGGTAAACAAGCCAGAGAGTTGTGTCAACATAACTCAGTTCAGTCATTTGTATAGAATGTATAATTTTATTTGGAATGTGAATGGATATCTTAAATAAACTCAAATATGAAAAATAAATTTGAGTGTTCTGTATTGTAAGTATGTTTAATGCTTACGATAGAAGTAAGCAAACATTTCATCGTTATGTGTGATGTTGAATATCTGATTTGTTTTTGTGGTAAAAGTAAGGTATTTATTCCTAGGATATTGCTGATATTTATTTCAAAAATCTGAAGGGAAAGAAAAATAAGTTTAAAAATATTATAACGATAAGTCAACCATTTTGGTCATAAAAAATTTAAAATATTTTAACTGTAAATACTTAATACAATTCAATAAGAAAGAAATGCTGATAATCTTAGGAGATTTTATTATATCCAGTATTATTTTCTCTTACAAACGAACATAAAGAAAACGTTAGAAAAGTTAAAAATGTATTCTATATTCTTGTAAAAACTACTCGTAATGTTTAATCTCCGTATAATACAAGAATAATGAAAAACAATGTTTTTTTTTAAAAAAGGAAAGAATTTTATTGTACAGTTCAAATTTTGTAAAGGAAGTATTTCGCTTTAAAAATTCCTAAAATAGCATATATTTATTCATTCAAAACTAAATATTTTATTAAAACCATTTAATTGTTTCATTCAACGATAAGAAAATCATTGAATTAGTGCATTGCGGAAACACAGAGGTTTTGATAAGGAAATTTGAAGATCAGATTAAGATGAAAGAGAGAAATTATATTTATAAAAGATTTTTATAGGATCATTATGATTTTCCATGGTTTTCACATCAACATATACTTTTTTTCATTTCTTATTATGAAATTTCCAGTTGTATAGAGAATTGTAAATAATAATTTAGGTTGAAGAATGATAAATATCAGTTTATTTTGCAATATATATATATATATATAAATATTTATGGCTGCTTGTTTACTGTTTGTAAGCACAAAATAAATTCTGTAATTATTTAATTTTTTTACACAGATGTAGTTTTTATAACTATTTTTTTATATAAACTATATCTGTGTTTTTCAAATTTACTTTATATATAAGTTCAATAGCCTTAGCATTTTATTAAAAATATTTTATCTATAAAATCTAAACAAGGTTATGTTATAAAAACTATGGTATGCTAATTAAGATATTTATATATTTTTGATTATGGGCAATGTATGGATTTATGATAAAATATATATATGGCCAATGAAATTTACTTTTCAATCACATTAACTTAAAAATTTTTAATTTCTTAAAAAAGATATAAATATTAAAATCAAGCAGTGTGTATTAATTAAAGTTTACTTTAAACAACTGAACTTTGCATTGATTTTCATACTGGACTTTTGTAATGCAAGAGAATTAATAATATACAAATTATTTAAATTTTTTTACAGATTTATAGAAGCTTATCTTAAAAATAAAGTTAATTAAATGTTCGTTTAGAAATCAAAATTTTTAATTTATAGTCATTGCTTTTTGATTCATTAAAATTTAAATATTTAAATTTATCAAGAGTTTTTGTAATTGCATGATAATGTTTGACTTTTGGATTAGTAACATTTTATTAATTTATAATATTGTTATTTTATAAACATATTAAAATCAATATTATAAAGATTTTTAGGAAAAGTTCAGGATGAAAATGAAATTACGAACTCCATTAGAAAATTAGATTAAAAATATGTGAAAGTTAAGCAATTAAAAGTATAATGAATGTAATTATATGAATATTCATTTAATGAAATGAAAAACAAAGGATTTTTAAGGTATGCAAATTAATCTATTCAAATATTCTAAATCAAATTTAAAATTAAGTTATGGATTTTTTATGATTAAAAAGAAAATTATTTTAAAAATTAAATCGAATGCACTTTTAAAAATTCTAGGTCGAAAAGTAATAAATAATTGATTTAAATTTATATTGGTTATTTCAGAACTAAATACAAACGACGTTTACAGTATCAATTCAATAAAAATTCACTGTAGCAGAAAATATGAAGGAATTAGTTCCTTAATATCTGATACTCAAGAATTCGAATCAAAGTGTCTCTCATTCTAGAAATCCATAAATATATACAACAGTGAGTTTATCCTTACATATTTTATATTTCCGCAGAAGCTTTCAGGGCATAATCGCGTTCTATATGTCCCGAAATGCTCCGGTATCTTATGAAATGACGAAAGTTTGATGTGCGGCAGGAATGTTTCCATTTGGGATGGTTTGGATATGTAAAAGAAAGTCATAACATCACATGAAAACTAAACTATTCGAGGTGCCTCTAGGAAATTTCTTAAAATAGACAAGCGGAAATATTTCGTGAGTTGAGCATTTATCATACAGGAAAACATATTGATTTTCGCGATATAGACTTCCGATAACCGAAAAGCTTATGAAATTCAACCTGAAGTCAGAAGCACTGATGTGTGAATATGAAATATTGAAATAAATTTCGCAAAGTTTTTCTAATTTCAAATATGGAATTTTTTAAAGTTCGAGAATAATTCTTTAAAATTTGTTTGTATAAGGAGTAATATTTTCTTTTTTGGTTGAATATCATCCATTGGAAGAGTAACTGTATTAATGTTTGGTAATAAATTTTGTAGTATTAACAATAAAAATATTAAATATTATATTGTTTGCCTATATATATATATATATATATATATATATATATATATATATATATATATATATATAACCCTTTTTGAAAAAAGCCTATTTTTACAAAGCACAAGAAATAATCAGTCATTCCAATTGAGGCTTTGTTTGGAAAATGTTATCAACAAAAACTTCTACTGTATTAAATACAATTCTTTTTAACAAAACAAATAATAATAACTTAGAAAATATAGAAGCTTTATGTTTTACTAATTAAATCAAGAAATATAATATATCAGATTTATTTTTAAAAGTGTTTTATAATGCGAATACTTTTACAACTATATGATTCTGGATGCACATTCTATTATTATAACGGATTTTTAGAAATTAAAAATTTTTTTTTTAGTTTGTTAAAAGAATTTTGGTAAATTATTTTCATAAACACAGCTAACATTTGTGACTATAAAAATCTCTATAATAATGACAGTTAAATTGCTTTCCATTAAGTTTTATTATCAATAAAACTTAACACTATACGAATAAGACATTTATAAATAAGAATCTGTTCTCAAAATTCGAAAGTTTCTTTTTCTAGAAACAGATGATTGTATTCTTTTAATTGTGTACTTATTGATAAAATGTGCATTTTATTGAATATTTAAGAAATTGAATTCATTTGTGTTATGCTTTATAAATGTAGTATGATCTGATTTATTAACATTTATATTTTTAACACTTTAAACAAGAAAATGTATCAAACACCTAAAATACTTATTATCATAGTATATACTGGGCAAAAATAATTTACTAAAGTAAATTTAAAACTGCCTTTTTGAGTTTGAGTACCAAAAAATATGAATGATTCTAAACATTAAATTGTGATATAGGACATAGCTTTACACATGTCAGCGTTAACATATATATATATTATCTTTTTTAAATATTTTGTTTTTCTTAAAACTAAATATTTACAAAAATGTAGTTTCTTAAAATAATGTTTTTGAAGTAATTTAAGTCTAGTGAAATAAAGTATGAGTTATATAATATACAAGGACACGCACAGAACTTACAGATATGAAATTGCATAAACAGACGTGTAAAGTTAAATGAAACCATTAAAAATCTAGAAATTCCCTTTTCTATTTTTACAATTAATTCTAAATGTTTGAATTCTTTCGTTAATATAAAGTTACTTTAGGTAAATACATTTTATCACATGAAGTAAACAAGTTTCAGAGTTAAAGATGAAGTTACAAGTTGGAATGCTGATCCAATTAAATTACGATATAGGTATAGGATATCAGAGATCCATTTATCATATTTGTGAGTAAGGTACTATTTAGATATATTCATATCTACTACCTCGTCATCAATATCATATTAAGTTCTAAGGTAGAATAATATGTGAAATTTGTAACTGGTTAGTGAATGTTATTGTATGTAAAGTTTTAGGTCAGTTAATTTTAAAGTTTAAACTTAATTGTGATATTAAAACTATGCTATTACACAATTATTTTTATTTTGGTATATATATTTCCTCACTTATATTTAAGTCCTTATTTTCTATTTAAGTATTATATATTTGCACATTTCTCTTCAAAGAATTACGTGCCTACGAATTGTTTTCATACATATTTTAGATAATACTTGAGTTAGATCACCAAGATGAAGAATTCATGAGTACAGAAACAGAAAAAAACACATTATACTAATTTTTATGTAGCATTTTGCGTTGATATTTATTTATGTCATCTTCCGATTCTATAAAATTGAATTTTGTAGATTTCTAATCAATATGGTTAAAATATAGGAATATCTTGAACTTATAGACTATTTATACTAATTGAATCATGTCTTTGACACTAATATTTATTGTTTTAGAGTCAATAGAACTGCATAGGTTTTGGCAATGTCACTGATTAAGGTTCATGTGTCTTTTCAAAGAAATTCAAACACTCTTATCAGTAGTTAACCAAACAAATATTTTTGAGAATTGAAGAAAATCATTCCAATATAAATAAGGAAAGTTGTATATTATCAGTAACAAGGAAATATAAAAGTTAAGTTTTTTTCTATTTAGATTGGCATTAGTTACGTTCAACATTCTAAAGTTTACAATTTCCAACTATAAAATATGTGACGCATATTTTGTAGTTAGATACTTATAGTAATATTCACAGTTGTTTCTTTAGTAAAGGTATAACCATTTGCACCAAATTTGTAGAAATTTAGCATAGCACAGAATATCTTCAAGTCATATGCACTAATATTTATAAAATTGACTTTTGACTGGAATTTTCAGTTTACAATGGTACAAAATATTCATCTTACTTTGTCAACCTAAAATAACCTTAGAAGAGAATAAAAGTTTTATAAGAAAAAAACAAATTTGCTAAAACAGTTATTTTCATTAAATTATTAATTATCATCCAGCTTGATTCATTACAATTCTGTTGTAATATTTGTTCACTATGTACTATTTGAAAATATATTCGCAAATTTGTAGAAATTTGGCATAGCACAGAATATCTTCAAGTGAAATGCACTAATATTTATAAAATTGATTTTCGACTGGAATTTTCAGTTTACAATGGTACAAAATATTCATCTTACTTTGTCAACCTAAAATAA
>JAPDSC010022523.1:897365-932377 GCA_026290005.1 Latrodectus geometricus
TATATATATATATATATATATATATATATATATATATATATATTAAATTTTATATTTCAATGTTAAAAACATGTTTTTCATATATTTTCAAGTTTTTTTGGAATGTTTTAAATATCTAATGCTAAGTTATTTATGATTAAATAACATTCATGCCAATTAAATTTTACAATATTTGCAAAAATTTAAGAATTTTATTCATTTTATTTAATTCTATTATTTCTTGATTATTTCGATTTATTAATAGATTGAATACAAATAATTTTATCAGTCAATATTTTTTAATACCTTAGAGATTTTAAGAAATTCTTTAGAATATTTTATTCAATATATACCTTTAATTTTATTTACAGAATCCCGTACTTAAAAGTAATAGCTAAATTTTAAAAGCTTTATATAAAAAAAGGGTAGAGTTATATTGATTTTCCAATAAGATGGAATACTAACGACGATTTTTCTCTTTTTTATATTTGAAGTTCTAAAGCTTTTTTGTGGTAAATAATGAATATATTTTTGTTGTGTTACCAATAATATTAGTTTTCAGAGCAAAGAGTTACTTTTAGTTCAAAAAAGGAACAGTTAAGATTAAAAAAAGCAAAGTATTGTTGTTTACTCTTTGAAGAAATACCGCCTTGCTCTTAAACTTTTTCTGTTGTGTTTGGAAAAATAGTATATTTGTTTCAGTTGCTGGTGCTCAGGCATTTGCATTTTTATCAAATGGTTACCATGGCACTTCATTCCAAGGACTGCATATTTCATTCGCTTGTTATTCTGCTTTTAAAGTGTATTACAACGCAGCCTTCATTCTCAGCTATTTTATTTAAAAGATAAAGCTTTTTTAAAATGGGTGCATATAGTACGCTTTTTCCAATAGAAAAAATGAAATTAGAATATTGAGCTCCCTCATTTTAAATTTTGAGAAAAGTTTTGTGTATTTGTCTCTTTGAAAATCGATAGCATTTATTTTTTCTATTTTAATAATACCCTTGTCCTATATTTTGGAGAAACGATTTTTGTAAAATACATGCTCGGGCAATTTATTATTGTGAAATAAGTAACATTTCATTTCAAAATGTTCAAAATTCAGCAAATTTTTTTCATCATAATATTTATGCTATACTTTTTTCAGTACTAAATTACATTATGGTAAAATAATTAAATCATGATAGTTGAAATTTGACTTTTATATTAATCTAATAAAAGTTTATATTTTTATGCCAACTTTGTATTCAGATAAAGGAATTCTATATATTTCTTACTTAAAAGAAGAAATACACCAGCAATCAGATTTGCATGATAAAGTATTAGCTTAGTCAAACGTGGTTAAAATAATTTTTAAACTAAACTTTTAACAAATTAAAGGAAAATGATTTTACCTAGAATGAAAGATTGGTATAATGAATGTCTCCGTGATATTTTTGAGAAACTTTTTTATTTATTTTTTAATTTTATGCATAAAACATCAAACATTACTTCCTGAAGAATTATTGTAATTTCAATTTTACAAATAGCATTATTAATCAATCTTTCTTACTTTTTATAGCAAGAATTAAATTTACATCTATTTATATTAAGAGCTCAAATGAACACTATTTACAAAAAATCTGCATATAGTATTAATTTAAATTAAGTATTAAAATTTATAAGTTAAAATCTGTTTTTTTTATTAGTTACTTACTATATATTTCGTATTAGTTTAAACAAAGAGGAAAATAATGATCATAATTAATAAATTGATGCTATTTCCTTAACAATATTCTCATGCTAAAACTCTAAAAATACTGGAATATAATTATTAAATAAATTGATTCATTACTATAATTTGCTTTAAATTTTATACAAATTCTTAATAGGATTATTTTATTAAATTAAAATGATATATTTTAAAAGAAAAAATGCTGTTTTTGTATAAAAACCTAATAGGTTATGTGTTAAGTCTATTGTTGTTAGGAAATTAAACAGAATGCAAGTTGTCAGATTACACCACCATTTATTTACATAAAAAGCGCGCGTGCAGCAAAAGGATCTTTTCATAGTTAAGATATTGTCAGGAAAAGTGATTTTAGAAAGTTTGATGGAAGATAAACATGAGATCATTAATAACATCCAACGTTTTCTATCAGATATTTTAACTGGCGTTACATTTTGAAAATAATTTATTAAGATAGCATCAATTAAAAGCTAAAGAGCCAGTAAGTGCGTACTCACTGCATAAGATTAATGTATATTTTCAGCACCATGCTAGTGAATTCTGGGGTATATTTTTTTTTCTTGAAGTATGAAAAATTTGAGAGAAAGTACTTTTTTCAAATTCGCGTATAACAAGCAAGGGGTTTTCTTAAACTAGGCAACTTTATTAAATGAATAATTTAAATTTATATTTACTAAAGTATTAATATTTGAATATTACTGGATATTAATGCTATTATTTTAGCAATGTCAATCATGAAATTTTATTTGAAGACATATATCTAGGTAAACTTTTAATTGGAATTTATATAAAAGTTTGAATGAAGTACATTATAATTAAGTTGCTTATGAAGCATATAGTTAATGCTTGTAAAATCTATTATGTCGCAAAGAATAAATTATTTAAAAATTGCAAAAATATTTGGAGCTTGAATATTAAAAAAAAATTCTGAAATTTAGTTTTTCGTTTCAGTAATATGACACAATATTTGAGGTATGCTGTTGGACTGAAGCATGAAAGAAACGCTATCAGATAAAAAATTATAATTCCTCCACTTCTATAAGAAAAATTCACAAAAATATCTATTCCAAAATTTGTTATTTAATTTTATTTATACATATTTAATTTTATTTTTGAAAAGAATTTGCTCAAACTCTAAATCAAAATTTTTCTCGAAGTAACTTAAAATAATGAAAGCAAATATCTTTTTTAGATAGTTAGGACATTTATCATATTCATTGGTGGGTTAAATATTACGTATATAAAAACAATTTATTATAAATATTACGTACTGTATAACAGTATTTGTATTTTAGATAATAATTCACATATATTTATCATATTATATGTGGCCTTAAAGTAAATATTCCTTATTATACAGTTTGTTAAGTTAGAAGCTCCAGAGTTTTTAAATTTATTCAAAGGCGGAGCACTTAAATATGTATGATAACTAAACCTGTTATTAAGATTTAGTACCTTAATATTTATCTTATTTAACTTATGACTAATTACTATAGACAAATTCTGCTTTTACCAGTCCCTTTAATTTATTTGGTCATTGCAGTCTCATTAGAAATTCAAGTGAAGCCAATATTCTTTCTTCTTTGTAGACGATAATTCATAGTCAGAGTTTACGGATGAAAAAAATTCAGAAACTTAACTAATGCTTAAACTTTTTGTGTTTTGTGCAAGTATTTAACCTCTCTACCTCAGTTTCTCCAAAAAGACGATTCAGTAATTAATTAAGATAAATCCGCTTTTATATATATATATATATATATATATATATATATATAATATTTTCAAATATTAACAACACAAGCTTCCGTTGCATGTATAAGAAAGTCCCAAGGAAAATTGGCTGAATTGATTGAAAAAAAAAATTTCTTATATTTGTCGTCTAATGAAAAGCAAATCCATTTATGAATTTGTGCATGCAAATGTTTTTTTTTTTTTAAATTTCAGTTTCTAAATATTTTAATGAAATTATTTAAGACAAACTCTCTTCATAGTTCATCTGAAATTAAACACACACACACGTAAAAGCCATTTAATATTTCCTCAGATTGTCTAACAAATTATATCTCACGTTCTTTTTTATCGTGTTTCAATCTTTCTCAGAGTTTTTAATATCTTTTGTGACTATATATCATTTTATTTCATTTTATCATCAACTGTTGCTTTAAACTATTTTGAAAAATTGGTAAAAAATAATTTTTTGTAAGGCTTTTCTTAAAAATAATTTTAGCTAAACTGTACTTAATAGTATAAATCCAGTTAAAATTACTAATCTGTTTGTAAATTGAAATTGACTAAATTTCGTTTTCTTACAGTTAATATTTTAGCGGTTTGAAAATGATTTATAATTTGATAGTATTATCTTTTGAAAACTTAAGGAATTTGGAAAAGAAGATTTTAGAATTTTACATTCATCTTTCAAGAATTAATATCAAATTAAATATAAAATTGCTTCAGTACTGTAAATTTGATTTAACTGATGAATAAGAAACTATTTTTTTTAATTCTATTATAATTTTTTTTATTAAAGTTTGTTTTTTATTTACATTCAAGCTTGGATCAAATTATTTCTGAATATCACCACTATAAATTTTTGTAAGATTTAAAGTAAAAATAAAGTTTTTATCTAGCTTCCACCGAAATTTAAGCTTGGTTAGAAAATTGATTGTTTCATGGTAGACGCGAGCAATCGCTTGACTTGCTTCTGGTTAAGTGATTGCTAGGAATTTACACCGTCTTTCACTAGGTGGCAGGAGAATCTCATAGATGTTTTGGGTCAATCTGCTGATCAATACTTTCTATCTCTTTCGGATTTTTGACGATAAATAGAATTTGTTCTGGAATGCGGAAAACTTTTCCTGCACCTGTGCTTTTCAAATAATATATATCAGTAAAGCACTCACCATTTGGTTGACAATATAGCTATATAAATTCTTGTTTAGAGAAATTGTGTCTTCAAATCATAATTATTTGTTTCAAGAACATTTGACATTTTAACTTTGACCCAAATTTTATAATAACGATATGGCCGACTAGATTTACATGTAAATTTAAATCTATTGTGAAAATTTTCTAGACTTACATTACAATTATTAATGGCAATATTTGTATTATTTATTTAAACATTATTCCTTTTTTTTATTAAAATTGTTTTAATTACGATAATAATTAGCATTTCATTAACAATATTTAACATTCAAATTTTTGTATATTTTATTTTCTATTCCAAATTTTCATTTCTATATATTATTTTGTTTTTAAATGGTATTTATAATGTAGATATATATTATACAATATTTTTTAAATTATTATAACAATTTTAAAGTTGGCTACTATAAATTCATTAAGTAACTAAAAATTTTAAAAATTTATGCGAATATTTTTCATTAAATTATTCAGTTATTGAAAACGTTCTTTTGAATTGATTGACAATATTTACTGATTGAATTTTATTTAAATTAAAGACTCAAATATATTTTTCATAATAATCTACACAAAAGGCTTTGCTTAGTAATTTTAAGACATATATTTTAACATTGAAAATGAAATAACATTAATAAAATTATATATAAATTACAAAAAAATGTGATAAAAATATCTAACGGGAACTTCAGAAAGAAAAATAATATATGAACAATATAAATATTCTTTTAAACACTTCAACTTTAATGGCATACTGCATTTAATTTAATTTTTATCATTTTATACTTAAATTTCTTTTTAAAAACATCCTTAAGTGATAGCTTTACATAGTGATTTTAGATAAATATGTTGTAGATAAACGAAATAATATTAACAGTAAAAGCCAGGAACAAAATTAAAAAATATTGGCAATAAAAGCATAAAAATCGAATAGAAATTAAAAGTATAACTAGAAGTATAACAAAAAGATTACAAAAAATTATAAGAGGAAAGAGTTAAGAACATACATACACAAAATAAATTTTCATCATTCAACAAACAATATAAGAAAAGTGTATTTATTTCTGAGCATATTGGGACATATTTCGTTAAATCTGATAAAACTTCTTGTTTTGACTCCCCAATTTTTTATAATTTAAAAATAAAAAATAAAAAAAAGAAAAAAAAACAGGAGAAGGATATAGAAATTTGTTTCCATTTTTTCAATTATGTCAAAGTTTTTAAGTATTTAAAAAAAGTTGTATAAATTTTGAGTCTAAACATTGCTTTTTAGACTAGAGTATTCTTCACAATATTGCAATCCTTAAGAAATCTTAAATGTTCTTTTTAAATTTGACTGAACAATTAGTTATTTTTTCAAACCCACCCATTAGCTTATACATATAATTCTAATACGTAATTTTTAAGCCTTTATGTTCTTTTTTAAAGCATAATACACGAAACATTAGTAAAAAATATTTTTCCTTGAATAGTTCTTAAAATGCGGTATTAATGATTTCATATTTTTAACACATGAAATGACAAAATGAAATCCTTATTTCTTCTCCATCTCATTTTCCAACTTCTATTAATTAAAGTTTTTAAATTAACTGAATATTTCATAGAAATTTAATTGTTCTTGAAACAATTTAAATTGTTCATTTTACTTCAGTTTCTTTTGAAACGAAATTATACAGTATGTGGAAAATATATGAAATTATTCTCCATATCAAAACATAAATTTTTATATGAATATTTAAGGCTAGCAATAATTTAGTAATTAAATATTTCATCAGTTATTATTCCATAAAATTTTACAACTAAAAAATTGTATACTTAAATCGAATCCTAAAAATCTTCCCAAATTCTGGGAAGTTGGTTTATAAATGTTGGTATTTTAATAAAGCGTCATTCTTTCGTAGAACTTTCATTTGAATTTCAGCTTGATGTGATTTTAAATTTAATTTTAATGCTAATGTGATTTTAAATTTAATTTTAGTTAATGTGTCTTTGACTTTATTATTGTAACCTTTGAAATTTAATTTGACCCCCAATAGTACTTTTGAGAGTTAGATTCATATTCAGTTTTCCAAATACATTGAAAATTATTGAACGGTGGACATTTTTCACTTGATATTAATGTGTGAAAAAGGAATAATATGGTTGAAATTTGTATTGAATCAAATGTATATATTGAATCAAATGTATAAATAATTATTTTTACAAAAATATTTCTATATCATTTATTTATTATCATTTATTATTATTATTATCATAATATTATATTTTTTATTACTGTAGAAATGCAGAGTGTTTTGCACTTCATTTACAGTAAAACAATTCCTAATATAATTTAAATATTCTATTATGTTATTTATATTATTTGGTTAAAAATGAGTTTTTATAACAAGTTATAATATATTTTAAAACATTCTTTTAAATATTTTTATTTAATTATTTTTATTTTAAATTACATATTTTTTTTTTAAAAAAATTGCATTATATATTACTATAAATGCTAAAAATTAAAATGGTTTTAAAAGCAAATTTTTATTTTTTGTAATTATATATATAATTGAAGAAAACATTTTATATTCTATTGAAAAAAAAGTACAAGCACACATGTAATTGAATAGAATTGTTAAAATTTAAATAAAATTTATTTCTGAATAAAATACTTTCTTTTCGCAAAACGAATAAAATGTTTCTTTCTTTAAGGCAAAAAAGAAATTCCTAGGTTTCTGTTTGCATTTCAATACATACATTGTTGCAATCTTATTTTTAGCTCAAATCTGTTATGAATAGAATTTAAATATTTTTTTCACTTACTTCTCATATGTATTAAAAGGAGATTTAAATTGAAAGTTTTGTCAACTTTGGTAAATTTTTAAAATTTTATCATAATTTAAATCACTTTTCGAATAAAGGAAAGGATTATCATTTCTTTCTTACAAAAAAAATTTAAAGTGTATTGTGAATGATATAAAAATAAAAATCTGACGAATAAAGTATTTTAAAGTATTTTCATGTGAAATGTTTGCTGAACTTTTATAATTTTTATTACGATCTAATAAAATAGAATTATTTCAAAACTGTTTAGTTATGAAGTGATATCCACAAGAGAAATTTATTTACACAATTAGGTAAAGTCTGCAAATTAAATACAAATATAGTATTAAAAAGATTTTGAACGCATAAATAAATTAAAATTTTAATAATTGAAGAGGCTATAAAATTTTTAAAAGGAATTTGTGGCATTATTTTTTTATTTAAAAAATAGAAGTAATCTATCTTTACAAAAAATATAAAATTTACAGTTTTAAGCAAATAAAAAAATTATTGTATTTTAAAATTGAAATTTACTAAACGAAATTCATAACTTATTTTTATATCACAATTATGATACAAAATTTCAATTTCATGACTGTAACCTGTATTCTTTTGTTAAATGAATAACTTTACAATTATGAAATTTTAATTTCAAGTGTGTGTATTATAATTTTTGTTTTCACATAACTTGAATACTTTTGATTTTTTGAATTAAATTAATTGCCGCTGAATACTTTTGAATTAATTTTGAAGATATTCAAAATTAAGATATCGTATTTTTGACCTAAATAAACTTCTAATTTACATATATTTACTTCTAATTGAGAGATATTCATTTCAAAAATTTATAGAATTATTTATGAAAATATAAAAATAATTTAAGTCATTGTAAGTATGTAATATAAAAGTTGTTAGTGCAACATTTGTCATTTTAAAATACCTTTTGAATTGTTATTGAATTCAATATATTAAATATATACAAGACATGTAAGCAAAATATACTTTTAAACTTGATTCTAAATTTAAAATTTTAATAATATGATACTTATGAAAGTTATGTGACCCAAGATGTTTTGTAGTTTATGTCTTAAGGTATTTTCGTTGATCACTATTTTCTCATTTTTAAAATAATGTTTTTTTAAATAATTTAAGTTAAAAATAACAAATTATGAGTAAATAATATATATTTTCCAACTAACGAAATTTAACAACAATTGATGTCAACATTGCATAAACTGAAAATCATGAGGTCTTTGTGAATCTTAAAATGCTACTAAATTTAATATTTCAAGTTTTAAAATCTAAAATTTTATGCAACATAAGAACTTGAATTAGAAACTGATTAAAATTTTTTGTGTGTGGTTTAGGTCTCAATCACAATTTAAGGCATGGATTTTCCGCATCATAATAAGTTTAGGAATTTCATGGAAAATTGGAGGTCTCAAGTGAACACTATGAGGTTGCTCAATCAGAGTCAACGAATGAATATTTTAGCGGAAGCAACTTTTTAACTGTGGGACAATGTCTCGAGTATCTTCCTGAAGAGAATTGAACGTCACTTACCTAATGCTTCTGAAGACTTCGCCGCCTGCGGAGATACGGAGGAAGGTATTTTGTGTTGTAGCTTTGTGGAAATAGGCGCTCTTCTCGTTTACAAAAAAGGTATCCGGGACCCAAATTCGATCAGCGACCTCGGCGCCTACCGTCAAGCTCTCGAATCCCGTCCTCGGGGTAAACGAAAGCCGGTCATCAGTCCAAGCTTGACGAAAATAGAAATCAAGTGTAAAATCCTGAAAAAAATGATTATATAAATATTAGACAAAAGTCATAAATATTGGAATAATACTTATTTCATCATATTTATTTTATAACATTATATCAAAATTTGGTGAACTATAGTGTTTAAATAGAAAAAAATACCTATTACATTACACACAGAAACAAATGCGTTGATTGTTTGTCTTTGTGCTAAGCAGATCACTACATGGTTAATATTTTGATTCAATTTATATCATATTATTCAAGAGTATATAAATTATAAATTTTATTTCTTTGAATGAATCTTCAATATTTAATTAAAAATATTTGCTTGTCCTATTTTCATCAATATAAAAAAAGTTTTCTCTTATGAAAAATTATGGTATAATTTTACATTCTACTCGGTTTCTATAAAGTTTGAAACATATATTTTTATGGTAGCTTAGAGCAAATGATTTTATTAATTAACTGTATTGCCACACTTACGGAAGTTTTATAAAAAATGAATTACGTTTTAATTAATTTTGTAAAGGAAGTTGATATAATAAATATTCATTAAATGAAGTTATATTGATTATGATGTTATTAATGATTTCATTAACAAAAGGAGTGAGAGAGATTCTTTCAAGAGTGTAGTGTAAAACACGAAAAGTAGCCCTTATAATTGAGAGTAAATCATTTTGACAAAAAGATTAATGAAATAAAATACTTTCTTACAACTAATATCAAAAATAATAGAGTTGGTAAAAATGAAAGCAATCTAATTTCATTTGTTTTGAAATAAAACCATTTGTAGAATCCAATTTTGTATTTAAAACTTAAATTTAGAATATATTTCCTGCTTAGCTCTTTTAACTGTTTGCAAATATAATCTTGATTAAATTATTTAAAAATATAATTTTTACATCACATTTGTACTAATTATAAATTCATATAAGATTAGAATCTCATAATGAAATATTAGTGATGATTTATATGTACTTAAGCGAACCCAGAAACAGTATTTTGTAATTTAGAATTATAATCAATTGACAAGGTTGATATTTGTGCTGGAATGTTCATTTACAATACTAAATGAACCTATCAATACCAATATTATTGACAAATCAAGAACAAAATAGCTATTTTGTAGTCGCAAGAACAACGCCTCTTTACTGAATTCCAACAACAGTTTCTCCATAATTTAAATATTAAGGTTACTTAGTTAAACAGTCACATAACTTCTTAAGTTTATGTGCTTCCCATATTAAAGTTAGAAGTCATATATACAATGATTCCTGAGTACAGTACTAATTTATTTACTTGAGAAATTAATTTATTTCTTCCAAAAAATCAATCAGATTTGATCATTTCTAAAATCAGTAAAAAACCTCAATTGATAGGTGACTTGTTGAAGTTGTTTTGCACTTATTAAAGTTTATTGAAATATGATCTGAATGATATGATTTAAATTTTCTGAAAAGTGGATTTTAAGGAATATATGTCAAAACATTATCAATTTATGTTTAAAATGAGTCAAACTATGTACAAAAATGACAGTAAATAAATTACGAAAATATGGAAAAATTTAAATTCAAATAAGAGAAAAAGGCTTTTCTTCTTATTATACATTAGTTATCTCGATGTATGCGTTGTGAATAGCCAAATTATATGTACAAGTGAAATAAACATCGTGAAAACATCTAATATATTTTAGTTTTCATAAATATATTTGAATGCTTTGAAATCGTAATTTTATAACAACTTTTATAAAAACATAAATACTTTTGAAGTTTATTGAAGTTATGATAAAATTTTGAAGTATTAAATCAAAAAAATTTTGAAGATAATTGTCTTGATACTATCTTTATAAAGCTGCTATGAAGCGGAATTTGTACTATCGTATAAGTTGTTATCCGTTTGATACTAGAAGAGTAAAACTCTTTGATTGACAGTGTTATACATACACTACTCATCTTCATTCATTTGTGACTCAACTGATAATTTTTTTCATGAATGTCATCCAAAGATTTAAAAAGGTAAGTTAATTTTAACTGCAAATTACGACAAAAAAAAACCCTCAAGTTTTTCTTCGAATCAAATCAATTTTTCTATTCAGTTTAGCATGACCGCTTTATAACTTATCTTGTTATAATTCAAATCTAAAGACAAATATCAGTATAGCAGAAATATTTTTAGAATAATTAACAATCACTATTACTTAAAACAAGTTTTTTTGTGTTAAGGTCAAACAATTAAAGGAATAAATTATTTTTGTGTTTTTAATTTTATTTTTGCGAAATACAAAAATCTTTGTATTAGATTAACCCACAAAATAATTATATAATCTAAAGACCATAAAAGGAATGACAAAAATAATTTTAATTTAGAGTATGAAGTAACACGCGCGCTTAGGCTGTCAAAGAAATTATTTCAAAGTAAGTAATTCAATTAAGATGCTTATAATGAAGAACTTTATTAATTGGAAAATACAGCAAAAGTATTCTTTTTCCTTGAACCTTTAACTTGTATCAGTTAAACATGATTGATTTTACAAAATTCTTCTGATACGTGAAACTATTCTATTCACGCATCTTCACAATTCTGACACTCAAAGAACTGTTTGAAAAGGCTTCCAATCGTTACTGTAGGGGAATTCCTTTTTTTTCATGTTCAGCCCCGGGTAGTTTACGCATGAATAATTGAACGGATAAAGTAGTCGAGCAAGCTATTTATAGCCTTCTGTAATTCTCACCATTGAAATTGGGAGGGATAATTTTTCCTTTCTAGGGAATGTTTTTTGTCAGTTTTTATAAATAGCTGCTTAAAGTGCTGAAGGGTCTCTTAGACCACAGATATTGCTGTTTTTGGATTTATTCCGGCTTCTCACAAGGGAAAAATATAAGAAGACGAGTTAAAGCCTTGCGGGTAATTATGAGAACAAAAGTACAAAATCCTTTTCCTGGTGTTATTTGCTTTATTATATTTGTGAGTTTGGTTCGGATATCAAAGGTAATGTATTACCATATCGTATTATTAAGTCTAGTAATAATTTTTTTACAAAAACACTTAAGGGGAATATATAATTTTTTCTTTACAATAATCTTGCATACTCATTAAATCATACAGTAGAGATAAATATATTATTGCATTATGTTTATTCATTAGTCTTCTATATTAAAAAAAAATAAAGAAATCGATAGTCATTTTATAATGAAATATTTCTTTGTAAAATTTGTAGTTTATGAATATTTCTAAGTAAAATTATAGAAATACATTATAATATCTTCATCAATACTATTGCTTGTGTGTATGTGTGTGCATGATTATTATAAAGATTAATTTTTATCGTAGATATTAACAAATTAAGAGAAAAAAGAAAATAATTAGGACCATTGAAAGTTAATAGATTAATAGATATTCTAAAATTCTTATGGGGTCATCAATTGTTTTCTAGGTATGACAAAAATTTCAGCATAATGTCTTGGAGACAATATTGATTATAGAATAAGTTATAAACGACGTACAGATTTAAAATTTTATCGCAATTAAAATTTAAAATTTTATTACATTATTAATAGCAGAACAAACACAAAATGTACATATGAATAGGTATTTACATAAACTACAGATAAATCAGATAAATTCTTCTTTGTGTGATTTCAGAAGATTATTTATTTAATTATTTTTTCTTATATATATATATATATATATATATATATATCCTATTATATACTTACAAGTATATTTCTCATTGATAATGAACTACATTAAATATTATTTTGGTCAAACTGTTAATATATGTAGAAATCACAGGAAGGCAAGTAAGTGTTAAAGAAAATAGATTAGAAAATGAAAATCATTTTAGGCAATATTTATATTTCCTTGTAATATAGTTTAAAGAAATATGATATGTTTGTGTTTTTAAAGTACCTTAGTTTAATAACTCCTTATTATCATAAATTACAATAAAAAATAGTACATAATTAGAAACTAAATGCTTAAAATATGGAGAAGTTTAACTTTTTAGTGTTCTTCACTTTGAATCTGCTTTTAACATTTTGTTTTATTGCAACGTAAAATGAGTTATTTTATTATTCATTATTTAATTGTAAAAATATAGAGGCTTCGAGAAACAAGATATATATATATATATAGTGGTTGCCAAAACTAAAGGAAAAGTCACAAAAATATCGATAACATCCCAAAAATAAGCCATTCTTAATGAAATTTAAATATTTTGGTAAGTAAAACGAGCTGAACAATATGGTTCTATGTAAAATAATGGTGCTATTGTGTGTGTGTGTGTCAGAATAAATCATTTGCGAGAAGCATAAAAATGAATGTCTCAGATCAGCAATTAATAGATCACAGCAAGGCGGCCATTATCTCTGCTTTTTTGAGATTAGAAATTTGGTATATCGAATATGTAACAGTGGTATATCCAGGCATCAATTGACCTAACAATTTTGATGGCAAGCTTTTGGTAGACTATAGGAGGTCAAAGTCAGATATAAGTGGATAGATGCCTGAATGTGAGTCCATTTGTGATTCATAAATTTTAGAAACAAATCTATAAATCACAGACTAACCACGCATTCGGAATCCAGGAGGCCACGCGCTAATATGTGTGCCAATGACCGATATTTGTCATTATGTGCATGAAAGAACAGAACCTCAATTCCGGCTGAACTTAGACACTTCTTTGCTACAAGCTCCAAAAGGTTGGTATCCAGATCAACTGTGCGTTGAAGGCTTCACGAACGTGGTCTTTATGTGAAGCAACTAGTCATTTGCGTTTCACTCTCGTCACGCCATAGACGGAATCATTTGCAATGGTCATGTCAAAATATCCCCTGGACGCGTGATTAATGGAATGCTGTTCTCTTTATGGATGAGTTTAGAGTTAGACTCGAATGCAATAGTAGGAGTATTGTTATTTGGAAAGAACGTGGAACTCGTTTTCATCCATAAAACATCTACGAAAGAGATGTACATGGATCAGGATGCATTTGTGTTTGAGGTGGTATCTCTTTCGATGGACTTTCATGTCTTGTCCCGTAGAAATGTTAATTCTCAAACATATAGAGAAGACATCCTGGATGCTTATGTGCAACCTAATATTGGGACAGTATATGATGCTTTCGTGCTACTGTATGATAATGCGAGACCACATAAGTCTTGCATCATGAATGCTTATCTTGATTAGGAAATAATTGAGTGCATACTGTGGCCAGCTCAATTATTGAAACTTAACCCAGTCGAGCATGTTTGGGACGCTCTAAGGTGATTTACAACTCTCAATCTACCTCTTAGGACTCTACCCCCTCTCTCAACTGATTTGGAAGAGCCAGTATCTTGCACTACCTACACAATTAATAGACCACATAATTGAGAACATCACACATCGCTGCATGTGCTATTTTTCTTCTCGGGAGATCATATCTCATATTAAAGGCACTTTTCTTATATCAAACCTTCTCCTCGCATTTGTTCATTGTGTACATATACCAATTTTTATAACACCATATTTTTTTGATGGTTTCTATTTTTACATTATTTTGTACCTATGAGTTATATAATGTGGATAAGTTTCATTAAATTTCACGCATAACTTTTTGCGTTATCGTCACCTTAGTGATTTTTTCTTAATTTATAATAATCAGTATATAATATATATAATAATTCTGTATTTATTTATTCAATATTTTAGAGTTTAAGTAAGTAAAAAAAAATTTTGATTTCAGAATTGGATACTTGTGTATAAGAATTCTAGACAAAGGAACATTTAAGTTAGTTACGAGGAAAATTTCATACATTTGCTTTTATTTAAAATGCATAAATACTTGCTAGATTTAGTTGAATGCTCTCTCTTAAGTCAGTGGTTTCTTTCTCTTGTATCCCATTTTCTTGGGTAAATAAAGTATGTTTCGTATACTAGAAATACAATTACTTTTGATGGTATTCTTAAAAAGGAAACTAAATATTCTCTCTTTTTATGTAAATACGCTTTATATTTTGTTTCATATCACGTTTGGACTACTTTGATTCCAGGAAAAATTAATAACTTTAACTTTCTTTGTTTGTCAAACATAGCATCTAAACCTCTGCTACCCGAGAGAAAAAATTATCTTGACCTAATTTAGTTTCCTGCTCCACGCAAAGAGTGTATTAGTTAGTTGTCTTGGCAACAATAACCATGATACAGTTTTATTGATTGAAATAATTAAAACTAGGCTTCTTTAAATTTAAATTAAATGAATTGTCGCATTTATCAAGGTGTAAAATGTACAAAGATTGAAAGTTTTGAATTTAATATGATATATACCTTGCTCATGAAGTTTTTAAATATTAATTAAATTCTATTAAAAGTAATCTTATGCTTTTTACTTAGAAAGTTGTAGAATTTGTTACAGTTCCGAAAAGTCTAAAATTCTTATTCTAAAAAATCAAATTGCTCTAAATGAAATTACAATTTTCAAATTAATAATGAATTATTCAGTAACGACTATTTGCGGTTTTAAATTATGTAATAATTGGCTATTTGAAACTCATTCTCCCTTCAAATTATATGTACAAGTTTAATTCTAAAAGGACGAGAATTGTGTACATTAACATACGTAATTGTGTACATTACAGACTAAAATATATTTAGTTATCGAAACTTTCTTTAAGGATAATTCATCAAATCGTAAATGTTATGCACCCACTTATTGCTAAGCATATAATGACTAATTATTCACGGATGTATGCCTGTAATGCAGACGCATGTATGCATAATGATAAAATTTAAAATCAGCTGCAATTAAAGCAAATTTAAAAAATTGATTTGCATCTAAAGAAATAACCATATATTTTGTATCTTTCTATATATTAATTAATGATTCCCATCATTGAAATCATTGTGTTAAATACTATTTTCTTTTGGCACGATAAGGAAGTTTCATCTGATAAATTCGTGTGAAATCTTTTAAAATATAAATTTTATTTGTAATTTGGGAATTTTTTAAAACTTCTGTAATAATTATACTTACAACAAATTGTATGGATTTAGGATTTTAAATTAAATTCCTTATTGCATCATGCGAATCTATATATTAGATAAGAACATGTTATGGCTTTTTAAAAAGATTTGAAAGGTTTACTTTAGTTTTTAACTAATTTCTGTAAAGATTGGTTAGAGTGAAACTAGCTAAAACCTTAATTATGTATATTTCTAAATTATGGCAGATACATTTATGAGCCTTTTAGCTTAATAGAAAGAGCGCAATAAATTTAATATTACATCTGATTTTTTTTTCTGTCAGTAAAACATTAGTTTGTTTTTGAAAATACCAGTAAAATGTGAGTATAATTTTTATTAAATGTGATTACTATTAACGTAACTTTGGTATATGTGATATTTAACTTAAATATAGGACAATTAACAGTTATGCGTCTCTAAAATATAACTTAAAAAAATAATAATTGGTCTCTTGAAATTTTTCAGTATTTTGCTCTAACTTAACCCTATTTCAAATTTATGTATTTTTTACGTGTGCAAAATTTATCTGTATGCATTTTACTTGTATGTTTTAAAAGGTATTGGGCATATGTTATAAAAAGTATAGATTCCAGAAATCAAAAAATTTAATTCATTTTAAGGGCAATTTCCCAGAAAGGTAAAATGCTATCATTTATAATAATTTTCTGTAATAAAAGTACTACATCTCTCATTTAGGGAGTCTTTTCTCAGTTCTTATTTTATTTCCCATAAATAAGGAAACATGCTTTGTGAAAAGTGAACATTTGTTCAGGATTCAAATGCCAAATCACTCATAATCTATTTTTATCCTTGGAGAATAACTGTCACGACAAATAAATCGGGGTGTTCAATTAATCTATTGAATTTATGAAAGCGGAAATATGATTTCTGAATTCTGTCATATTGCTTGTAAACGAGAGCCAGATGATTTAAATTATACAAGAGCGTTCCATTGAGGTTGTCTCCAATAACCTCTTACAGCCAGATTAGTTTAATAATGTTTAATGGTTATGGAAAATGAATGTCTCTCACTACGATGATGGTCAAATAATTCTCGAATATGTTAAGAATAGGAAAAGCTTAGGCATATAGGAAAATGTTTCCAAATATTGTTAACAATATTATTATATATTCATATAAAAGCAACATTGCTTCAAATTGGAATTCGATAAGAAGTTATTTAGCTTTTGTAAAATGAATTTCTGGGAAAGAGTAACTGTATTATTAAATAGAAGGAATTTATCTTGCATTGACCCAAATAAGTTTGCATTCAAAATTTGCATTACGAAATTTTTCGTACTACTATGAATAATATTAATCATAACAAGAAAAATATAAATTGTACACTCATAATTTGTATCACAAATTTTGAAACATATGATTACAAATATTATATGCTAATGTATAATTTTTGTATTGCCATCGCAAATATATATTATAAGAAAACAAAAATAATGATTTTAATTTAAACCAAAAACATACTTAAATTAAATACTTTGTTATTGTGTGACTATTGTACAAGGATGTGGAAGAATTTCAATTATATAAATAACTAAGTTTTGAGAAAAATATTTTGTTTTTCATTGTTGTAAATAAATGAAAACTATAAACACCTTATTTTAGCTTAAGTTTTTTGAACCTAAATGGATGCCTAAGATATACATAAATCTCTAAAAAACTTATCAATATTGAATTTTTCGAATATAATGAATGCAACTATTGAAAAATTTGATAAAATGACAATTCAATACGCTTTTGAGTAATATATATCAAACAATATATTTTTAAAAATGTTTTGTAAAACATATTAAAATGCTCACCGATAAAAATAAAATTCATGTATTTTGAATAAATTAAAATTGGGTAATTTTCTTTGAAATCTTTTTCTTTTTTAAACCAAAATAAGATAAATAATTTATGAACTACATATTATTTAGGGAAATATTTTCTTTTCCTCTTGTAGGAACAATATATTCTATTTGAAGCATTTTAATTTTTACAAAGCTATTCAAAAATTAAGGTTGCAAATATAAGAAAAATTATGCTTTCCTGGCTGAAGACGACATGATAAAATTTCATTCACTTGTATTTCGTATAGTGAATAGTTATTATTATTTTTAGCAAAATTTCTGTTTTTGACTTTAATATTGGATATGCATATCTTTTATATTTTTGCTAACATTTAAATACGCATTTCATTATGTATTTATAATTTTATCGATACTTTTTAGATGATAAATAAAATGACTTACTAACAATTTCGGCATAAAATTTGAACTGTCAAAGGTAAACTTAGAAATATAGCTATAGTAAATTTTTAACAGCTAACTCGTTATAATAATACTATATGCATATAAAATTACAGAACCCATCAGAAAAAATCAACAAATCATTATTTGTTTAAATTCTAAGAAAAAAGAAACATTTGCTTATAAAATATATTTGTTTTTGCGTGACTCATTATATTTATAATTTAATGTTTCAATTTTTCATAACATAACCTTTATATTATTACCAAATAAATATAGTTATGAAACTAAAACCAAAAGTCCGCTATAAAATCTTAAATTCATTACTTCCTTATCGGAAACTAAAGCTTTCGCGAATAAATTTCTTTAGAAAATAAGTTTGGTACTGAAATATATTGTTAAGAATGTAACTGAAGCATAAGATGATGTTTCTTTATCAGAAATTTTAGTCCTGAATTGAAACATAGTGAAGTATCTCTCAAGAGCAACTCGATCTGCTCCCCAAAATTCTTATTTAATGAGTGGATGACATTAATACTTGTCGGATTTCCAATATCGGAAATGTTTGCTTTTGTTTTCATGATTGCAAATGACATTCAGTTAGTTTCTTTCTTAGTTAGTGAGAAATACGCAGACAAATTATTTGTCTTTAATACATCATTCGATGTCAGATATTAAAGGAAGGGAATTTTTAATTCACATTATGTTATTTATTTAAGAGAGTATAGTAGAGAAAGTTTAATTATACACAGGAGAAAAATAGATAAACTTTCGCTTTATCCTTTTGTTGTATCGTGAATTAAAGTGGTTTAAAATAACTTATGAAATTAACAATGCACTGCGTGGATGCATAATTACCTTAAAATGACTGATAAAAGAAAAGTGTAAAGGATATTTTGTGGTCGTATACATATTTAAATAATTAAATACAAGCACCATATCTATTTATAAATATAATAAATTATTTAAGACAGTTATTAAGATAAATTATTTAAGATAATTACTGAGATAAATTATTTAAGATAATTAATTCAGTTTGTAGTTTAATAATTTGGCGTAAAATATAACGTTGCAGGAACACAGTTACAATTTACAAATACAAAAAAATTAAAAGTACTAAGTATTCTACCACTTATCTACATAAGTGTACAAATTTCTATTATAATTTTTCTTGGTAAGTTATTAAAAAACCGACAGTACCAAAAAATTTGTTATCATTTTGCTAAACTAAAATAATTAATTTTTAATGCATTTTTTGAGAAGTTATTTAAAAAAAATACTTAGCAAACACATTAGATTTTATGAAAAATAATGATATGTGAAAATTTTTTATTGCTATTAAATTCAACATGTAATTAAAAATTTAATGCTCAGAATTATTTTTTCAAAATAATTATGTGACTATACTTTTTTTTTGAGTATTTTTTTGTCAAATATTTTCAGAATAATGTGAAACAGATGTATAATTGTTTTAATTCATAGTCATGATTTTCATTTGCAGGTTCTTCTTAAACTAACAAGTCTCCGTTATTTATTGCAAAAAATTTGCAATTATTTAAATTACTATGCCATTTAAATTATCATGGTTCTTATATTATATATATATGTTTTTTTTATCTAGATACATGACTGCATCCTTGCTTTCATACTTAATTTCAATTTTTTAAGTTTTATATTTGCATAATAAATATACTAATAAACAACATATATAAATATTAAGTATGCATAAAATTTTTACAAAATACACGAATAAGAATATTTGTTAAAAAAGAAAAAATGGCTTGTTCCGTTTACAGAGTTTCGTAATCGTATTCGTTAAGTTTTGTAATCTAAATTAATTTTTGCATTGATTTAAATTTAAGCATAAACTTTTTAACATGAAAATTATTTCTTTTATTCAACCAATGTGAAACTAATTTATTTAAAATTACTTTGTTAAGACTTATATATTTCAATAAAGTTTATAAATTTAAGATAATTTGATCAACATTTGTTTGGATTGTGTTTTTCATTACATATTTTAATGCAATTGTTTTCTTTCAGCTGATCAAGAGTTTTCATTGCCCGTTTTATATTCAGCCATTTCAATCTCCAAATGAATAATTTTATTTTTTAAAGACAACAGAGAATCAAAATAGTTTAATAATAGATTATTTTTCGCCTAACAACAATTCTTGTTTATTGAAAACATTTTCCAGATGCGTTATACTAATATATAAACACAAATGAATCTTATACATTTTTCCCTAATTTTTGCTTAAAAATATTTTTATATTGCAATAATTTTATGAGACACTAAACTTAATAACTTAGCTTGATTTTTCTCTGCTTATATATTATGAAGAACTCCCAAGTAAAACTTTATATAACTATATGTGAAAATCAAAATTATCTAGTTTCGATTACGAGTCATTTCAGCTTTCTTTAAAATCTTTTATAAACTCAGTCGATATAAAAGTGAAACACAATCTCTTCTTACATCACTTTCGTTAGAAAGAAGGAGCAGGTTATTGAATATCGAATCTGTTTTTACGGACATGCGCAAATCTTTTGCCCCATCTTCCGTTTTGGAGGTTGAATTCCAATACTTTTGTCGTCCTAACAACGACTGATTTGAAACAAATGGTCCATAACTCAAACACCTAATTTCACGAGGTTAAACTGAGGTTTGAAATAAATAAATAACACAATTTATTATACATCTCTAATATTTTATGCAGATATATTTTTTAAAAGCATTATTTCGAATTGATAAACAAAAATCAATGTGATAATAATAATAAAGTTATTATGTTTATACCAAGTATATTAGTATACTAGTAATTTACCTCATTCGACAAATTTTTCCATTCCAGCAGACATAATTTAACTTTCTTTTTTTAGCAGTTGTAACTTAGATCTTACAATAAGATCAGAAAAATAACATATAGAAGTTAATGTTTCTTGATAGAAATAATTAAATTTTCTGTAGAAAAAAGCCTCTACTATCAAATAACACATATTGAATTTCTTTGATAAAATGTATTTGATAAAGTAAAAGTTTCTTATAGTTTATAAAAATGTATAAATATCAAATTATTAAAGACATTTTTGTATGGTGAAAACTAAAAGCTTTCACCATACAAATGTAAATAAACTGTTTTTAAAAATCTCCTTTTCAGAATAATTTATTTAATTCAAATTAAGAAAATGTTAAGTTCCCATACAAGTGTTTTGTTTTAATAAGAATTTTTGTTTTTTGAAGTACTGTATACAATTAAATTACTCGAAAGGCACAGATGAAATTACGATTTTGTTAATTTTTAGTTTAAAATACAAGTAAAATTACATCCAACTGTATTTATCAAATTTAAAATACTATACTTATTCTCAATAAATTTGTATTCTTTAAAGTGTTTATTCCTGAGTATAACTGCAGTATAATATTAAGCACATATTTTTCATTGTCAGTGAAAAGTGCTTTATTCTTTGTTTTGTAAACATTTAAATTAATAATTTAATCCCAAGTATACTTGTAATGTAATATCTTCTTATTCATATAGATTTAAGTAAAAATTAAAAATATGTAGCATGTTAAATATAGCATGTATGAATGTTAAATTTTTTAGCAAAATGATGTTTTTAGATAATTGTTTGCTTTTTATGAATCAATATGAATCTTATTATGAAGTAAAGTTATTTTGAAAAAAAAATGGATTATCATTTATTTGGTAGAACTTGCACTTAATTAAAATTATGTCGTTAGCCAATGTAATATTATTTTGTAAAATTTCTAGATTTACTTGAAATAAAGCAGAATACAAATGAATTCTTAAACACTAGAGGAAATGCAGCTGCCACAACTTTCAATGAAATTTTACTATGATTAATTTTAAAATGAGTGAAAGAGAAACTAAGAATATAATGCAAAAATTGTCATTATGAAACATTAGTTTTGAATCTATCTTGATATACATTGTATATTTGAAAAAAAAATTCTTTTCTATTGAGTTAAGCAATAGTACCAAACTTAAGAATAGAATTATTAATATTAGATGTTAAAAGTCAAGAATACAAATTAGAAAAAGGAATTAAATTTAAACTTAATTATTTGTGTTTTATGGATTTAAATAAATGTTTCCTAGAAAGTATAATGAGAATATAAAGATTATAAAGCTAGCTATTCATAAGAACTTGAAAAAAAAACTAAATTCAAATTTGAAATTAGAAGCTTTTTTGAGATAAAATTTTCATTGCTGAAAATATATAAAATTCAGTACAACATATATTTCATCAGGGATATTAGAACATTTAAAATGATGATAATGTACATTAAAAATGTTTCACAAAGGCTTAAATTTGAACAGTAGAAATATTTAACATTTAAAATCAAATTTAAAAAATATTAATCTATATCACAAAATAGTAATTTCTGGTGAACAGTTTTCTTAACAGAAGTTTCACTGTATGGATGATGCATTGGTCCATCATCCCTTATTTTATTGCCTCATATAAAAGTTTGAGGCGTAGTTTCTTTCTCTATATGATCTCTCCTTATAGCTTTGTAGACTGATCAAAGCTTTGAGCATGTTTGTTCCGTTTTACTTCATCAGATAGGATAGATATCTTCCTTTCTGCAGCCGTTTTCAAAGAAATGAAGCGTCTTGGCGCCATCACTAGTGACTAACGACTTGCACGTGCGTAACATTTCATTCCATAAAAGATTTATGTCGCCAACTCTGTGCTCCGGCATTCTCCTATCCCTATCGACCTTAGAACCAACAATCATGCACTCCGCACTTATTTTCTCTTAACGCAAGCCATTACAGTTACGTCATCTATCACTTTGTTTCGTTTAAAGCAAACTGTGTATTGTGTAAATGACCTGTCTCATTTATTCTATTATGCGATGTTTGGTATACAACTATAATTTAATAAAAATTTGTAGTTTTATTTTAAGAGTTAACATGGTTTTCAGGCATTATAGAAATTTCAATTGTACAGGTTTAGTAATGATTTTCCTGCAGTCAAACAATTTAGGACGATAGAAATATTTTTACTGCAGAAATGATCTCAAAATCTTTGAATGGACTTTAAAAATATGAAAAATTACATGAGAAATTATTCAGTTTTTATTAAGGATATGTAGTATATTTTGCTTTACCGTATAATAAATAGTAATAATACTACAAATATGTATTCCGTAATTTAAGTATTTCCAGAATTTTTAAATAAGATTGGATTAACAGAGTACAAACTAGTTTAAAAATCAATACGTTAAATATGCTAACTCATTCGAGAGAATTTACGTTAAAACAAATGTGAAATAAAACTTCTTAAAATATTAAACTGAGTAATTTTTTCGAAGAGCATTCTTATTACATATTTGAATAATTGTTTTGCTTGTTTATAGCCCTAAAATTATTTGTTTGCACACGAGAACTAATTTTAGGAGCTAAAACTATAATGAATTACTACAAAAATCAATGCTAGTGGTTAGAATTAAACCCATGACCTATTAAAGTAAAGTTTAGAGCGTTAACCATTATTATAGGTTAGAGCTCAGCATATTCTAGGATGAGTCCAATTTATACACGAGAAGCGTATTAAATACACATAAAATGCATAGTGATCATATAAAAATTCCCATAACAAATATTAGAAATTCTACAAAAATTCAGTGTTAACATCTAGACAGGGTTATTCCTCTCTTGAATTCACTATAGATGTGCTGACTAAGATCTGGTAAGTCATGTAGCTTTGACATCATGTAGTGGACAACTTAATTGCTGAAGGCCGTTTTACGGCATTAAAACATCCCCCGCTTAAATCTCCATCTGTGAGAACTTTTCATAAATAAGTTTATCTGAGCAGGGTACAAGAAAAATCAAAAGCACTCACCCTGATAGACGTATATGTAGAAAATCATCCATTCACCATTGTGATCGAATTCGGCTCATCAGCTGTGACTGACGTAAAAACTCGGAGTCTTATGAGTCAAAGAGCTCTGTCCTATAACATAACTTTGTGGCTATGTTAACCACTAAGTTATGTTACTTTATATTTTGGAGTATATGTATATTTTTTTGATCGTAACCATTTTTGCACTAAATATTTCAAGTGGTGTTTTAGATATATTGCGCGTACTGACTGTTTTCCTAATTTTTGAAAGTTAATTTCTTGGTCATTTTCACTTAAGAATGCTTGAAACCATATTTGTGAATGTGCCACTGAATGATTTCATTGATTGATTGGTTGTGGTAATACAGTCATCCCCTGGTCACTTGGTATAGTTGAATACGTTCGACAATTGACTAATTATCACTGATTGCTATGACGTGACATTTGTGTCTTTTACACCACATAACATTTCGTGTCATTATTGTCCTTATGATTTACAGGATATGCATAAACTGCGTTTTACAGGGTATATTTATTTCGTCACAGATTATTTACTGTTGTCAAGAAAAATATTTTTAAAAATTTTTTTCATTTCTTTATTTTGTAATTTTAGAAATTACAATTAATTTTTGCGAAACGGACTGTTGAAATTATGTTGCTAAATGAAAGTTTTTTTTTTTCACATATTATTGATCTTTGTCTTATTGGATTTCACATTTCTTGCAAATATCTGAGATTTTCTCGATTAATCCTTGTTTGCAATATTATATCAGACAAACTCTTTCCTATTTCAAAATTTATTATTACTGAGTTTGTAATTATTTCGGGGAAATAATCTGCGGAGGAAAAGTATAAACTCTTATTTAAAGCATTAGAAAATAATTATTGACAATAAAGTCAAGTCATTAGTAATTCTAATTACCGAAAAACCTGAAAATATACAAGATTAATGAAAAACAGTAAAGATATCATTATTTTTAATATAGTAATCATACTTAACAACGGTGGTATTTTTCATTGATTATTTTAACTGATTGTCGTAACTATTTTGTTCCCTTTTTAACTTTATTAATTTAAAATATAGTTTTTAGATAATTTTAAACGAAAGGAAAACACAGAAAAAATCATTCTAATTTTTTTTTACTATTGGCATGAAATAGTTTTCAATTAGACAATAATGTTTATGATTTTCAAGAGGGAAATGGAAATATTTTCAGCAGAAAATATAGTAATATACTTCAAATCAGAAATTTCTCATTGTGCCAATTTTGATTGATTGTTTTAACTAATTAAATTGTTTTAACTATATTTTTACATAATTTGGAAATGGGAATCTTAACATCATTTCAAACTAAATGGGGATAAGAATTTTTGAAAAAAACTCAAAGTACCTTTTTTTTGCTCTTATTTTACAAGTCAGCTAGGTCATTCAATGTAAAAAAACTATTAAATTTTCAACGATTTCTATATATTTCCACTTTCTTCCTGTTTTCCTGTTCCAATAAGAGAATTTAGCAACAATTCCAGAAGAAAATCTGACTCTGATTTATAAAGACAAAGCGTGGACAGTAAACAGAAATTGGAGAAATTCAACTTGAATGATATTTCTTTAGAATAGTTGAAGCTTTGTAGGAGATATTTTTTCTTCTACACCACATGTACAGCAGAGTTTTCTTCAAATCAAAACTTATATTTTCTATTGCTTCTGTTTGGAGATAAAATATTATTTTCTGAAGAAAACTGCATTTCCGAAATCTTAGAAGTAGCTAACACTTTTTAGATTCCGAATTCTTGTAATTTCCGTTTTCAACACAATATATTTATATAAATAGTTTTCCTCAAAAACTCAATTTACTACGAAAATAGAATACTTTTATAATTTAATTTTGTTTTCCCATTATTTTCTACTGACAAAAGAATAGTTAGAAATCATAATGGGGAGTTCTTATATAAAATCTAATTACTGCTTAAAATAATTTTAGATTGATTGGAACTTTTATGTACTTTGTTGCTTAACATTGACAAAAACTTGAATTTATTTTTTAATCTAGTAAAAAAACAATTTCCCTCTAAAAGATTTCATTGGCGAAAAAATTTCTCTAAACTTGGAGTTTATTTTTTTCAAAACTAATTACATAAACATAAACTTTCGTTATTTTAAGCCATTTCATTATCTATATACACTACTGGCCATTAAAATTGCTACACTAAGAAGGCGACATGCTACAGACGTTAAATTTATACGAAAGGAAGAAGGTGCTGTGATATGCAAATGATTAACTTTTCAGCGCATTCAGACAAAGCAGGCGCCAGTAGCGAAACCTACATTGTATTTAAATGAGGAAATTGTTCAGCCGGTTCCTCATAGACAAATTGCATTTGAACGTTGTTGCCTAATGAAAAGTTGTTGTGATGGATCGTGTAAGAAGGAGAAATGCGTACCAGCACGTTTCTGACTTTGATAAAGGTCAAATTGTAGCGTACCGGGATTGCAGTTTATCTTATCGCAGTATTGCTGCTCGCGTCGGTCGAGATCCAATGACTGTTAGCAGATTATGGAATTGATGGGTTCAGGACGGTAATACGGAACGCCATGCGGGATCTCAACGGCCACCTATCACTAGCAGCCGAGAAGACAGTCATATTATCCGCATGGCCGTAATGGATCGTGCAACCACGTCACGAGCCGTGAGTCAAGAAACGGGGTCGTTTGGAAGACAACAAGTGTCTGCACGAACAGTTCGACGACGTTTGCAGCAGCATGGACTCTCAGCTCGGAGACCATGGCTGCTGCTTCCCTTGACGCTGCGTCATAGAAAAGAGCGACTTGAATGGTGTGATCATCGACGAACTTGGGCGCACGAATGGCGAGACGTCATCTTTTCAGATGAATCCAGATTCTGTGTGCAGCATCATGATGGTCGCATCCGTGTTTGGTGGCATCGTGGTGAACGCACACTGGCAGCGTGCATTCGTCATCGTCATACTAGCCCATCACCTGGCATGATGGTATGGGGTGCCATTGGATACACGTCTCGGTCACTTCTTGTTCGCACTGACGGTGCTTTGAACAGTGCACGTTTTATTGCTGGTGTACGACCCGTGGCTCTACCCTTTATTCGAGCCCTGCGAAACTCGACTTTTCAGCAGGATAATGCCCGACCGCATGTTGCCGGTATTTTACGGACCTTTCTTGATACGGAACATGTTCGGCTGTTGCCCTGGCCAGCACGTTCTCCAGATCTTTCACCAATAGAAAACGTCTGGTCAATGGTTGCCGAGCGACTGGCTCGTCACCAAACGCCAGTCACTACAGTTGATGAACTGTGGCATCGTGTTGAAGCTGCATGGGCATCTGTAGCTGTACATGCAATCCAATCTCTGTTTGACTCAATGCCCAGGCGTATAACTGCCGTTATTACTGCCAGAGGTGGTTGTTCTGGGTACTGATTTCTCAGGATCTATCCAGCCAAATGTTTTGAAAATTTAATCACTTGTTATTTCTAGTATAATATATTTGTCCAATAAATATCATTTTGTTATCTGTATTTCCTCCTGGTGTAGCAATTTTAATGGCCAGTAGTGTATTAATTTTCAATGAAATAATATAAATTACCATAAGTTTTAATGTTCTAGTTGTTTATATTTATGTAATATTTAAAGTAAGCATTACATTTTAGTGAAATATACAACTTTTGAATGAACATATAATTTTTGCATCAAAAGAAATATATTTTTAATTTTTGATAGTGAATATTTAGAATAAATGTAAATTGAAAAAAAATATATACGTCTGCATGTTTAAAAATAGCAGAAACAAACATAATTAGAAATTAGATTATTAGTTTGTAATGCAAAAAGATTTCTTTAAAAATTGAAACTACGAATATATTTAGGTCAGAAAATTACAATATCACAAAATGAACTATCTATTAGCTCCTTATTTATTTAAACTGAAAGTTTTCTTAAACTTTGAATATTAAAATATTCATACGAACTATAGCTTCGAATGCATTTATTTATTAGAATAAAAATGAATGGTGTTATTAAATTTTATTTTTATGCTTTTGGGATGAGTTAAACTCTATTTCGGAATAGTTTTAATGCTAATATAATCACATATAACTTGTCTACAAAAATATTAAATAAATTATTAATCAAGAAAACTCTTGGCTATTTTTATTTTCAGCACTATGTAAATAAGGATTACTATTATTTTTGTTGCTTAAAACCAAATTATTTAATTACAGATATTTAATCTTATAGACTTTTTTTTTGTCAATCTGTGGTTATCACTTTTTCTCCACTATCTACTATCGCTAAATAGATAGGAGACTATGGTTTCGAATGAACTCTGAACTATACTACAAACAGAGCTACATCTGAGATGAGAATTAAACCTAGGAAATGCTGAATTTAAGGACAGAGATTTAAGCATTCAACAGCCAGTGCGGAAAAAATATAGAATTATTTTTGTATTTGCATTAAAATGCCCCACTTCTGTAATTTTAACAGAATTCATTTTATCTAATAGTAAAATTGGATGGATAAATTAATTATTTTTAAAATATTTACCCCTGATTATTAATTTTAGCAAAGACTTTAAAGTATCTTTGGTAAAGTGTAATTTAGGTAGAAAATAAGTTATATATAACAGAAATAATAGAAATTACATTTTTTGTTTTGCTATTGCTGTAAAATAAGCATATCAGTTAAACTATTTTTTTTAAAGCTCTGATCTATTTTTATCACGGTTAGTTAGTTCAAGATATTGATTATTAAAATGTTAATATAAAATATTCCTTATGAACATTATTAAAGCTACAAATAAATTACCATATTAAAAAATTCTATTTCTGTTTAAAACTTGCAGTAAAAATCAAGTTTTGTAATAAAAATTTAGGATAAGTCAATAATTTTCATTTTTTTAGTCTTTGACTTAAAACAATGAGTGTCAGCTGTAATCTGATTGTAATGATTTAAAAATATGTATTACAGTCAACCAAAATTCCAAATTACATTTAATGTTATGAATTTAAAATAAATTTCAAAGATTTTTATGTAATTCAATTGATATTCCTAAAATTTTAAAAAGATATGTTTTTGACATTATTTATGTAAATTAAATAAAGTTTTGTAAAATACTGTTTTATTTATAATTGTAAAAGTAATATTATTTAAGTTAAAATTATAATTGAATTTAAATAAATGAATTCCCTTATCTAATCAATTATCAACCCCTTATGTGATCAGAATATTTTTAACAATTTACTCTGTAAATGATGAATGGTTTTGGTATATCTTTTAAAATACTGATTAATTTTTCAGTTATATTGGAATGATTAGAGAACTAAGAACACACGTAGTTTACAAATCTATAAAAGTAAAATGAGGTTAGTTTTCTCGTCTATAAAAGTGTGTAGAAAATCAAACAATTATTTATATTATTTAATAAATGTAACTACATTATTAATGATTGAAGCAAAAAGAAAATAACATGGCTAAACTTGAGTACGCGAGTTTAATCCACAAACCCTGTAAATGTCACGAAAATAGATGGCAGTTTCAAGTAGAGAAGTCAACTAAATCAAAGTCTGTATAGTTTAGAGCGAAATTATGCAGACAAATTTATTCCAGGCTATACTACTGTATTGCCAAATAATCTATCTAGAGTCCCTAGTTTAACGTTGTGTAATTTCAGGTAAATTATGGTTCAAACGGGATAACTGTTTCACGGTTTCTAGACCTAGTAGAAATTTACTGCTCCATTAGTTATAAAGTTTCTGTTTTGTCTCGAATAGACCTGCTGTTTAAGATCGAAGGAATTTAAAGTATGAATGTGTCATTTTGAATGCTTTCAAAAATGATTGTTTTAATTGTGAGCTATATATATATATATATATATTTCAAGGTCTGAAGAAAAAAGCTTATTTTTAAATCTCTGTACAAATTCATCGAAAAATATTTAATAAATTCCAATCTTTAAATTGTCAAAAATGTCGCTAATTATGAACGGCAAAAATTATTAAATTAAAATTTATAAAGCTTATAATATATTTTAATTTTTATTAGGTTATGAAATGTTACAAAATATATGCAAAGTAAAAGCATTCACATATATGTAAATAAATAACATATTTAAGCAGCTATCAAGTTAATAAGAACCACATAATCTTGTATTATAACTTATATTTTTTATTTTCTGTTATGTATATCAACTTGTTTATATAAATTTACTTTTTTAATGTGAATTATTGTAATTATATATTTTACTGATGTTACTTAAAGTCAAAAGAGCTGCATTCATGCAAGTTTTGAACTCTTCCAAGCAAAAAGTGACAGTAAAACAACAAATAAATCAAACGAAACCTGTCTAGAATCTCTTGACTGTTACTTAAAAAGAATTAAGGTGGTCGATTATAAAATGAACTATTTTTTTCACAGTTAGTTTCCTTTGTTTCAACTGTTGTATTTTGATTTTCACATCAAAGTTCATCATAAAAAAACAAATTTAAAATATCACTGATAATCGGCTTGATACCATAAATCTTCTGCAGTTTAACATCTTCAAGATACTGAAAAAATACATTAATATAAAACTGATTTATTCTTTAAATGCTTAACGTGTAAATATTTGCCTCTCAAGATCTTCATGGTAAATTGAATATATGAAATTAAAAACTATCTAAAATGATTTTTTCAATGTATTGTGAAAGAAAAGCGATTTAAAAATTAAAACTTTATAAAAAATTTAGTTTTGAGATATCTTTTTAAGAAATGAAAAGAGTTTCCTCCGGATTTTTTACTTTCATTTACTTTATGGTGACAGCAAAAATAAGAGTCTGCAAAAAATTAATTGAATTCCTTTCTTATAATGCAATTTAAAATATTTTTCTATTTTTTTTTCAATTTGTATTTTATACTTTCGGACTTCAAACAGTTTAGATGATTCGATGAATAAACGTGTTAGAAAACATATCAATTATTTTTAAAATGTAAAAATATGTGTATGGCACTTTGAACTTCTCAGTTTTTTGAGCAGATATAGTTTAGTCATTACTGTTTGTTAGGAGATTTCACCAAAGAATATGAATTCGTGGAAAGTTCTGGGAAATTTACCTTCTGGGCAGAAAAAAATAACCTGCGTAAAAAGGTTTACTGTAAATTTATATGAAAAACCAATCAAAAAAATTATTCTTCGTAAAATGATTGCACAACTCAACAAGAACTGTCAAACAGAACACACACACATGTATATATTTATATATCCATTTTCAAAACTTAACCTAGAGTCTTCTAGAAGTAAAACAAATCTTAATATGAAATATTTAAAGTTTTTAATTGAAGTAAAAGTATATTTAATTGAAGTAAAAGTTCTTATTGAAGTAAAAAATATAATCGTATAAAATCAAATTTATGAATTTAATTTTATGCTATAACCTTAGTTATTCCAATGCCATAAAACGTGGAAATATAAATTTAACTATTTGAATTTTTGCTAAAATAATTAAAGAAAATTTTAAAACTACAGTTTTTTTCTAAATATGAGAGTTTAAAAGTCGTTTGAAATAAATCTTTAAATAGCAACTTACTTTCAACGATAACTGGTGTAAGTGAATTCTAAAAATAACTGCCAGTAATGAGATTATAAATCCAGTCTTTCATTAAACCAATAATATGACGAGAAACCAGTAACATGCAAATGATCTAAAAATGAGGGACGTCCATACTGCTTTAATTTAGAACGCACTTCCAGAAAATAATTTAAACGCCACAATTTCAATATCGATATAATTGATGAAGCGTCTCATGTCGAATGCAAACATTAATCTTTTTGACATTCCAACTGAAATAATGACGGCAACACATTTATAACCTTTCTGAGTAATAAACTTTATCAATTTGGGACAAAAGATGGAAATAAAAATATATTTAAAGCTAAATTTTCATAGTTATTTAACATATATCACTACTTACTGATAAGGACAAAATGTTTATTATTTAGCACAAATATTAAATGACTTAAAATCTTTATTTGAAAAGAAGGTACAACATTTCGTATTTAATCAATTGCATTTAATATTCAATCTAGGTAGAGTTCATTGCTGTAGATTAATTCTATGAGTATATAGTTAAATTAATTTTTAGTATTAGTACAAAATTAGGGAAATTTTAATTTTTTATATTATCCTTGTTTGTTTTATTTTACAACAGCACAATTTTATGCTTTTTTTACTTAATGAATATTTAAACTATAATTTAACCAATCATTTTTGTGTGGCTGGGGAATTTAAAAATTAAGATTGTAAAATATTTATAATTTAAATTCTGTTTAGCATTAACTTTTCATTTAAAACTGTTGAATCATTATTTTATCTGTCATTAAATCTTAAGATTGAATTTTAGCTAGCAGGTTTTTAAATTAGTACAATTTTGAAGTATACAATTTAAGTCTTGCGTTATGTTTTGAAAAAAAAATTATTATATTTTTTAGTTTTTTTAAATACGAGTTAAATGAGAGAGAAAGAATAAGAAAAGAGAAAATGATAGAGTGTTATAGTTAATAAAATCAAGATCAAAGATCCAATAAACTGTGTTCGTCAAATACAACTTTGCTTATGAAAAAATAAAATAAATCTATCTCCATTTCTCAGTTTGATACAAATAAGTGCACAAAGTTTACTGTAATGTTACGCGTTCTTCATATTGATTCTTCACACTGTTTGAAGTACAGAGTAAAATATATCCTTGATTAAAACTTAAAACATGGATAATGAGATAGTTTTTGGCTCAAAATCAGTAGAATTTTTCAATTTAGAGCAGATACAAGCTGTCTTTAGACAAAATAATCTTTAGACAAAATATCTGTACAAATTAAAATACTTTATATTTCTATAAAAGCATATTATATAACGAGTATTTGACAAAATTTGATATACATAGTTAGACTATAAGAATCGGAATATTGTGACGGAAAAATAGTTACTTTTATGATAATTACAGAAAAAGTGGGGGACACATGAATAGCTTATATAAGCTTCCTATTTGAAATAAAATGTAAATAGGAATTAAAATATAAATTTTCAAAGAATTTTAAACTTACATTGCTGCAGATTACTATACACGTTTGTACTTGAAATTGGGAAACACATCTCAAATTTATTCAACAGTTATCTTGAAATGAATAATTTAGATCCCAGTTAGGTTTGGCTTGTTTGTCCCTCAACGGTTACTTTTTGCACTTGAGTAATAATTGGAACGGTACTACATTTTAAACTGGATTTTAACTCATTACAACTTTCCAACTCCGAGGTGGGATTCAATCCCACGAACTATTCCACTAAAGGTTAGAGCTCTAATTATTTGCAGGTAGTTAGGAGAGTATACATATACATTCACATATTTATTCACTTGCTAAATACTAATATCAAACAAAATATCAAAAAAAAGTTTCTAGAAGTGAAATTGATTTTATTTATAAATGTAAAATCCTTATTCTGTTAGATTACTAAATTTTTCCAGGACTAAACTGAGAAGGATTGTTGTAATAATGTAAACAAATCAGAATCTTGATCTCCGGCTAGCTTCATATCATCTCAAAATCAAGATTATAGCATTTGTATAATTAATTTGAATTAAAATATTGCTTATTTGTACTTCCTGTAAAGTTTCTTATGTCATGATACAAGTAATGTATCATACCGCTTCCGAACTTTTTCACTTCATTAAAGGAGTGTGTGATTCTTTTCCTCCTTTTAAAATCCATGAATAACCACAGAGAGTAAAGAAAATATATGTAAAATATTGGATCCGACCTTTTTTTTTTTTAACATTTTTACAATGTTTTAACAAATTATGCTGTTTTTTCTTTAATTTCTGAAATTGGTATTGTTTCGCCTATTGCAGAGTATGAATTTGGATATGTCTTTGGTGGGAAACGCATTGGAAAGGGGTTAAAAAAAGTTTTGATTTCAATATTTAATAATTTCGTTGCTATAGAAAGCTGTTGCTATTTAATAATTTCGTTGCTATACATTTCATTCGTCATTAGATTCATTTTCAATTCATTTGTACTTAAAGTTCGTTTCATAGTAAAAAACTGTCTTTTGAATAAAGATAAGTAAATGGTAAATATTTTCATCATTCCAAATCTTTTTCATGAATTTTACCCGAAAGATAAGTATACACGTTTTTATTGGAAACTTCAGCCTGCGAAAACTGGCGAGCTTGGCCTGCTCGTTATAAAATAATTTTCTACAATTCATGTACATATAATTTTACAATTCATGTAAATATAAAAGGTATTCAACGAAAGATTTAAAATCCAACATAACTTTTCAAATTCTAATCATAAAACACGTCAGTTATTAATTAATGAAAACAAACTTAAAATAAAATCTTTAGAATATGTTGCTATAGAAACATGTAAAAACATGCAAGTTGTTGAAAGTTTAAAAAGTTTTAGAACACTTAAATTCAAGTTTCTTATTGAAAGAAATTTCCTATTTATAAATACTGTTCAAATGAATATTTTTATAATTTTAATTAGCTTTTAAATTTAAAATGTATTTCTGTGTAAAATGGATAAAATTGCAATATATTTATTTTTTGAATATTCGTTGTCTCACTTAAGCATAAACAATATATATATATATATATATATATATATATATATATATATATATAT
>JAPDSC010022523.1:948595-969300 GCA_026290005.1 Latrodectus geometricus
GATATATATATATAATACATATAATAAATATATAAATAATAAATATTTATTATCATTTATAATTATTTACAATAATATATATTTATTATAATTTACATATAATATATATATAAATAATATTCTGATAAAATAAATAAATTCAAAGGGTGTGTTCTTTCTTTTGATTATTTTATTCATTTAAACTCAACATTATTAAATATTTTATACACGTCATATATTATATCTTAAATAATCGTTTTTAGTTAAAAATAAGATAAAAAAAATATCATTTTTGATTTACTATTTTATAAAATTTTATAAATATAATGATTAAAATTAAATTTTAGTCATTTCTTATTCAGATAAAATATTTAAAGAATGTTGTTATTTTTTTAGTTTTTCAAAATATCTTAAATGTATTTTTGATTAATTGGAACACTTTCTATTAAGATACCGAATTACTTTAGCATTAACATCAGCTTCCTTCATCATTGTTTTAATTCACTAAATTACTGATAAATTTATTTAAAAGTAACTAAACGGAGCCATTTATCACTTTTGGTTGCCTTCTTCAATTTTAATTTCTTTCATTTCCTCATTTCTCGTATGCACACGAACGTACATATAAATTCTTCGAATTTCTTTATTCAAGATTAAATTCATCTTCTTCATTTATTTAATTTCAAATGTTAAGCTGATCATTTTTACTTTTATATCTTCCAGAAAACGTTCAAATGTAAAATAAAACTGTCCAAAAGACTTTATACTTTATTTGTGAATTATTTCTTTTCAATAATTATAAATTGCTGTAGTTAACTTTCCTTCGTAGCTTTTTTATTCGTATTTTACTGAAGGATTAATGAAAAATAAAAGTTTTCAACTATTATTGTTGAAATTACATATTGACACATTCATAAGAAGTTTTTTTAATTAAATTTCTTTGAAAAAATCTTTTTGAAAGTAATTTTAACGTCTGATGCAACTACGTTTTTATATGAATGAAACTTTTAAATTCATCATGATTTTGATTTTCATGAAAAAATTTAATAATTTAATATGTGCTAATTGTAGCTGTTATAGCTGTTTGTAGCTAATAGTATAATTTGCATATATACATTTTTCAAATTTTAATACAGTCTTTATTTTTTAAGAAATGGTGGTTATTTCTGATAATTTGTGTTTTAAACAATAAAGATAGTATTTTCCTAAATATACTCTTTTAAAAATAGCAAAAATATATTGAATTAAGAATCACATGCAAATTAGAGGAATGTAAAGGTAAATATCATTTCAATCATGGAATTTCAGAATATCATTAATTTGTGAATTTTAATGATTAATATACAACTGTAAATGTCCATTAATATATTTAAAAATTGATAAAATATTATACCATGTATCTTTAAATATTTTTCAAATAAGAAATGGTATCTCAGCTTAGCTAAAAGAAAATGTTCATCTTTTAATTTATCATTACATAAATAAAAATCTCAAAATTCAAACATGTCAGTCTAATATTTTTTAAAAATAGGTTTTTAAATCTTTAATTGCTCACATAATTATTAGGGTTTTTGTTTCCCTTCCTCTAATTTCTTATATCAATCTCTTATATAAAATCTATGTTACAAGTTTAATTATACTTATTACTTATATTATATACTTCTAATTACTTATATCAATCTTTTATATAAAATCTATGTTATAAGTTTCAACGCAATAGTTAAGACCAAAATGATACATGATATTTTTATCTTGAAAATCAAATCAGAATGTAGAGGAGCAGTGATGAGAGAAATGTTGTATAAATTTTTGAATAATTGATCTTACATAAATATAGTTTTGATACTTCAATATAAGTATCTGTATTTTAATTAAAATGTTTTTAGTCTTTAATTCAATTTATTATTTTAGAAGTAATTAATAACGTTTATCCTTAATTTAATAACATACTTTTTATGTACTAAGCGTGTCAATAATTGAATATTAATCCACAAGACTCTTATAAGATGTAATATTAAATTTTAACTTTATAAAATCTACACTTAAAGAATTTTGTAAAAGTTTTATTATGGGAATTTTTCAATAAGGGAATTTTTCAAAATGTGATTTAATATACCAATCCCATAAAACAAAAAAAAAACGACTAAAATGTTTGACTTTATTCATCGAGTTGTGAAACGAACACGATTTTTTAAAGATTTTTTTTTAGCAAATTTAGTTACTTTTAGATGAATTCTAGAATAGGAATTTACTTGACTAGAGAGAAACATTTATTTACGAGACTATGTTACAGTTGAATTTTGTCAGTTTTTCTTTTGAGAGATCACAAAAGAGAAAAAATTGAAATAGAATAGCTTTGAATAGGTATAAATTTAGTTATGATTAGCTTAAATCTCTTTGTTAACAAGATGTCGAAGTCATCAATATGTAGAAATAGACTTTTATAGGTAAATCAAACATGTCTGAAATTAAAGTTACTTGATATTGGTGAATTAAAAACAACACTTATATTAAAGTATTAATAAATGATTTTGTGTCTTAAATATAACTTTTCTGCTTTAAAATTTAAAAAATGTAAGTTATTATTAATATGTAGCCCAATAAAATATTTGGCACATAAGACTTTATTGTCTTAAAGACAAGAGTACATTTTGAGTTCATTTTCTTGATTTAAAATAATAGCTTATTTAAATGATTAAGCATTATTTGATTAAATTGCTATTTTAAATCAGAAAAATGGACTAAATATATGAAATATTTTCTTTGTATAGAAACTTATAGAAATTATTTCCATTTTAATATTAAAGTGAAGTCTATGTCAAATGAATTTATGTGTATTAAAAGAAAGAAAATCAATAATATTTAAAAAAGATTATTTACTTTGAAAATTATATTTTCATAGAAAATTAAGGCTATTTTGTTGATTTTAAAACTGGAAAATAAATGAAAAACTTCAAGTTTCTTCTAATTTTTGTAAAAAAAAAAAAAAAAAAAAAAAAAAAATGTTGAAGAATTTATTTCCATACGAGGTATTTTTTTTGTCATATCTGTAAAAATAAGAGTTCTTGAAAAGAAATCCATATTCCTATTGTTAAGCCACAAAAATAGTTCCTGCCATTTCCTTAAATTTCATTAATTTGTAAAATAATATCATATATCTACAAGTGAGTGTACTCAACTGTTCAATGTAAAAATTTTCATTTATTAAATAAAATTATTATCAGCAATATAGTAATGTATTTAAAACTTCTATTGAAATATTTTGTATAATAATAATTGAAAAAAAAATATTACTGATTTAAGTAATATGCGCACTTGCATTATGACAAACCTTTGATATACAAAGTTAAGCTTCATTTCAAAGGTTAATAAATTATATAGTTTTAAGGAATGAACTTTATTGTTAATGGAGCTAAATTTTAAAGCTATTAAAGCTAATTACTCTTAAACGCACAGATTCATTGTATTTTCGGAAAGGTTGAATTGATTAAATAATTTCCAGGTAAATAAATTTTGATTTCTCAGAGATTTTCGTATTTTGAAAAAAGTGAAACAACTTTTAATACTGCAATAAAATTTATTAGTATGAAATTTAGTAATAAAATTTATCACAAAACAAACGCACTTTATCAGTTAAATAAATGCAATTAAGTCTAAATGCCCGTAAAAGGAATATTTAGTGAAAAATTAGAGTTTCAATGCATTTCATTGTCATTATTACATCCTAAAGAATTTCATCATGAATAATATTTGAATAAAGAATGATTTAAATGAAGTAATGATTAAAATGCCGCTGGAATGTAAGATAGTTCAATTATATGAATAATTGATAATATTGTTGAAGGAATTTCTTTGTGCAAAAGAACATTTTTAATATGCAGTTGTGAAATTGAACCAATTTTCTAAACCAAGATTAAATTTATATTTATGGTTGGGATAAAATCCAGTGCTCCAATCCATAAATTCCAGCAAATAGAGAAAACTTTTGTTTTAGAATTCTGAATTTTCGTTGTTCAGGGGATTAGTGCTAAGACAATTCCAGTAAGAACTTAATCAGAATTCCAGAAAGTACATTCATATTATAAAACATTAATTCTTAAATTTGTAATCCATTAGAATGTTGCATCACAATATTACATCCTGTAAACATAAAAAAATAATTAAGCTGTACTTATTTTATTGAATGATTTCTATTTTAATATATTCCAAATAAATTTAACATAGGATTATCTATTTAGACTGAGAAATAATTGGTCATGGAGTTTATCAAAATTCCTGGAAAGTTCAATTAATCTTTTCAAGCATAGGTGAATACTAGTGAAGTCCTAGTAACTATGAGAATTGGTAAAAAAGAGAATCATAGATCTTGGTTTTGTGTGCAAGCAGGTTATCTCAAAGACAAATTAAATTGATATATCATTATATTATAATGTTATTTTACAGTCCAAACACGTACGCACATATTTGCAAAAAGAATGAGGTTACAAATTTCTGTGACTATGTTCTATGAAGTCCATAAAATATGCGATATTTATATCCCAGCTCTATATTCTACGAAGTTCATAGAATATATTATAGAATAATATTTTTTATCTCAATACAATTGCTGATATACAAGACAGTGAAATATTGGTAAGTTTGGTTGCATTTTATTGTCTAAAAGCTTCGTTATTTTTTGAATTTACAATTTATATCATATATATTATTGTAGTATAAAATAATAACTCATAAAAAAATCTTATTTTAAATGAGTAATAATCCTTTACATTTCAAATTTATGTACATAAAGAAAGAAATCAAGGAAATATTGAATACTAATTATTATTATATTTTTATTAAAAGAATTATATATTAGATATTCAGGTGTGACTTTATATAGTTTTTACATTAGTATTAAATTACACTTTAATCAAAAACTTTTACTTTCATGGTTGTTCAGATGAAAAAGTTAAATGGAAATGTAGAGTTTATCGCATTTAACACACACTTATCTATAAATTATATTAAATGATTGTTTTTAATTTACTTTCATGCATTAAATTAAAAAAAAACAATCATTTATATAATAAATTATATTAAATTATTGTTTTTTTTTACTGGAACTTTAAACATTATGTTGATAGTTAATTCTTTGCATATCTCAGATACATTAATGACAAGTGGAAAACCCCAGTGTCGATTTGAGTGTTCATAAAATTGTCATTGGAGAATTTTAGGTATAAAAACTAAAAGCCATTTGTCATTTCCTGTATTAATAGTATGCGTTTTCATTAAAATGGCACCAGATCAACTCAAGTTTATTTTTGTCTTTGGCGTGAATCAAAACCATTAAATGTATTGCTAGTGACACGTGAATGGAAAATTATTTGCCCAGTTTTTAATAACTTAAAGTATTGTCATATAAGTAATTTAATATACGTAGAGAATCATAAATTTTTTTCGATAAAACACTTACTGAAGGATTAATGAAGTTTTATTATGCTTCTAAAGATAATTTAAACTTTTATGATTTTTATATTTGAATACAGTATACTTCTGGCGTTTGAAAATAACTACATTTAAAATTCTGCAATTACTTATACTTTAAATGTTCTAATAATTTTGCAAATTTTGAAAATAAGTTTCAAGACATACACACATGATATTTTGAATATTTATGTATTTAAATACTTCTCCAAAGGTTAACATTTATGCAATATTTTCTCTATAGTGTTTTATTAATTATAAATGTTGCTTATTAATATTTATCAGAGATAAACGTCTAAGAAGAGAAACCTTTATGAAAATTTTTTAAAAGAAGGAATAGATTCATGAATCATTGAAATATCTAATTTGTGAAATAATAGCTGTCTTGGTGAAATATTTTGATCCTCATGGGTTATTATAATTTGCATTGACCTTTTTTTTTTTTTGGATCTCAACTGAGTTTAAATCTCTGAGGAAATACTTAAGTGTTAGTTTTATTTCCAATCATGTTTAAAATGTCTAAATGGAAAAACAAAAATCACGTATGCTTTTTTTTCACGAAAAGTTGTTTAAAAGTATGGCCAACACTCTAATGAATGTTTTTGTACAAATTTAATGAAACTATTATAAATTAATTAAAAGATGTATTCTACCGAATTTAATTTTAATATTAGATTGTTGTTTCTTGGTAAATATAAATTATTTATATTTGCAAATTCAGTTAATTTAAATTTGATGTGTTCGAGATTTATTTTTAGAAAATGTTTGGGAGGGAATTTCATATTTTATTCTAGTTAAATTATTTCTATTGCATTTAGTAGTTGAAAACCAACTTCCCAAAGTCTGTAGGTAGAAAAAATCTAAAATTTCTATACAAGAAAGATAATCATAAAAACAAGCTTAATATAGGCTTATTTTAAGCTCTGAGCATTAGATATATTCATGAAAGTGATTATGGAGCTCCTCTATGAAACCACCCGTAATTTCTCCTGCTCTGAATTGTTCTGAGTGTTCTGAATTGCTCGCTGGGCTCAAAATTACAATTGACTTTCCAAGTCACAACTTTGTGTAACATTTGTGGGTTACATTTTCAAACTTCAAACGGGAACTCTATCAATCTTGTAAAATGAAATTAAAATTTCAAATTAATTTCATTCACAGATAGAGAGCATTTATAGTTAATTTTCTAGGCAATTTGACGTGCATACTAAGAGCAATTCAGTGATTATCTGCATCCAACTAATTTTAACAAAGATCTTCCAAAGTGTTTTGAATGAATAAAAAAATTACACAATTTTCAATTTATAATTATTTTTTGCATATACAATATAGTGCTACATAAAATACATTCGGCTTAAAAATATTATCTATTTTAAGATTAACCAAATACTCCGAACATATGCATGGGACAAATACACAGTCTACCAATAAGTATTAGGACACCCGTGATAGAAAAGAAAAACTAACTTTAATGAAAATGAATAGTTGGTAGAGCCTCCATGAGAAGCAATTACAGCGTGAACCCTCCAGGGTATACTTTTCACATGTATTTGTATTACAGCTAGTGGTATTGTCTTCCACTCGGCTTGGAGTAGACATACAAGTTCCTTCACCGATTTTGAACGGGTAATGCACCCCTTAATTTGGCGATCAACTTGTCCCAGAGGTTCTCGATAGGGTTCAGGTTTGAGCTCAGGGCAAGCCAGTCCATTCGATAAACTCCATTGGCACCTTACCAAGCCTTGGTGAACCTCGAAACATGATAACTGGCATTGTCACCCTGAAAGTAACAGGGGTCCAACCGGGAAAACAGCTACAATGTAGGAATTATATTGTCATCCAAAATGGTGCAGTAGGCATCCGCGATGAGCTTACCATGAATGGGGACCAAGGGTCCCAGTCCATACCAGGAGAAACCCCACCAGACCATAATTCCACCTCCACCGAACTTGACTGTTGGCACAATGCATTCTGGCAGGAGACTTCTCCAAGCAGATGCCAGATCCAGACCCTGCAATCGGAACGGTAAAGAATGAACCTTTATTTATCTCTCCAAAGACCCGTTTCTACTGATCTACGGTCCAATTTCGATGCGCTTTGCACCACATTAACCGAGCAGAGTGTTATGACTTTGTGATCAAAGGCTTATGGGCAGCAGCACGACCATGAAAACCAAGCAGATGTGCTTCCTTACGGAAGTTATTCATTGAAACAATAGTCCCCGATGCCTGTTGAAACTCCTCGTGGACGAGGGCCATTGGTTGAGTCCGATTCTTCCGAATTTCTCTGGACAGCACACGCCGGTCTGTATCTCCCAATTTTGTTGGTCTCCCGCATTGGGGCACATTCATACAATCACCACTCATTTTCCACTTCTTAATCACATAGGCCACTGTTGATTTTGGGTACTTCAGATCGCTAGACATATCCCTTAAGGATCGGCAACATTTGTGATTGCCTATAATTACACCTTCCTCAAAATCAGAGATCTCCAAACTGCACGACATCTTGCATGCAACTAATGCATATGCTGTTTCCTACAAGATATAAATTGGTATATATTAGATATCAGTGGTCCTGAGGCCGTGATGTACCTCAGGACCACTGATATCATCATTTGCATAGGTGTCCAAATACTTATTGGTAGACAGTGTATATATGAAATTTTATTCTGGAATCCTACTAATAGCTGTAAAATAACTGAGTAAGCTGTTTTATCACACGGAGATTTGATTACGTGGTATGTTTTTGCATACTATGGCTAATTTAAAAGGGATCTACAGTCTTAACTACAACAGGATTTCTCATTTGATGTAGGAATCGAACTAATGAGCATTAAACTGATAATCAATGTGCTAACTATTCAGACAGAAGCTTGGTTATTTAATATCTGTAGATTTCAGTAAAATTGAGCTTACTCTAAAAATAGTTTCTTTTGATTTATTAATATTATCACAGTTAAAGTGCCTAAAAAATCTCGACCTAAAAAAATTCGATGAATATATGGGTTTAAGGTTTAAAATATTTAGTTTCACTATCTTAAAAGTATGTACCTCTTATTTTTGTGAAGCTTACATTTTTGTAATGAAGTAGCATTAAAAGATCATATTACGATATTTAAAAATTTTTTTTTTAAATTTAAGAATGACTTACATTTTTAGTCTCGATTGGAATAGGAGTGACAATTTTCTCAATTTTTATATTTTCATTACAATTGTAAGATAAACTGTTTGGATAAAAATCCAAAAATAAAAAGAACAATATAAAATCAACAACGTAAAAACTTTCAACAGAATCCTTTTAATTAACAACATTTGGATTAACAGTTTATAACATTACTCAAAACTTAATTAATGAAAATGATTTAACTAACAATACTCGTAGTTATAGTTTAATGTACAATAATATTATACAGTGGAAATTTTTTTCAGACGTACTGTTGACTACTTATTTTTACACTATCAGAATTTTATAAAAGTGAGATGAGACGTTAGTTATGGGAACATCTGCCCTAAACATGAAGCATATAATTAAATCCAGTTTATTCTAGTGAATATTTAATACTCATTAACAAGCTAATTAGTTAATATCGGGGAAAATTGTATGATTAATTTCAAGCACCTTATGCTTGAAATTATATTGTTAAATGTAATTTAATTTTATAGCATGCACAAAATCTAATTTAACAGTAAAATATCTTCAATTATTATATTCAATTATTGTTTGTTACTTTTGTTACAGAATTGCTAAGATCATACCTTTTCAAATCACGTGTAATTTCTGCAGCTAAAAAAAAATTAATATCGAAAAGTTCAATGGATTTTAACTTGCCGAAAGAAAAATTGAATGAATTTAGAAAAGTTAGGTTAAGAGAATTTGATTATGACCTCTATTAGCTTATAGTAAGTTTATAAATTATTTATAATATAAAATATATAAGGTTAATAATAATATATATTTTCGATTATGTTAAACTTGCATTTGGAATACAATTAGATGCATATAAAAGTTGATCTGAAATACAATTATGATATTTTAGTTTCTGAAATATAACATTGTAGTTCGACAGAGAAAGAGAGAGAATTCTTAAATTACATTCAAGAGAAATTATTAAATAAATCTATAAGAAGGAACAATCTTCTTTAAGTTGACACATCATGTTAGAGTGTATTATTTCTAGACCATTTAAAGGTCATAGACTTTTCAAAAACGATTTTTCTTGAACAAAAATAAAATAAATATGAAGTAAAATAAACATAAAATATAAAACATTATTTTATTCAAGCATTATTTTCTAAAATATTCAATTTAACTACCTATATTTTTCTCTTAATTACACATAATGTGTATATTGTCTTTAAAAATACAATGCTTTGTTTTTTATGCTAACGTATTTGTTATACCATATAAATTATACTTGGCCTGCAACATTTAATGAGAATTTTAACTTTATTTATGTATAAAAATACAAAAACAATAAGAAATGATGTCATAAATTTTGTTTACTTTATAATGAAATTTAGTTCTGAGATATAAATATAGATTTTTATTAGATTAATAATAGTTTGAAGGTAAATACGCGCGTTGGACATATATAAACAAATATTTCTCAAATTCTTTTTATGATCTAAGATGAAAAATATTGAGTTATCCATGAATTTATGCATTCTTTATGCTACATATGTTTAAACATTAAAATATTCCAAGAAAAGTAATCGTTCATGATCACGTTATTCATTTATAAATCATAAAACTTAAAATTAAAATTTTAATTTTTTTAAAAATTGTAATTTCTTGTGCGTGCCCTGGTACATAAAAAAACATATTTTCTCATAATTCAAGCGAGGAGAAGTAAAAGAAAGGAAAACATTTTAAATGGATTTTGAAAACGAAAGCGCCCACATAAAAGTTTGTCACGCATTCAGCAAAAGGGCTTTTAAGTAGAAGGTACTGAGTGAATGAAGGAAAAGTTGTCTTTTAACAAAAATCTTCTTTCTGTGATCTTAAAGAAATCTTCTTAATGGAATGCTTTCAAATTATCTCCCAGAGCTGTGTTCTGAAATATTGATTTTATCAGCTTAAGAAGAGGATAATTAATGACTTTAATGCGATAAAACGACACTCTTCTCTCTGCAAAATTCAATTACAGCCAAAACAAATCTGCTTCAAAACTTACGTCAGAAAATAAAACTTAATTGTGATTTTCAAATTTAATATCCGCTCCATTCTAACTTTGTGTGAAAGCTTAAGAGTTTATTTTTTTACTTCTTGCATTTAATTATGTGTTTCCCAAGCTATTGCTGATTTATGGTACTAGTTTTGAAGCAATTACAATCAGCTGCCTTTGTAATTATGATATAAGTAATAGATTAATCTGCATTTTTCAGTAATATTTTGCTTAAAATTTTAAATAGATTAACTATATAATATTTTTGAATATCATTTATTTCAAATTATAAACTGATTAAAAATATTTGTTTCACTAAGAAACGTTTTCGTTCAATACTAATTTTATTTGTATTATTTTGTGAACTGATATATATATATATATATATATATTTAAACAAATAAATGTAGTTTTACTCTTTTAATTAAATTAAAAGAAAAAGTAGCATCAAACTTTTTATAACTTTATGTATATATATATATTTATAAAAAGATATAGGAATTCTTTTTTGTTTCACTTTTTGTAATATATAAAATAACTAGAATATTAAAATTTTTCTTTTTTCTGGAAGCTTATCCCGAAATGAAAGTATTTGACATAGGATTGAGTAAACTTAGATTCTTTATATAAGATGAACAAAACGTTTTCCTTACATAATCCATTTCATAATCTGAAATTTTTGGCTTTCAGTTCATGTTTCTGATACTTTAAACTAATCTAATCAAGCTTCCAGCAGAATTTATAAAATGTTGATCTTCAATTGAAGTGTTTGCGGCTTTGATTCCAATCTTTGATGTGGATATATACAGTAGTAAAAACTCTGATTTAAACTCTGCACGTCTGATTAAATTAATTCTTACGAGCAAAAAGTAGCGAATAAACGAAAAATTATCCTTTTCATTTTTGTTTATTGTTTTGCTTAGAGTTTGGTTGAATTTTTAATTGAAAAATTAGTTTTTAAAAAGATTAGTTCGTTTTATAAAAGAAAGCATTTTCGCAATAAAATGCATAACAAGAAAATTACATTTCCTTTGTTTCTCTACTTTATAATAGTTTATTACCTAATCTATGTACATGATTTATAGAAATACACTGCTGGCCACCATAAATGCAACATCCTGAAGGAAGCATGCAAATTAAATAAAATTTACAACATGCATTAGTTTGGAAGAAATATGCAAATTATTAGAATTTCAGCGTAGAAACACACCAAGCTCATCTATCCGTCATATCAAAGGCACTATTTAAGCGTTGGAGACTTCAATGATTTTAAGTTTAAAAATTGTGTTTTTTCTTTTGGTTTTTTTCAACAAAAGGATCAATTATGCCCCGTAGAAAACAGCGATCATTTCTTGATCAAGTATCTGAGTTCGACAGAAAAAGGATTGTGGCCTACTGTGATTGTGGGTAATTTTTCAAGGAAACTGGTAATCGCGTGGGACGAAAGCAAACAACTGTAATGTGGATATGTGAGCGTTGAATGCAGGAGAATACGATGGACTGACTTGTTCGATCACATCGAGCTAAGTGCACCACTTCAAGTGATGACAGGCAAATTGTGCTCATGGCAGCGAGGGATCACTCAACCACATCACGAGCCATAACGCAACAGATTCAGCTTGTAACGCATCATCCAGTAGCTGCGAGTACCTTTCAATACCGTTTACAGCAGAGTGGTCTGTCCTCAAGACGTCCATTACTTCATCTGCATTTGACGCAAAACCAGAGACGTCTCCGCTAACAATGGTGTGATGAAAGAAGCATGTAGACGGAAGAATGAAATAAAATTGTCTTTACTGACGAGTCACGCTTTTGTCTGCAACACTACGATGGTAGCATTCAAGTCAGGAGACACCGTGGAGAGATGATGCTGAACAACTCCATTATACACCGCCACACTTATCCTGCACTAGGTATTATGGTATGGGGCGATATTAGACATCAGTCTCGTTCTCCTATAGTACGCGTTGCCTGCACTTTAAACAGCCAGCCCTACATCTCTAAGGTGTTGAAGCCATTTTTCCTTCCTTCCAAGGCTTGCTTACAGCCATATTTCAACAGGATTATACGTGACCACACGTGGCACATGTTGTCCAAGGGTTCTTCATCAACCACCAAATTGAATTGCTTTTCTGGATGGCTTGCTCTCTTCATCTTTCACCGATAGAAAACATGTGGTCCATGGTTGCTCAATGATTCACCCAGATTATATTCCCAGCTGCCACACCAGATCAACTTTGGCAAAGTGTGGAAGCTGCTTTGTCTGTTGTACTCGAAGAACACTTTGAATTAATGCCGAGGCGTGTGGCAGTCATGATCTCCAACAAGGGTGGCCATTCTGGGTACTGATTTTGGCCGGAACCATACTTCACAGAAGTATATAAAGTAAATCATTTGATATTTAGTCAACATGATATTTACAAAAGAAATTTTGTTGTCATATATGTCTTATCTTTCTTGGTGTTGTGTAATTGGTTGGCCAACAGCGTAAATAATATATTCGTATAACTAGAATTTTATTTATTTCTCAAGTACTGGGAAATGATAAAAAAAGAAATTTTAAAATCCTTAAGCATTTTTTGCAATATTTTTATTTTTTATATAAGGAAAATATTTTTATTAATTCTTGGTTTCTTTGTCTTCAGAAAAACAGTTCATAAAACAAACCTATATTTTACTGCTACCTTTTACAAATAAGAAAAAATCTGATCTTAAAATATAACTGGCATAAAAGTTTAAGCATATTCTTTCTCCTTTGAACTGCATAAAAATATTTTTGTTTTTTGCTGAGAAAAGAAAATACTGCCATATGGCTAAAAAATAAAGTTATTATTTTATCCCTTTTCTAGTCTTCCTATTTTAAATACATGCTTCTATAAATGTGTACACATACATTGCTTAAAATATTTTGTTTTTTCGATAAAAATGTGAAGAATATATTTTAATTTGTTTTTAACTATAAAGTGAACAAAATATTTAAAAGCATGATATAAATAAACATTTTTAATATGAATCACTGTTATTTTAACTAAACTTTTTCATTCCAAATACTAACTAGTATTTAATTATATGGCGTATATTTATATATATATATATATATATATATATATATATATATATATATATATATATATAAATTTATAAGTATATAAATGATATTTTAGGAACCTTTTGTTTAATTCTTTATATAAAAAAACTAATTAAGTTATTGGGATAAAAAGAGATGCTTATAAATTTTCTACGTATTTAATTGCTTGACAGAAATTCCTTGGGATTGACGAAAGTTGGGGTTTGGAGATTTATATTTTTGTTTTTTGCCTTACGATAGAAAATTTAAATATTGTTCACGATGTTTTAAGAAGCTTAAAACTAATTCGTGATTACTACCAGTTTGAAAATAAAATAATGCAAAAAGAGAACAAAGGAAACTAATATTTCACGTTTCTTTTTAGAATAATTCAGAAAAAAAGTTTATCCTTTTATGTCTACGATGAAAAATAAATAGATGCCAATTTATTATAAACCAATAGGCTCAATAACCTTGAAGATGAACTCAAAATACTTAGGTAATATTTATGTGATATCAGGTATTTGAAGTTAATTTATCGCAAGAAAGTTTCGAGTCATAATTACTAAAACAATGTCATAGCTACTTCAAGAAGGCAAAATATTCAGATTTAATAATATTAATATTTGATAAAAATAGAATAATCTATTTGGAATAAGTTCTGAAATATAAAAAGTGTTTTGTGTCTGTACAGAGAGAATAAATAAAAAATTGACTGGTTATTCAAAGACAAATATGTCTGCAAAAAGTCATATTTAAACAACTAAAAGAAAAGCATAGAAAGGACTCGTTTACATAGCACTTGACAGAAAACCATCGCTTATCTAAATTCCAAATATTTTGAGCTGTAGTTAAGACACATTTTTGTATAAGTTTAAAAAGAAATCAACTCTAAATTAAACAATATGATATAATTATTTATTTGAAATTTTCTCTGGAAAAAAGCTGTAACGGTCCTGATGGCATTTAGGTGAAAATTATTGAAGCGAAAATGAAATATTCTTTTGATTGTGTTTTGAACGAGAATATTTTTTACTTACAACTAATCAATTTCTATTAGACGCAAACACACGCAGCTTCTTGAAAAACATCAAGAAAATTGAATTACAGTTGCATATTTTGTCCCTACATTACTGTGGTATATATGTATAACATTGAAAAACAATTTCTAGGTAATAAAAATCAAATATAAATTTTATATTTCCCAGAAATGAAATTTAAAATGCTGAAAATATATCAGTTAAACTTTCTAAATATCTAGGAACGGCAGTTGAGTAACTCAAACATTTAATTGAAAATAACTTTTAATCTAAGATAAAAAAAATCATACAAAATAAATACAGTAACTCATCAAAATAATCCGAAATAGTTTCTTTTTTATTTGAAATATAATCATATAATTTTTATGCGTTTTCTTCTGTTAAATATAAAATTAATTCATAAAATAATTTAATGATATTTATGAAGCACTATTTAATTTTTATGTTATATATTAATTACTATGCAAAATACTTTTTATCCTTTACTTTTATTTACATTTCATCCTTGTAAGAATATCAATGACATGAAATATGTAATGGAACTTGTAATTTATTAATAAACTACTTAGATAAAAATTTAACATTTTATAAATAAACGTGTGGAAAATATTATTGCAAATATATAATTTATAAGACAATTTGTAATAGAATTGTTTTTAATAAATTAAAGATTATATATAATAATATCTTTAAATTAGGCAAGAAAGTGAAATATATTATTTATTTAGATAAATGCTAATGGCAAGTTTAATTTTTTATTGCTTAAAATTTCTAAAAAATTGTACCTAAGGAAAACTTATATATAATTTTTTTAGAAACGTATATTTAAATAAATATATATTAGAAGCGTTTATTTAAATTGAATTCCGCTGAATAACATTATGTATCTAAAACCACAAAAAAGTATAATGCAGTGAGACATACTATGATAATTTCCAATAGAAGGCCATAAAATAAGATACTCTGATGTTTTCTGTTGAACATTTTCCTTCAAAGCTCTTTTCCGAATCTTTTTACAACTTTCTTTATATTTTTCCAACTCAAACACCTTATGTGGAAACTCAAAGCTAGTTTATATTTTCCATTTATATCGTTTTTAAGTTTATGATTCTATAAGTTAGTGGAATAGACGATATCCAAAACCGGATACCGTGAGTAGAATTTGGAAAGAAATTTTTACTGTGATATTTGAAAATTACAAACTAATTACTAAACATTATTCAAAAGTTTTCCATGAATTTCAACTCCCAAAAATTGGATAAGAAAATGAAGGAATAATGTTGTACAGAATGAGCTGCTTCAAAATTCAGTTTGATGGGACTCCAGAAACTGCTAACACAGGCTTTAAATTGAGAATTTTATTTAAAATTTGATGTCTTTATTTTAAGTTATACAAAATAAGGGTTCAATTAACATTATTATCCTAACCTTGGAAATTTTGCTTATGAGAAACATAAGATAAAAGCTTTCAGTAATTATTTTAACTTAATTTTACATTTTTTTTATTCTGTAATTTGGGATGGGTGTTGCAATTAAGTATTTTTAATTTTGGCATCTTCTCTATTGAGTGATGTGGGTGAAGAATGCTTCTCTAATTTTGGTGGCAAAATGGATTTGAATAGCAAAGGGCTCTAATTTGGAATAGCAAAATGGGCACTATAGATATGTCGAAGTAAGTATCCAGAAGTTTACTAAACCTTTTTACTTTCTATATGTAAATAAAACCCAGTATCCTTTGAAGAGCTCTCCATGATATCTCTGCCTGGTGGTTTTCATAAGCGTTTCAATAAAAATGTTCCTTTTTTATTCGTTCATGTACAGCATTAAAGAATAATATGGCTTATATATACTTACAATGTAGCCGTTTTTATATTTGCTGTACTGGCATCTGAATGGTTAGTGTTCTTGACTTCGATTCAACAGTTCATGGTTTCGAATCTCACCTCAACCTTAAATATCTGTAGTGGTTCGGAATCCATTTTTAACCTGTAGGTCCCGGTCTAATTAGCTCTTGTGTGCAAAAATGACCGTTGAATGGAGAACAAAACGAATAATTTTCATTTAAAGAAATAACACGTAAAATGTTTTATATGCTATTCCATATATTTATGAGAATAATGTAGTCAATATAGCTAATTGAAACCATTAGAATGTTTTGTAATTATTTAAAGGTTTTTTTGAAATACAAATTTAAGAAAATGTCTCTCTTTTAGAAAATGAGCCATTTCAAAGAAAAAAGTTTGACTTGTTGTATTCACGCTATTAAAGCTTTGGGGAATCTGATTAACATCTTGTAAATGTAATTACTTTCTCACCCAACGCGTTGTCTTAAAAAAGTAAATAGTTTGTGCTATTCTCCATTGCTGAAAAGAGTTCTCAGTAGAGACTAGAATTAGAAAATGATGAACACTAAGAAATAGAATGGTGTTAATGGAATAAAATAGTTTCTTATTCAAATAAAAAACACTCATATTGCTTATAAATGTAAAATGTAAAAAAAAAATATTATATGACAAGTTTATTTCAGTTTAACAAAAAGTGCAGTGGAATTTTATCATAGATTTGTTTGATTGAAAAAGTTTTTCACTCAAAATAAAAACTAAAATTCTTTCTAAGAATAATTATTGACGTTCAACCGAAGTCATCCTTTTTGTTGAAGTGCATGCATACAAATGGTATAAAGTATTAGGAAAAAAGTAATTCTCTTCTATTATAAAAAGAGGGAAATTACACATCAATATAAAAGGATTATAAAGAATAATATCGTTATTTCAGAAGAGAAAACAATATTTTTATTTTAAAATAAGAATTTTCATAAAAATACACAAATTTTATAGCAACAAAAGCAAGTAACTTTCTGAAATTTTCACACCATTACATATATTGGAACTGCAGCATTTTGACTCAGTATTTGTGGTCATTTTTCAACATTTTTGTATTTTCTTGATTTTCCATTTACAAGAAAAAATACTTGAATTTTCTTCAACTTGAAAATCATGATAAATATAACAGATTAAGAAACTAAATTTTAAAACATATGTGAATACTTATGTTTAATACTTAAAAATATTAATACTTACATAATAAGTATATTATTTCTTTACATGTCTCACTTTTTACCGAATCACTGATTAAACAGACTTATAACAACATTAAAAATTATTAAATATGAACTTACCTAAATTTAGCTACTTTTTTCGGCTAGTTCAAAATCAAATGTTGAAAATTTGATTTAAGAGAGTGAAACTTACCTTTCTATTCAAAGCAAAAATATTTCAGAATACTTTGAAGTCAATAAATTGTATAAAAATATAATAAACTTGTTATTGAGAACCTTGAATAACAAAATTAGCGAATTTGTAAATAATATGCATGCTTAACCAGAAAACTCATACTTAAATGTTTAATTCTATTCTCTCATCAAATTCTCTTCTTTTTTCTTTATGCAATATTCTTTTTTTTTGGCGGGTATTAACATCGTAAATTCATAAAATACTTTACTGCGTTCTTTATATTATTTGCGATAGTTTAAATTAACATAACATATACATAATTACTTTAACGCAAGATATAGAAAAAAAAATTTTACATTAAAATTTTGTTTAAACTAACACATTAAAAAAAAAAAAAGAAAAAAAACACTTCATTATTTAGTAAGTAATTCATTAATGATTCTTCTTTATTTGCTACTTTCAAAATTTTCCGAAAGATTAATTTTAATGAATACAAATTTTACAATGAAATTTTTTCAATTTAAGATTTATCACTTTCTTACTCCCAGGAATGAAATATTTTATAAATAATATAACTCACCTCCGTAATTCGGTCTAACCCGCTTGTCATAGCCCTGGTCAAAGAATGCGTTGAGAATTTTGGTGATGTTGACTCTGTCATCCCTAGAAATAAGAAGGTATTTCAGAAAACGGAAATAAAAGAGTTTTTGATGATATATTTTAAAAATATTTATTACTTTTATACGTCACGCTGGATTCCATATTTACAATCACGTAAATGATTGTTAGGACTATTTAAATTTGTATATTTTAAATATCAACTAAACATAAGACCTTGTTAATTATGAAGTAAATAAGCTGTCACATTGTCATTTAAAGGGTAACAGTATGTGGGGTAAGTAAAGTCACGTTAAATAATAAGCTTAATTTTGTTTATATTTAAGCCATCGTTCATATACTCATATTACATGCTATAAGCGTGGTGGAACATGTAAAACTTCAAGGTCAGATTTTTAAAAGTTAATATTTAAAAAAAAAATTCTCTTAATAAGCTACAGAATGTGACATATTTTTAAATTAATTGTTAATAATTCTGATCAATATTAAGTTATATAATTCCTAACAATTTAAATTCCACCAAACTTGTACTACTAAAAGAACTATCGATATGCAATAAAGCGTAGTAATGTGTACCAAGTATACATCTGATGCATACAATAAAATAAAAATACTTATCTTTCCTTTCTCTGTTCCTGTAATCATTTGTAGAAACTGAAGTAAAACACAAAACTACCTTATAAGTAAGGCTTAGAAGAACATATAACTTTATTACTAATTCAAAACATTTTAACTAATTTTAGAATTTAGTTTCTAAATTTGATTGCAAATATATAATTAATGCGAAATATTAACTTGATTTTTTATGAGAAGTATTTATGAAGTTACGAAGTATATATTAATGGTAGTATAAATATCTATTATAATAATAATATTTAATATTATACTTTGTTTAAGTATTTTGCTTTTGTATGAGCTCATAAAAATATAAATTTTATGTTTTAAATTAGAAATAGAACTATAAGCTTTCGTTTTGTACGTTTTTCTGTGGGTTCATTTGCTCGAAAAAGTTTAGAATTTGCAAATAATATGTGGAATAACCAGAATAAAATGGATACAGATAATTTATAACAAACATGTGTTTGCAACATATGTATTCGATATCTATTGGTTAGTCTAAATACACATTTCCCTTTCAAGATTTAAAGTTATTGATATTATTATAGAAATCAAGAAAAACTACAACCAATTTTAAAATAAATAGTATAAATATATAATAACTCAAGACAAGAATAAGATTGAAAAGAAGTACTGTATAAAACGCTATGAATGCTTCCAATTAATCAGCAAAAATAGTTTCTTAAGTGTTTATTGTTTCAGTTTTTAATAATTAAACCAAAATAAGAATAAAACATTTTTAATAATAATAATATAGAATAAATGTTTAAGCATGTTTTAGTGATTGTAAATGACGTTTGAACATACAATTATTATTATATCATGGAAAAAGAAAATAATTAGGATGTTAAATTTTCATGTGTAGTCATTTTATTGTTTCATAAATAGCACAAAATTGTGCTTTAATGAAAAGTATGGTTTTCTATACTTTTATATATATATATATATAGTTTGAAAATATATGCTGACCTGTATTGCACAAAACAAAAAGTAAGATAAAAATTTTTATTTTGAATTTCTTGAAACTGCTAAAATGTTAAATCATTTTTAACTTCAATTAAATTTCAAGATTAAGGAGTTAAATAATTTCTTAATAACTCAGACTTACATTAAGGGAATGCATGACAGGAAAAAAAACTGTAAATTTTAAAAACGTTGTTAATATAATGATTCTATGAATTTGTTGTTTTTGATTCTATATAATGAGAAAATTCAGTATTTTTCTTGTTTGAAAATTTTGTGGATCCAATTAAAATTATTCTCTCCTCATTATTAACATTTGGAATTTAAATAATAATGGACATTTATATTTAGTGTTTATATTTAATTTTTCTTTTAAGGGTAGTTTATTGTTTATAATTAATGAGAGAAATTTCATATTAGGAAAGAGATTAGTTTCAAGATGTAAAATAATAAGTGTTTAAAGTAACTTCAAATTCAGTCTTAATTACATATTTGTATCCAGTTAAAAGAGCTATTTCAAAACTTAACATTTTCTTTCTCCTGAAATGTTTTTT
>JAPDSC010022523.1:969400-1027533 GCA_026290005.1 Latrodectus geometricus
TATATATATATATATATATATATATATATATATATATATAACCATCATTAAAGTTTTAAGACATACAATAGAAAAACAAACTCTTTTAGACTTGACTTTTAAACTTTATAATATTTTTTTCTAAATAAAATAATAATATGAAATGTTTAAATCTTCTGAAATTAATATTAAAAGCACAGAGGGTAAAACGTTAGTATAACAAAATTATTTATCATTAAATAGTTAAATGAATTTATTATATTATAATTCCTTTAAATCATCAAAAACTATTTTTTAATTTTTAAGATTATAGAAGAATTTGTAATTGTAGACTCAAATATTTTGAATAATGTAAGTTCAAATTACAAACAGAATTTTTGATTAAATTTCTTTTTCAAAATATTAAATGATACATCTTCTGCATTACTTAAGGGAAAATAATCGCAAGGATAGATTAATATTTTTTTACAATAATAAAAGATTTTGTTGTCATTTCTTAAGAAGAAAAAATAAAAATATTTAAGTTTTCTTATTCAGTCTAGTAATTGCCGAAAAAAATTCAATAAAAGTTTAAATGAAACCGAAATTCTTATCGAATTTCAGCAAGCATATGAAATCAGATGATATTTTCTTGCCTTAGGCGAATTCTAATTGAAATTTTTCTTTTAGCATGTTGAAAACAGTAAATAATTTTGTGAGCCATAAAAATGTAGCTTTCTATAGATGCAAAAGAGAATCTAATTATAAACGCAAATCGATTCTTGGAACTAAACTGCTAAGTTCAACAAAATTACTAATTTAAGTCAGTCTTTGATTAAATTTCTTAGTGCCATGTTGTCGTAGCTTTTGGCTTTCTTATTTAAATTAAGAAAGCGTATTTTAAAGTTTAACTTTAATATTTTCATGAAAGAATAGTCTTTGAATTGCAATCTTTTTACAAAGAAATAAGATTGATTTCTAGATTTAAACTGAAAAGACCTTGTAAAGTTAATCGTGTCACTGACGCGTAGAATCTTTTATTTTCATTTCCCTCTTTTTAATGTATTTCAATTTCTCTAGTAATTTATTTCAATTATTTTCTTTTATTCAACGATTTATATATTACTGTATTACTTAAAGAAGGTTACATTATAGGAGTATTTGAATAAAATATGCAATTATAATTTATTCTTTTTGACATTGAGAAAATAATTACATTATTTTCTCAAAATCATCTGCATATGGCTTTTTTATAGTTAATGCATTGTATATCATTCTATCATTCTATTTAAAATTGGATATTCAACTAGATACATAATTTAATGATAACTTTAATTCCATTTGTTTTCAGAAAACATATCTTTGTACATTTTAAAATATATATTTAGATGTATTGTGAATCACTTATTGACAGGAACTAGCTATTTAGACAGGCATGCTAATTTATAAAGCTCTTCACAGATGCATATCATTTGTATAAAAATGTTTTTGAATAATTTAAAAGATTGAAGAGACATATTAACAAACAGACTAGCCTTGAAGAATCTTTTCAAGATAAGAGAAATTTAGATGATCAAATTTAACGCATTGAAGGCAGATGTTGAATTGTGACAAATATCATTTACAGTTGACTAAATTACTCCACATTAAATGCTCTTTATAGAGCATTTAATTAAGTGAAAGCTTCTGAACTGTAAATGAAGCTTAACAACTGAATAATACTGATACGTGCTAAGATCTATTTCATCATAATCGAAAGCTTTCAGTGATACGTTTATAAATGTCACAAGTTTCAGTTAAATCTGACCAGTTACAGAGATATTACGTTATTAACAAGTTTCTTGCGAAGTTATTCAATAGTAAAGTGCATATAAATAATCAACTCATAATTATCCCTCTTAGTACTGGAGGAATATTAAATCTCATCGAAACAGAACTGATTTAATTGCCCTGCACAGACAGTAAATTAGTTTTAGTAACAGTTTACATATAAACACTTTTATTCCATTCTATTCTTCAATCTTTTTTATCATAGTTTGTGCTTTCATATAAATCGGGAAATTCATAGTGCAAACAAAGTTTGTTTATCTTCCTTATCATATATCACTGATAAACAATGTTTTACTTATTTTATTATTGTATTGATAAAACCGTAGTGAAAAATGAATGAAGAATGATTATCTATTTTTTTGCTTATGAACTGTAATAAAATATTTGGTATACTAAAATATGCAGTTTTCCAAACAGTAAAATATAAAATCTTTTATTACAATATTATATTAAGCCATAATTAATTTTTTTCTCTAATAGATGATTTAATGAATCATGTGGTTCAAAAATTTAAAATATTGTAAATGTAACACATATAGAAGTCTAAATATAGTATGCATATCTTAATATATTGTGGCAACAGCATTCTGGCGACGTCGTTATGATGACGTAACCCAATCTTTATAAATAATATAGGACTACTAATTTACTCTCTCTAATTTTTTCAGCTGGACTGTAATGTTAGGATTACCCAGCAACACTAACGGTAAAAACATAAGTTTTTTCAATTCTTAATTTGTTATTTTATGATTTGTTGTTAAATCATTATATATTTTAAAATTGTTGGATATTTCTATTAAAATATTTACAAAATCTTTGAGATTTATAAAATGAATTTTATAACAATCATTCCTGCAGCAATACATTTTTCAATATCTTATATAATACAATATATCTTAAAATAATCTTAATAATAGCATATTGTTGAGCTTTCAACCTTTAGTAAATTTCAACTACTTAACATCTAAGTTGATTTGAAAATAAATAAGTAAATAAAAAAATGAGAATATAGAAAAATTAGATCTTCATTGAGTTCAAAAAATGATTAGTAACTCTAAAGCATCTTGGTATCGATCACATACTGTATATGACAAGAAAAGTAATGATATTAACGGAGAAGGCGTTTTAAATAATTGTGTTTGACTTCAAGAGGTTTTGAAACTGGATTTACTTTGAAAAGCTATAAACGAAATATATTACTTGCACTTTGTTTTAAGCATTTATTTTTTTAATGAATATACAGTTAAAATATGGAAATTTGAAAGGCTTTAATATATATATCAGACATTTTATTTTTATAAAATCTCAAAAATGTATTTCATTTGCTTAGAAACAGATTTTGTAGTTATAAAAGCTATATGAGAACGACTTTCTTTACTTCTTTACCTTATACCACTTAGTTAAAATAAATTTAATTTATCACATGCATTACTGTTTCAATGTACGAAATTAGTTTCCCGTAACTCATATCTTATGCAAAAACTTACATTTTAAACCACAATTACAATTTTTTTTATATAATTTTATTACAATAACGAAACAATATTTTTTATGTTCTCAGACACTTTAGAATCCTTCCTATTTTTGTAATCAAATTGCTGAAATTTTATCTTTATATCTAAATTTATCCCCTTATTATTAGAAAAGAGTGGATTCATTTACACAAAAATATTATGAATAGAAATACAGCAGAAAGTTTATTAATTATAAACTATTATCAATATATTGCTGTAATGTCATAATTTGGAAATAACTTGAAATTTATTTTAAATTTAATTTGAAACTACAAGTCATGTTTCTAAAGCACAAGACTATGTTTTAAAGTAAAATCATATATCCAGCACAATAAATATAAGCATTGCAAATGCCCTTACAATTTACGTATCAACATTAGTTTATATAGAAGATTAAGATAATTATAAATGTAACTATACAAGATAATAATAATAATAAGATCGTGGATAAGCTAATTAATTCATAATTTCAAAAAATAAACATAGATATTTATTCTTAAAATCTTCATTGTAATTTCTAAACCACAAGACAATGATCATAATTTGATCACAATCCTTTCTGTTACACAATATTAGTAACGGAAGCGGGGGGGGGGATTGTGCTGTTATCCTATTGACTGAAAGCATTTAATTGGAGTTGTGCGATAAAGTTCAAGCATGGTGTGTATCCAACAAGTCGATTTACAAGGTAACGAGGGACGATCATCTTTGTTAAGATGCAAATAGACTGTTTAAACAACAGTTCCGTGTTTCCTTCAAGATAGTGAAATTCATTAGTTCAGAAGGGAGAAATTGGGGATATTCATAAGGTTAAGCGTAACTCGTAATGTTGGTAAGGTTGACGCTTGTCTGAGAGCAGGAGACAGTCGTGAATTCTATGACATCTATTTCTTTTTGGAATTGATTGGATAGGATGCCTTTGGGGAATTAAGCTATGAGGTTAATCGATTTATTTTGGTAGTTTGAATCGCTTCAGATTATGGGATAATTAATTAACTTTGGAATTGAGTTCGTGGACACGAAGTTTAGATCTATTTGTAATCTTGTCGATATTGCATGTTCTCTGACAGGGACACAAAATATTTGATATTGGATTAAAAGTGAAATGAATTAAACATGAAACCGATTGTGAATTGTTAATTATACTTTGCGCACATTGGAACCGAGAGAAATATGCTTACTTTAATATGTTTATTTTTACACTCGCTATTTTTAAAACGTCTTGGAGTATATTTCACAGTTTGAATTGTAGATGAATTTAAATAAATTTTCTGTTACAAGAATATTTTTCTTTTCTTTATAAGGCTTTCGTTCTTTTTATTATATGCTACATTTACTTATTGATTTCTAATTACTTTTCCAAATGGAAACAAGTATTAGTTTTTGAATAAAAATTTAATTTTAAGTGTTATACAAAATTTTTAACTCATTTTCTTATTAAAATGAACGACTAAGAAAAAATGTCACAGATTTGATCACACAAGGCAATATTCAATGAAACATTTATATTTAAGTGTATATTTTTAGTTGGATTTTAAAGCAAATTAAAAAATATTGTTAACAAGCATTTAACAAATATCCAAAAGCTAAAAATATGAACATATAATAAGTTTTTTAATCTAATATATTCTAGCTATTATTTTGAATAAAATTAATAGCTAAATGCACTGTTTTGTAAAAAAATATATTGATTAAATAACGTGAATAACCATGAAAATATGACTCGATTTTTTTAAATAAATATGTGCAAGGCTTATTGAAAATATTGAAATGTTAAGGTCAAATAATCTATGTATAACTGGACGCTCAGACTTCATTGATGATCCTAATTCTAGATCCGATGCATGCTTTTATGTCTAGGTAAGGAGTGACACCACAGATATTTAATACCTTCTGCGACACATTATGCTAACGTGCCTAAACTGTTAATATAAATTTGTGATCCTTTTGGGAGACAGAATGTGATGGCTTACCATGTCCAAGACATTACACATGGGAGAAATGTTCGATAAACTTGCCAGTAAAGGAACAAAATTAACCATGAAGATGTAATTTGTAGATAAAAGGATCATTTGAAGCTTGAAAATATCATGTTAAGAATTATCAAAAGAAACAGCAGGACATAAAACATTATTTCAACTGACACAAGATGGAAATGGCTTACTATTATGAGCTTACAAGTTTCTGTATTGAATTGATTTTCATGAAAAAAACGCACATATTCATTGAAAAAAGGAGATGAACATGAATACAATATCTATGAGTATTAATAATTAGTAATTATTCCTCATACATAGATGCATACATACATACATACATACATACATACATATATATATATATATATATATATATATATATATATATATATATATATTATAACAAACAGTATTGAAATATTCACCATTCAATACAAATGCAAAGTATATCACATAGCTGTAGGTCTAAAAATTAAACCTTTCAAAAAAGAATTCATCTATGCAGCACAATTATTCTAACAAATGTGACTGCTGAACTTATGAATTCTCTTTTTATAGCATTATAAAAAGTTCTAGCAATACCAAGTATAGAAATATTCGGAATCTGTACGTCCCCAAATTTCGAAAACCTGTTTACTATAGCAAACTTAATGACAAATTTGACAACCAAAATTAATCACTAACATCATTCAGAAGTTAATTTTGCAAAGTAGCATACAAATTTTATGCAAAAAGTAACCATATGTAAGTTTGTGTAGTCGAGATATGTTCTCAGGGCAAATTTTAAACACTACCACTTCCTCAAAGTTCTACACGTCAAGGGCAATAAAAGTTTTGGCCAAGTGACAAAAGAAAAAAAAAACAATTAAGTGAACATAAGAAATAAATAACAAATTACGACTAAAAATAGAAAAAATAAGATAAAGTTTACACAAATTAAATGCGATTTCAAAGATAACATTTCAATACCATGGTCTGTTTCAAATACAGAAACAATCATAAAAATAAAAATATCAAGAAATTAATGCCATCATGATACACTATCGTTTTGCTTAACATTATCTGATTTTTTTATAAGTATCAGGAATTTATTCACTCTTTTAAGGATAGTGTTAAGTTATATTTCCCAAACAATTACAATTTTGGAGAAATTCATTTTCATAGAGTTGATGTCTAAAACCAGATCCTACTCATTAGTAATATCTCGCATCGTATCGGCTATTCATCTTCTCTATGACAATTTTGATCCGTTCACGGTCTGAATCATGGGCACCTTGTAATCATTCTTTGAGATTATTGACATCATCAAAAGAAGAAGACGTATCTAGAACTCGATCACACTAGAAATCGTAGGGAAAACAGAAATCTTGATTAAAAAGATTTTATGAAAATTTTAAGATAGAATTTTCATGGATGACACATCAATAAGCAAAAATACTGGTAGTTTCCGATCCCAATATAATTTGTTCTTAGATACAAGAAGTAAGACATTATTCATGATGTTTCTGCTAAAACTCTATACCATAATATTTGGTTATGATTGAAGAGGGGAATTTGGGTTTTACTAATTTGAAGGAGTTGAAAACGTACTTCAAAGACAGAAGAAGTGAAATGGACTTCTTAATCTGAATGAATTTGAAGCGTTGTCTCGTTCTTTGGAAATCAAGTTCCACAATAAGCTTCGGCAACATTTATTGTTTAATGATCAATGTTTGGGACAATCATCAGTTCACTTCGAAAAGTAGTTCAGTATGGTAACATTTATTTGCTGCCAATATTGGTTACAGGAAGACTTCACAATATGTTAATTGCTTTCCTTTCTCACTGTGCTATCAGTTTATAATGCTGTAACCAAATACGGATCAGGTTTTTGGTCCCTTACTTATTGTGAAAATATCAGAGGAATTAAGGTATTCTTCTGTGGCTTTCTTAGCCATATTGCAGTAGAAATGCTTTGAAAACTTTTATGCAGTATCTTCATGTTCCCTAAATCGTTTTCTGTTGAACTTTTATGTAACTTCTTTAATACTTCAGGTATTCTACCCTGGGAAAATATTATTTCCCAATTCGTTATTTTATAGCTTTGAAATTTCAACCTTCTCTATAGAAACCTTTCCGGGGTTGTACTGAATTTAAGAGAGATTATCCTCAATTTGTTTCAAATCTTTATTTTTGGTTACTTTGCCAATTGTTTTGAGGCTAGATGATTCTATTAGCTTTATTAGTACATATGAATGATCCTATGATAATTGGCTTTATCATAGGATCATTTATATGTACATCTCTCATGCTGTTCTTGCAAATTGACTTGAGACCTGATGATATTGATGATGTTAAAATATATGCAAGAGAGTGCCTATATGTGATTCCTCAATTTAAAATAAAGCCGAAGCATCTGCAGCAGACTGCACCTGCTTATTCTTACAATCCAATGTATTACATAAAATTGTATTTCTTCAAGAAATGAAGTCAAGAAAGAAATAGTTCGTTATAATTCTAAAATAAACAGCGCAGGAGGTATATGCAAATCTTAGTTCCATGTTAGTTTTTTCATAAATTGGGGTTTCACCACCTGTTGCATTTTTTGTTAGGCAATAGAATACTTCGTTCATATAAACTTTGCTTTAATTGTTTTTATAAAATCTACTCTGATATTGATCACATTGGCTCCAGAGCCTACCACCACCGAGGAAGGATGGTTGCTTACGTGCCCTTATCAAAATACCATTATTACTGCCCTTCATTGAAGAAATATGTTGAATTGTGTTTGGAGGATATTGTTTTCTGACAGTCTCCTTCTCGCGACACCCATTAATCTAGTTTTTCTGTCTCATTTCTTGGCATGTTTTGATTTGGTAGCTAAGCAAGCTGATAATTTCTTTAGATGTGGCTATCAGCTACAGCATTGTATAGAATTCTATTTTTAAAAATAAGTTTATATTACCATAGATTTAAATTGCTAGATAAGTTTACCATTATTTTCATAATTATTGTGCAATGCGGCGATAACATGCTCGTAATCTACATTTATAACTGACTGACTGGCAATGTTTCGTTTTTGGGTATAATTCTAGCTTTATCAAACACACTTACGCTGACTTCATTTTTTTAATGTTAGACATTCGTTATGGCTTTTAAACGTCCATATCACGAATAGTATGAATAAAGTATTGCTGTTTTAGATTTTGTGTTAACTTCTAGTGAACAATTTGCGAATGAAAGATAAAGCATTTTCTTTATATCTGTAGCAAGCTCTTGGATTGTTTAATTCGTTTTTCCTGCATTTCTTGAGAAATCGTAGCTCTATAATGAGCTGGTGAGAGTATTACAACTGAATTGATAATCTGCAGGAATTCACTGAAAAATATTGGTTGCCTCTGAAAGTAGAGATGCAGCTAGTTGTCAAGGTTTAATCTCAGTATCCCATCCATTTCTCTCAAATGCTGTAGATAACGGGTTCTATGTGCTTCTTAAGTATTATTTCTATCATACATATTGATACCCTGGATACGTATTGGGTAAAACAGGCAAAACTTTAAAATCTGCTATAGAATATTCTGTTTTTCTTTTCTTTTCTAGTACTTATTTTCTCATTAAAACTTCATCTATCATTTCCCATTGATCTTCATTTTATTTCATACGTTAATATGCTGTTTCACGATTTTATTATTTAGTAAGTTTGCTTTTTCATCTATGTATGAACGATGCCCCCTATTTCTTTTTTCATTATTCCTTGTCACGTTTTTATTCCTGTAATTCGGGTAAAATATTTCCTAAGCCCCTTTTGGATTTTATTTCTAAATTGCTTTTATTCCTTCAACTCCAATCTTTATATCAGAATTGTGAGCAACGGAATCAAAGATTGAATGCATGTTCTTGGAAAATAGATATTCATTGAAATGTAAATATTAGTAGTAATACAGTATTAGAGTATTACTATTTAGATAGTATTCCTCGTTTAATAAATGCACACATTATGTAGTAAATATTGTTCAATGCAAAACACAGTTTATCGCAGCACAGCAGAAGTAAAAATTGGACTCTGTCTAAATAACTTCTAACATATGCTTATTCAATACAAATGTTAGAACAGAACTATTTTATAGTGCCAGAAACTTCCTGTACTCCTAAAAGTTTTCAAGGGGAATTCAAATTAATCAAATCTTATACTATCTAAATCTTAGCCAATCTTAAAAGTTTAAACTTATCTTTTTTTTCTTTACAAAATATTGTAATGGATCTACAGTAATTAGAGTCTAATATTTTTCAATGGATTAAATATATTAAAAATTTGTACTACTTTTAATAAACAAGTAAGAGAAATCTGTCATTTATTGAATACTAAAAACCACTCAGTTTTTTAAAAGCGTAGCAAATTTTAGGCATCGAAACATCTGAAACTTACCAGACTCCAAAGTTGTCATCCATTTGATTCCTTGGAAACCAAAACTATTGGGTCTGAATCACCAGAAATATCTCAAAAAATTAGGAAGGCACCTCGAAAAATCTACGCAAATATTATGCCTTTTAGAATTCACATGTCGAGGTACACTCGACATGTGAATTCTAAAAGGCCTAATATTTACAAAAGGCCTAATATTTATGAAACACCTAGAGTACACGAGGTTAAATTAATAACAATATCATTGCGATGTTATAGTTGAACGAAGAATTACCATTTATCATGCATTCAACGGTAATAGCAGCAACTATAATCGAAGAAAATGTTTGGCTATAAATTAAGACAGAAATTTATCTCTAGAGTGGACTTGCTGTCTTAGGAAATAATACCCCCAGTAATACATCTTGTTATAATTCTGCAAATCAAAAGCTGAAGAAGGCCATACAAGCACCAGACTTTCGATTCACGAATATGAATACCAAATAGCGGGATTCATCACGGAATGTTATGTGCTGTTCACCTTAACAGTGATGGTGGATATCATGGTAACTAAAACTGACAACTTTTCAAGGTTAAAAGCGGATATCTTATGATATGTAAGTAACTTCACCTCAATAAAGTGACTTAAATTAATGGAAAGATATATGGTTTTGATGATCGGGCCTGTAGTAGTTGGATAACTAAAAATAATGATCTAGGAGCACTTCAGGGTAAATATGCAGTCATCTAATCTTACCTTGCATTCATGCATCTTGTTCTTCCAGAGCTTTCATTTTGTGAGAGTTTCTTACAGAACCACTGATGCCCAGCTTACAACAACCACACATGAGCAGGAACAAACTTCCTGCACAGTATGATTATTTTAAGTTAAGTTGTAGTTCTCCACTTTTGTTCACAGGTTTGGGAAAGTTACAACAACAGATTGTTTCTGTTGAGAGAAGGAAATCCACAAAATTACTCATTGGATTGCCCCCTGACACCGTCATTGCATTTAAATAAGCCGACAGCCGCAAATCTCCCCGCATGTAGTGAAGTAGTCATTAGTAACAAAGCAGCACGAAATGAATTTATAGCGATTATAAAGAAACTTGAGATAATAAACGTGGTGGTAGACGAGGACAATGATTAACTTTCCTTGTGCTCAAGGACTCAGCATACAGAACCAACATGACAGACCTCACCTACTGGAGGATAACAGTGTCTACGCCACAGCTGCACTAACATATTGGCTGCCCTCCCCATCTTGAGAAACAGGCATGCCTCACCTTTTTGAGGAAGCACTTTACATTGCAGTAAAGAAGGAATTCAACGGATATGACAAGGATGCAAGAGCCCAGTGAACGAGGAACCCTGCAGTATAAGTAGCAGTCTTCAAATTCGGCCAGCTTGAGATATTTAGCTATACCGATAGTGACAATCAACAAACATAACACAGACCACAGGAGACTGGACGTACGTGATAGCAGCGGACTGGCATCTCATGGACTTTAGTACAGTGTATGTGCCAAAATAAAAATATTTTCCTGAAACTCTCTAAAAAGCTAGCTTCTTCTGGAAGCTTGTATTCACAAAGTGAATACAAGCTTCCAGAAGCTGCCCAATATGGTTAGCATGCCGCAATCATGGTTTCTGAGACGACTAACGCATTATACTAGTGTCTAACTTACCATCGAAGGCAGTGTTCATCTTCAATTTACAAGAGCTTTTGTTAAATTGGAGGGGAGCATAGCTGTGCTCGTTGGTTCTTATATGGCCCGCGAGTACTGCCGTCCATGTCAGTGCGAACTTTGCATCTACATTGCTAGTAACGATAAACAGCGTGGCCACCATGCCCAAATTACAGTGACAAGCTAGTGAAACGACTTCTTTGGTTCTCCAGGAAGACGGTAGATCCAGCAAAACCTTGTTAATAACAATTGTCAATGGGCGGACTGCGGCTTACCCTCGTAACAACAATAGAGTAGCCAATCATTTCGAGGTGTGTGTAGAAGTTTTCTAGGTTTCCCTCTAGCTTCACGTAAATAAGGCCAACCTTCCCGCAAAGTCCCCCTAGAGGGCGCAATACCCCAGCCCACACATGTAATGGTGACCCTCTCTGCGAGGATCTCAGCATGCTTTCGGGCTTTGTGTTATTTTTAAAATAAATGGGGAGTTAGGCATAGGCAACGGACATCTCAGGCCTTACACTCGCTTTGCGAGTAGGCAGTCCACCTGCGGCCTCCAAGTTAAATAGTAGAATCAGATATAAGTTATGAGTGTTTCATTTTAATAATATTTTGTTTCTTAGGGGAAATAAAATTTAAATATGTTAATAAAACACATGAGGAATAGCAAATTTAGTAGACCTAATTAAATATTTTGGGCCTTACAATTTCTTTTATTCTTTAATACCTCATTTTAGACTAAGAATTTAAATATATTATTTGTAATTTTTCTAACATTTGCTGTCTCATTTTTATTTTTTCATTGTTATGTAGTTTATGAAATTTGCAAATAACATGAAATGTATAAGTTTTCTTACTTTTGAATTTAAGTGCTACATTGTTTGCAAGAATTTGTCATTTTAATTAAAAATATTCTGATATTTTAAATGCTTCAGTGGCAATGTTTCAGTTTTCACTGAAGTTTTGTTATGGAAGTTTTTATAATTTGTGTGTGTGAGATTTCAGCAAACGCCCGAAAATCCTCAATAGAGCATTAAGAGAAAGCTTAATATTATTAAACTATATTTTATATATTTAAAATTTTAATTAAAACAAGTACCTTTTCGTTTTGACAGATTTTGATTAGACAACTATTATTACTCTAAATTCAGTATAATTAATCCTCCATTTAATTATTATTTTAAGTATTGATTATATTCTGGTTAATTGTAAGCATTTGCTAAAAACTTAGACTTAATAAACATCCTTATATGTAATTTTTTCTCCAGTTTTTATGTTAATTTTATATTAGTTCACAAACATTCGCTCCAAATCAGCTTGGTAATTTTACTGTTCTTTTAATCTTTATTATCTCCTCACTTTAATAAATTTATGGTTTATTTCAATGAAACGGCTTGAATGGAATGGCATTTGAATAAAATCAATTCCTTTTCAGTTATCTTAAAATAAATGGCTAAAGATGTGTCACACAATTCTTGTAGAATAGATTAGAAGATTATAAAAATCATATATTTCATTCCAAATTGGGGTCCATGTATAAATAAATAAATATAATCCTAAAATTTCCAGCAAGTCAGTATTTACTATATCCTCACAAATCCTTAAATTGGTGACGAGAGTGTTATTAAGTATGCAAAGTTGCAGTTCACTAGGGAGTTCCAGGAAACTCGATAATTCATATGTACCTACCCTCAAAGATTTGCATATTTAACCACATGTGCAAAGATCTGGGTGTACCCATGGTAATTAGTTTCATTTACAAGTCCCAAAAAGTTGACATTGTTGTACATTTCTGATGAGTATCCAAAATCACTCCTTTTCTATAACCTAAATTTTGATATAAATTTGAAAATTAGTTAGAAAAAATAATTACGATACATAATAGGATGTTTTGAATTTTCTCATGTTCTGCATCTTTTCTGAAATTATCTGGCTGAAAAATATTTATGGCTATGAAGTTTCAATTCTAAATAAGGTTAGTTTGTTACTGTAGTAGCAGAAAAATTTATACCTTTTGAGTTGTGTCTTTCACTTTATTTATTAAGGTTTACACATTTTAAAAATCTTAATCCTCTTCTTTTGAACATTATTACTTAATACGGGAAACATAAAGTTATATAAGAAATGACAGCTAAATTAAGGAATGGGATGTTTTAAAAAAATATCTTTCTATGAATCTTAATATAATCATTTATTAACTAAGCTTATTAACTATTGTCATCATTTATTAGCAATGTTTAATCTGAAAATTAGTATGAATAATACTTGCTATTGTATAAAATAACAAATATTATTTTACACAATAAAAAATTATATTAAATATAACAACAAATAGTATAAAATAATATTTATTAATTTATACAGTTTGTTATTTAAAAAGATATCACCTACAAATAATAACTTTTTAATAATATTTTTAATTTAACATTTTTTAATCATTAGTTATCTAATTTTTAATGTCACGTAAACACAATAAATACAATATTTATTATGTATATGTAGGTTAAAAATATGTAGTCTGCAAGCATTGTAAATGTTTTTTATTAATTAGACACTTTTTTAATAATTTTTGATAGGTGGAAAGTGTCTCTGAAATAATAATCATTATCTCTATATCCACCATCGATTGAATAAACCACTTTCTGCAGTATTTATTCACTTCAACCTTCTTTAAACACTGACACCATGTAGAGAAATATATTGATTAAATTATGCTGAAATTCAAATATGTATATATATATATATATTAATAAAGTAAGTGAATTAAAGTATTTATCATATAGATTATTTTGCTTTTGAAGAATTTTTAAGTTTGGTGGGATGAAGGGACTAGATTATTTTTTCTTCTAATATGTTTTTTTTTAAAAAAATATTTTTATTTGAAATTAATTTAGTTTTAAATAAAAATTACCTCACAAACAATATACTATATAATAAAATCAGGAGTGAAAAAAATGTTTTGCTTTAAACTGTAGCCTCCTATAATTTTAAGATGACACATAAATTATGCGAACTATATTTTTACATTATTGGTACATTCTCGGTTTGAAAGTTGGGCATCTGTTTATTAATATAATTTCCAAACTAGTAGTTGAATCACATTATCTTTATTATGCATATCACGCTAAGGAATCCGCATCGACTTTTATGAAGGATAAAGAAGAAAGGAAATGCTGGAACTATAATTCCTTTCTTCCTAAGGGTCAACAACTTTCTCTTGCAGTTTCATAAATAAAATGCTAGAGTTAGATAATATTGCTATGATTAAAATTATGAACTTCAGTCCTTTACTTATTTCATGCATTTTTATTATACGTGCTAAAGAAATATTCCATTTTTGAGCATTATTATTTGCAAGCTGATTTATTGAACATTTGCATAAACTGTGATTTTTTTCTTGAAGTAGTTCATAATGTTTTCTTAAAAATTTTATATTTTAGTAAAGAAAGATTTAAAATTGAAACATGTATACACATACGTATATCTACATTATTTAAAATTGAAGGAATATTTACATAGATATATTGTTTTTATATTTAGTTCTACAAGTTATTTATGACAGTTATTAAGTAAAATTTTATGCATTTTATTACTTTTTTGTAGTATTCAATGATACGATAGCCATTGCCTTAGACTACTGTGGTCGTTTCATTTGTATCATCGATTAAATTTCATTTAAAGTTAAATAGCAATTTCCATGATTTTCTGAAGTTTGAACAAAAGTCGATTGAATGAGAAAGCAAGATACTTAATCCTGTGTCGCATTAGTGGGAAATATCTTATTTTGTGCAAGTTAAAATGCACCTTTTATCGCTAAGTTTTCGCTAAAATTTAAAAGAAATACTTCAAAATTAATGCTCAAGAATGAAAATAATAAAATATCATCACACTGAACTCTTTGTTATAACAAAAATTTGTCACTCTTATACAAAACAATACCGGATTTATTGTGACGAATTAAGCATTGAAAAACACTGAAAAAGGAAATCATATTATTATAATGAAACACATTCATATATTCAATTTTGAAATAACAGTAGAATAGAAATCAGGTTTAGAAAAGCTATGAAATAAAAAAATATTGATTATATTTTATCATGTAAAATAAAAATATAAAGTATTAAAACTTATATATATATATATATTGAAACAGATACTGCACAAACAGAGACGGGTATAGCAGAGAATGTTTAATAAGAGTTTATATATATAATGTGTTAAGCAAACTAAGGAAAATCTTTAAATATTTTGTAAATTCAAAAAAAATTAGTTTCCCTTGAGTACATTTTTAAATACAATATTTCTTGAAGAAGTAAGAAAAAGTTAAATGCAATGCAGTTACAAAGCTCTTATTAAACTTTCATAATTTATCACATCAATCAATTAAGAAGACACAAGTCTCTAAGCTTCTGGATAATTTCTTCTTAAATTCTTCAGAAAGAAGTTCACCTTTTGCTACAAGATATAATACATTTGCTGTTTATTATTGGCAAGGCAAAACAGTTACTTACAGATCATTAGTTTTAATTCATATCATCTTCACCATCCTTTGGTTGATATGAAATTTTCTCAAAAGATGTTGATAAATCTCTAAACTTTAACAAAGTTACTTCATGTTGCAGCTATCTTCAGTATATTATTGCTTAATTACTATATTATTACAATAAATTTTGTAAAAGTGATAGAATATATCTAAGTTAAAAAGATTAAGCTTCCAGAACAATAATTATTCGTTATAAAGACTTTCCCCCATTCTGTGAAAGGAATCAACCCAAAGTTTCAAAGATGCTTACAGAAAATAATAAAACCGGACAACTGAAATTGAATGTCGTTAGGATTGAAAAAAAAATTGGGATTAGAATTTATATATATATATATATATATATATATATATATATATATATATATATATATATATATATATATATATATATATATATATATATATATATATATATATATTACGTATGCAAGTATTATGACATAACCAAATTATTAATCATATAATATAGAATAAGTTTGCTTTGTGAAGTCTTAACTTTAATTTAATGTTATTGTATCTTCAAAGTTTAATTATCTAGTGGATTAGTATACAAATTCTATTTTTAGTATTTTAGAATAAGAATCTTTAGAGCACAACTATTAATAAAAGGAGTCGACTATAGAATATATTCTTTAAAACATTTTCTCCACTGTATATTTTATATTAATTTATAAGAGTATAAGGAATAAAATGTCAAAGAGTTTCATTTGTTTTGTAGAAAATGTATCTAAAAAAAATGAAGAGCTAATATAAAATTTAATTCTTATAATAAGTAAAATTGGAAACGTTTTTATTATTTTATCAATATTCTTCTCCGCTATTACTAATTATTTTTAATTTTACATTTCTTAAAAAAATTCTAATAAGCATAAATTAATAAAAAAAAGCCTGAGTAAATTGAGGTTTATTTTCAATAAATAGTTTTAGAAAATATCGCTTATATGGAAATATTGTAAAAAGGTTTGTTTTGATCGATTTAAAGTAAAAATGAAATATTGCTGCAGATTTTTCTAAAACATAAAAAGTACTTCAAGACTTAAAGTTGAAATAAAAGATGTAAATTAAAGTGACTAGTATATATGACGATGATTTCAGTTTTTACCATTAATTTTTAAAATAACATTTTAATCCTTCATTGTTTTATTCAGTTTTGCACGAGTTGTTGAAGTACCACCTATTAAATATTTATCATCCAATTTCATGAACTTCCTCTGTTTTACTGCAACTATCATTAATCGATTTTTAGTTAAATCAATTAGCCCCTCTCATGATTTCCGAAATAACTTAACTTTTCTCGGTGTTCCACAAGAGAATACTTTTTTATTGTTGAGAGTATTAGTTGGTCAAAATTGGCTCAAAATGTGCCAGTAGTATTTTAAATGCTTTTAAACTTCGATGGGAATAGTTTTTCCACTTGACATTTTATTTAATTGTCTTCAAGACGTTTGTAAAACATGAAGTTTTTATCAAAAATTCGAAATGCAAAAGGTAATTAATTCTATAATTTCAGAATATTTTTAATTACGAAAATTAGTACTTGTGACGCCATTTAAGTGAGAAAGGAATCCAATAAGGGAAATAAAACTTCGGTTTCATAGTTCAGCAAAGAACAATCATTAAATGTGATTAACTCTCAAGTTAAATTAATAGAAAAATTATGGGGTTCGATGATTATCTTATATAAATATGTTTTATTTATAGAATTAAAATATTTTCATTTGATATATGTGCATATATTTATTAAAAGGTAAGTTCCTAAAAGACTAATCAGTTGCAAATATCCTGTAATTAATTATATGAAGTTAATAAATTAATTTATTATTAAGAAAGTGATAGATATAATTAAAAGAATGAGAAAGGTATGAATATAATTCAGTATTCATACAAATATTAATTTATTTGTATTGTTCGTTTCTAAATGATGATATATAGAAGACCCTGCAAACTTGACATTTTAACATATTTTGTCAACCTTGTTAAACTTATGAGTATTTGCTAAATTAAAAATAAGAAGAATGACTTACTTGTTTTCTACGTGTGTACCACGAGAAAGCAAAGAAAATTGTTATACATATAAATAAAATCGAACCACAACATTCATATCTAATCATTTGTGAAAAAGAAATTATTATTTCTGATTTTAAATGTTAGGTGAAGGTTTTATATTGTGAAACAAAATATGCATATTAAGAAATTAATATTTACAAGTATAAGATTCTACATATATACTGAATTATTTAAATTAAAATATAAAATTAGTTTATTATATGTAAATAATTTTAATGAATAGGAAAACTTTTCCAAGCTATAAAATAATTTAGAGCACTTTAAGTTTTCAAAAGATTGCATTTAGTGCAATGTGCTTAATCATAATGCAGAGTTAAAAGTAGTGCCTTCAAATGACAATAAATTTGCAAATATACATTCATTCATATATATTTTTGCAACCTTCATGTTTAATGAAATTTCACAGTTGATTTGCATTTTAAAAGTTTAAATTTTGCAAATTATGAAAAACGAAGTCTGATGCATTTCAAAAGAATTATTTTAAAATGCATCAGAAATTATGTCTTTAAGCAGCATTAAAGTTTAAGCCTTAAAGTTTAAAAAAGACAGTTAATTTACAGTCAGCTATCGCGTCAGTAACAAAACTATTTAACTCTTGATATTATTCATAAGCTTCCGAAACATTCGTTGATACCGCCCTAACTCATCAATTTCAGATATTTACAAGATTAACATCTTAAACATTGAGAATTTTTACATAACTTATATAAAAAAAAATTTAAATGGATAAAATATATTATATTCCTACGAGTTAATTACCTTTTTTATGGGATGATGAAAACATATTTTAACTCTTCATTATTAACTTCTTTTCAGACCAATATTTTTGTTATTAGAATTTAAATCACTTGCTATAAATTAAATCGATAAAATCTAAATCATATCCTTTTTATTTCCTGATCAGTAAGACATTTGTTAAAGGTTTATTGTAATAATGTGAAATTCTGTCTGTTCAATAAACGTAATGCAATTATAATTATAATCTTTTTGCATCAAATAATAAAACTGAACAGCAAAAAATTTACAGTAGGTTATTTTATAGAAACAAAATATGTTAATAAAAATTCTTGAATTTTTATAACTAGAATATTTTTTAGAATTTTTAATATACAACATAATTTAATTTTTAATATACTCAAATTATAATTTTAGATATACTCAAGTATCAATGAGGAAAAATGTGTAATAAAATCAAAAATATGCATTGAAAAAAGATTTTACTTACATATAAATTTTATACTATTTCCTGTAAATGAGAATGCATTCAACTTTTGTATTTGTAGAGCAAAATAAGGTATAAGGAATATAAACACTTTACTGGCTATGAATAAATGTTTTATTAGTCACTTTTCACCAAAATGATAAATCTTGCTTAGATATTCTTTCATGAACTTTTCTGCTAGAAACTCGTAGAATCAGAATTTACTACATAATAAAAGAACATTTTCTGGATAAATACTCTTATTCCCATTCTATATTCGCCTCAGGCATATGACATTCTCATTCATAATGTGTGGAAACTCTTCTGTGTTGTAAAACTTGTGGATATAAAAAAGTGGTCATTTGGAAGCATTACTTTGAAGTGAGAAGTTAACATTTGAAAGCTCCATGTTTGTAGATAACAAGCAAAAAATATTCAATAAGTTAAGTTTTATATATAATAATTGTGTCTGCTTAGCTATTGTAACAGTTATAAACAAATTTGTTACATTACATTTTACATCAAATCATTAGTTATATAACTAGAGAAGATACATTTTTAATGCAATATATAAATGAATATAAGTGGACTTCAATTATAAAGTCTTAGAGAAAATATTGAAATAAAAATTAAATAAATTTGAAAAACACATTGCTGTTATTTTCTAAAGCAATTGCATTATTTTAAATGCAGAAATATTATTCAGCACGTTTATATAATTATAATTCCAATAATAAGTAAGTGTGTATCACACACATTTGATAATAACAACTGAATGCTTACAGTTATATATAATAATACATACAATATAATACATAATATGTGTAACATAATACATGAGCACATATAATAGATTATGTTGCATGAAAACTAAATACTTATCTATTTTTTATCAATAGCTTTTAATATCAATTATAACATTATAAGTGCAATAAATGTAAAAATACATCTAAAATACACCTAAATAAATGAAGAAATCATAAACTCAATTTTTCTAAAATTAGACTAATAGAGTTTAGGTTATAAGATTTATCATTTCCATTATTTATATGCTAACTAGAAATCCTTTGAAATATGTTTGATGTGGATATAAAGCAGAATCCATTTATTTGAAAAAAACTTTATGTGCGATTTTTAATTTTGAATTTTCCAAAAAAAAATTTAAACGACTATTTTGAAATTTAATAAGGATGTGATAAATCCAATGCTAAGTTTTCTTTCATCCAAAATAAAAAAAAATTAGAAAACTATTTTAGCATTAAAATATCATTTTTAAATGTAAGTTGGTTTCAACACTTGATTAAGTATTTTTTATTCATTAAATACTATGCATAACTCAAATCATTTTAGTTTAAGAAAAATATGTGATTGATTTGTAATATATTCATAAACTAACTGCGTAAAAGTATCGAGTGTAATAACAAAAAACTGAATTTTCATTATGAATTTAAAGGACGATGAATTAATAGGTATGGAATTGTGTGTGTTTCATTGAAAAATGTACGGAACATTCTAACTACGATTTTATTGTTTGAACAGTTAAAGTAAGCAAATGGATATTTGAAATTAAAAAATGTCCGTGTAACTCATTTCCTTTAATTGCATTTATTTAAATTTACATTTTACTCTTTATAAACATTTAAAATATTTCAAATTGAAGATAAACATTTTATTGCTTTTGATATAAATCATTGATTAACTATTTTGAACTCATTTTGTGTTAGATATAAATTTCTGAACAATAATGTTAAGACAAATACCTTACAGAAATACCTGTTAATCTATTATTCATAATAACTTTTTTAGAGAGTGAAAAAATTTTTAAAAGTGATTAACAAAATATTTATTTTAAAGCATATATGAAAATAAGAATAAAAGTAATTGTTATAAATTAAGTTAAAAAAATATTGCCATCAATTTTCTCACAGAAACAACTTTATCATCTATTAGATTAAAATTCATTTAATGATATTTTTTTTATCTAATTTTTACAACTATGAATCAATGCAGATGCTTAATGTTTTAAATTGTGTTATGATAATTTGAAAGTAATTAAAAATTTTAAAAAGAAAACTAATCTCTTATTCAATAGAATAATTTTAATTAGTTAAATATATATTTCTTACGTGACTTAGCCATGCAAATTATCTTAAATAGAATTTAAATCTTAAAGAATATAATCATTAAAATCTATTTTTCTTGCTAACTATAACTAATTAAGTACAGCAAACAAGTTATTAAAAATATATGCCAACTGTGTTATGATTTAACCAAACAATATGATAACTGGCTTATTGAGCTACTAATTAATTTGAGGATCATACTTACCAAAGATATGGATGACTTATTTCCCATTAACTTTTGTTTCTGTTAGCGACAAAGGTCTTTCATCATTTTGAATGATACGATATGACTACTGATTAAATGTATCATACGTCCAGGCCTTATTATAGGCCTCAATTGAATAAATGAATCTTCATTTCCTTTTGATACGTTTATCACTCCTTCTGTTTGAAATAAGAGAATAGAATAGAACAAGATTTCCAGTGGCGTCATGAATGGGATTTAGGTATTTTTGATTGACCATAGTGTTTTCAAACACTGTTTTATTTTAACTTATCCCTATTCTTAGAGATTTGGAAATTCCTATCAAGTATATCAAGTAACTATAAATGCATCATAATGCGTAACATAAAATTTGTTTGTTTCATGATTTAGTAGAAATGAAATATTTTGATTAAAAAGAGTTTTAAAAATTGCCCTATTTCTACCACATATACGTAAGAATTTCTTTTAATTATGTTTTTAAATTTATGAAAATATTGAATTTCATTATAATGCAAATATTTATGTACTATTTAGTAAAAACAGATGGAATTATATAATACAAAAATATTAAGTCATGAGGGATGTAATTATGGTAGTTTAAACCTTTTGATTATTTACTTTTGAAGGAAATGAATTTTTTAATAAAATAATAATATCAATTATAGAATAACAATTATAATAAACTTATTAATAAAGAAAAGTATATAAATGTATATTTAATAACAATTTTAATAATAAAATGATCCGTAATATTACTGATACCATTATTCTAAAAATTTTGAGTCTACTTAAATATTTATGCATTATTATCCACACAATTTAATAAAACTTCAATAAGCCAGAAATCAAAATCTAAATTTAATATTTCTTTCACTACTGCTTGCTTTGAGAAATAAACATATATAGCTCTTCTAATAAATAAGAACGATTTAATTTATTTGTCAATATAAGATGAAGGTTATTGACTTGAAGTTTATGACGCGATCTCCCCCATTGACAAGATTATTAAAATGAAAACTCAGTTTCCTGAAAAGCCATCTATTGGATATTCAAAAGAGGAAAACGAATATTTCCGGTAAAATAAATTCTTGAATAAGATTTTCTCCATGCACGAAATTTGAACAATGTCTGAAAGATGTTGGTTTTTCTCACTCAGCTCCATTGAAAGAACCGATATACACCTTTTGTATTTTTACATGAAAAAGTGATTCAATTGTTTTCGCACTGTAAATCTAATGGTTACACTTTGTACTCAATGATTTGTTGTCAAACCTTTCTAGAACGTGCTTATAAATTTAAAGAAAAAATTGTTTCGAGTGATTTTTGAGAGTTTTATCGGAAGAAACTTAAGAGGAAGAGAAACTTTGAAGTGAGTGATTATAAAAGCAAAATATTTTCCTTTTATAATCATGTTCTAAGCAATCTAAAAGGCATTCTAAGTAATCTTATAAACTATCTTTCTTTGAAATTTAAAATCAAATTTCAGTTGGTTAAATTTAAATTTCAAATAATTACAGGATTTGTTAATGGATGTATATTTGCTTAGATTAATCATGGTTTAATTATTAAATTTATTCAACAGTAATTTGTTACTTTAGCTACTGTTCTTATTACGATTTCTTTTCTCATTCTTACAGTAAGTAAAGATATTTATAAAAAGTATTTTATATTTCATAAGTACCTGTAATTCTGCACTTTTATTTGCAATTTTCTTATTTCTCTTAGATTTTATTTTTATTTTAATAATTTTTTGATTTACTAAAAAAGTAGAATTGTAAGAAGGAATTTCATTTAGTTTAGAGTGCTCTTTAGATATATCTATCATTCAATTTCGATAAAATCATGAGATTTAAATTTCAAAGGACACGTTTTTCATTTATAAATTAATTGTGTAATGTGAGAGCTAGTTTTCAATTTAATTAGGACCCTGCATTTAAGACTTCAAATACGCAGCTAGAATTAATTAAACAGACTGCACTCTAATTAAGCTGTACGTGAGCATGTTTTAAGAAAAATATATTTCTCAATTCCTGATTGAAAAATTTAGAAATAAAGTACTAAACCAATTCAAATGGAACAAAATATTCTTTATCAAATACTATTTAAAAATATTTGCACAAAATGAATTGTTACCAAATTTTTGGTAGAAACGCTGATATGAGAAAATTTGTTTTCAGCTTAAATTTTTAGTTAATATTTTAATAAATTACTTTTTTTAATTACTAAATTATTTATCGACAGAGTTTGGATTATTATTCTAAGGTTCCTAAATTTTAAACATAAAATAATATGCAATTAATAGACTTAATGTTTTGTTGCGATATAAATTATTAACTTATTTCTCATATTATTATTTACACATTATTTATATTTTAATTATTTTTCCATTCATGAAATAAATAATCATGTTACATTTTCTTTTGCGTTAACCACATCAAATTATCTTTCACGTGTATTATTTAAGGAGATACATATTATGTACATACATTTCTTACCTTAAATTCATAGTTATTTGCATAACTGGTAACCTATCTTTTAAATATTTCAATAACTTTTCCTTAAGAAAGACAAAAAAATCCTTGAGAAATTTTACCATAAAACTCAGATTAAGTTTTATTGTTTTCTGTAGTAACTTTTGACACTGGAGAATTCTTCATAAAGCGAGAAAATGTATTCTGAATTTCTTCATCGGAAAACAAATTAAATCACTGCCTTACGACAGCATAAAGTAACATCCTAGCCTCAACCTCAGCTGAAACTTGCTGAAAGAAAAGTTAATCTTTCAAAATCCTAAGTGAATTTGAAGACGTTGCTACACAGAAAAGTAGGAAGAGACCCTTGGGTTAGGGCCGTTAAGGTAACCAACATTCTTAGAGTTCAAAGATAAACCTTAACTGCAGTTTTTTTATCTTTTTAGAAAATATGCATTTCAGGATCTACCATCATTTCATTGGTGCCACGTTCTTACATAAAAATATCGCAATTTTGCTCGTTACCTAAGTGTAATAAATATTTATTGCTTTACATTAAATATGTCTTCGCTCTGGGCTAATGGACGGACACAGTTTTAATCTTTCATCGTTATTGGAAGGTGAATAATAAAACCACAGTTGTCTTAATATCAAAGAGAAGTTAATGATATAATATGTGAAAATAGCAATCACACCTACAGGTTTCTTAATTTATTTATTGATCTGTTATTGTATATGTATCATTAAAGAATTTTCTCCTTTCCTCAATGTGGGTGTGTAATTGTTTGTTTTTATTAAATGCTATTTCTTTCTGCAAGGTTACTTTTTGTATATAAGAAATAATTCATTTATATATTCTTAAAAATAAATTGATAAGAATTTAATGGAGCTCATATCTATATAAAACTATCTTTAGGAAGCTTATTGAGCCTTTTTGCATTATTGTGTAGATGTTTTAATATTATTTTATGTGAACTCAGAACTATTCCTTTATCTCAATAATTTGAAAGAATTAAAAAATTTAAGATTTTAAATAATTTTTTAGAATTATATTCAAAACTGAAAATTAAGTTAACATGATTCAGTATAAATAAGCATTACTGATATGAAATTTTTAAAAAGCTTATCAATTTTCATCATCAGAGTTTTTCAATCAATCAGGAATACGAAGTTTATTTACAGTATATATTGCAACATATAATAAAGTAAAAAAAGTTACAAATGTGACATAAAATGTGGTTATTTTTTATGCATTTATAATTATCTGTTTTAGTGATTTATCTTCTTTACCATTCTCCTAGAATTTTCAATTTATAAATTCCAAGCTCTTTTGCTGTACACGTAAGTTTAACAACAAAAAATATAATGCGCATAAACTAGAAAACAAATTTTCAGGGAAAAATATTTAAGTCTATTTATTTCAACTTTATTACGTATTTCTCTCCTCAGACTGTTCTGCATATATTATTTCCAATAATTCTACAGATATACAACTTACATAGAGATTAAAGAAGTAGATATATATTTTAAAACTGAAAAATATAAAATAATCTTAAAAAGTAATAAAAATCACTTTTTTTTATAAAAAATTTAAATTAAAAATACATACAGCTACATTTTAAAATGGAAAAGAAATATTATTTTTCTTCGTAAATTAAAAATATAAAATTAATTTGCATAAAGTCATCACAGAATTATTTACAAGAATTTCTTTGGCGTTTTTTAACTGATAAATATAATGAAATCAGTATATATATATATATATATATATATATATATATATATATATATATATCCACTCTAAGATTTTTAACACTAAGAATTTTAAAATAAAACTTCCCTCCAAATTAAATATTCACTGTCGTCTAAAATAAGATTTATAAACTTTTTTATTCTGAAGTTAGATATTTTTATTTTATTTTAAATTCAAAGAACATCCTATCATCGCAAAAGGAAATCATTCGATTTGCAGTAAATTTCTCAATACTTTCATTTCTGCCGACTGCGATCAAAGGCTGTAAATACCTTTAGAAGAAGAAAATTCACAAAGGCTTTGGTGGCATTTAAAATGCATTCGATTTCCGTCGTTTACGGAATGAACTCGAAATGAATAGTAGCTATAAAGTTAAAAGTAATAAAATTCAATATTTTTTTACATTACTTTCTTGATTTGACTTCCCTCGTCTGTTTGGTGTTAAGTAAATTTATTTTTTTGAAACACTGTATATTTGATTATTTCAATATATCAGAAGATTATATATATGTATATAAATTTGAATCTTAGTTTTTGAATTTATTTGATTAAGGAATTTATGTGTTTGATGAAATTTTATATATAACTGATTTGATGTTCAATTTTAAAGTTATTTGATTTAAATTGACTGAATAAGAAAATATTCTAAATAAATTTCAAGATATTATTTTAGAAAATTATTTTCAAAATTGATATGGAAATAATATAGTTTATTAATTAAACTGTTTTTATTTATTTATTTATGTTTCAACTTTAAATGTAATTGAAAGAGAAAATCATTCTTAAAGTTTCATGAATGACGTATCTTTAATTTGTATACATCAGCCATATAAAGACAAATAATTTCTGAGGTGATAAAACTGTTTTATTAATGCAATATTTTTGGCTAAATATTGATGTATGAAATTTTATTATATCATAAAGAGCATTAATTTTTAAAGCTTCATTACTTTAAATTCAAATGTAAAGTTTCATGCAAATTTAATATCAAGTAATTTCAATATTAAGAATAAATGTTTTAAAATTTAAGACAAAAATGTTTAAAATACTATATATAATTTTTGCCAACTTTTCTAGCTTTCTTATATAATATTATATTTTTTGCAATCTTTCATTATATCATTGTTTTATAAAGGTTCAAAAGATAGTTTTTGCAACTCAATAATTCTGAATATAATGTTACTTGCTTTTGGTTACTCAAAAATCTCTCTCCTCAAGCTTGAGTTTATTGAACCGCTAACTATTCAGCTGCCATTTTGACTCATTTTTGGTACAAATGATTGATTACTTATCAAGAATTAGTATTTTGAACTTAAAATTCATTATATAACGTTTAATATTCTCTCCTTTCTATTTAATTAATTTCTTATTGCATTAATTTAGTTATGTTTTTTTCATAATTTTGAATAATAATTATTTAATAGATCACTTTAAAAATAATTATAAATACAAAATATTGTTAAGCTTTTTTAGAACCACTAACATAAATAATTATGCAGCTTTGCTTTATTATAATTAGAATATTCTGATGAAATGAAAATACACAAGTGGTATACCAGGGTCAAAGAATATCACATTTCCAAAAAATTTACAAAAAAGAACATTAAATTCAAATTTGCAGAACAAATTATTCCTTATTAGTAATAGACTTCATCAATTAACTCCATGTTTACATTTCAAAGCACTTTATTCACAAATTTTAAATTTAAAAGAAAAATATCCAAAAATTTCTTACGGTAAATTTTTCTTAGTGAATATATATAACAAAAAGGTGCTACAACAATGAATATTTTATATATGTTTATATCAAACCATTTCTATAATATTTGATCTGAATGATGTAAGTAATTTTTTTCTGCATAATGAAATCAATCGTGTAAATTAAATTTTGCAATGGTTTTTATTGAGGTTCGCTGTCAACAAAGACACTAGCAAGATTTAATTTAGATATTTCGCTTCCTTTATGTGTGATTGGCAGGTGATGAAAATAAATAAATGTCTTTTGGGTGAAAAAGTGGACAAAACTATTTGATGGTTACTGTCACATTTTGGTGAAAATTGGTTTCCAGAAATCGCCTATTTCTGTCAAATAAATATCCCATTTTCGATAAGGCAGTGAATAACCTAAATTTGTGCCTCAAAATGATAGAAAAATCTATAAAGTTCTGTAACATATTTCTATGAACTGGTGTGTTTATAAGTGTAAAATGAGATATGCGAAATGCTTTAAATATTCCATATCTTTTAATTCAAATTAAAATAGTTTTATAATTTAAAGGATTAGAATTAAACATTTGTTAGAAGAAATAAATAATATTCTCAAAATTTTCATAGTTCCTTAAAAAACCCATTTTGTTTTAACACCTCATTTATTGTAAAAATGTTTCAGTATTTTATTACTGATTATTTTTTATACCCAGTATTTTATACCAGTAAAATGCAGAATGCAAAAATAAATATCAAATGGTTAAAATTGTTTTGGAAATTTTAAAAAATTCTCCCATTAAATAATGTATAAAATATGAGCTTATATTCTTAAGACACAATTAAAAATGAGGATATTTTATGTGTTAATCATATTTATAATTTTATTGCACAAAACCATAATACATATTCAAATCTTACTAAGTTTTAGTTACATTGCCTAAAACTTAGTAAGATTTTAGTATGTATCATACCAATTTTCTAAAAGAATGAACATTTCATTCCATACTCGTTTTGTAAATTAGCAAGTTTATTATTTATAACAAAATTTAAAAGGAAACTAACTTATGTGACAAATATAAAAAATGAAAATATTTGGTTAATTTTTAATTCGGTATAAATTTTATTAAATAACATTTAAACAAAACAAGAAAGAATGAGAAAAAATCTGTTTTGAAATAAAATAATGCCGTATTATATTAAATGCCGTATTATATAAATTAAATGCCGTATTATATTTCTTCCATCAAATGTAATTCTCTTTGATTACATTCAAGTCTTATTGCAGTTATTTTTAAAAATATTATATCAAAGAAAGACATGTTTCAAAAAGAAAATTCCAGAATAACTTAGCATTCCTTAATAAATATTATAGGAAAGCTTATAAATATAATTTATGTTAGTATGAAATAATAATACAAGATAAATATGGTTATTGATAAAATAATACAATCCATATGTTTATTAAGATTATCCAAATATTTATTAAGAGGTCAATAAATTATAGTAATTATCAATAGAAACATTCCAGAGAATTCTTTCTTAGGAGTACAGAAATATTTCTTGATATGATGAGAAATGTAAGTTTTTTTAGGTTCATAAGAGAACCTATCTAATTTGCAAGTGAAATTTAATAAGTATTCAGCATTTATTAATTTGCAAGTGAAACTTAATAAGTATTCAGCAGTAATGTGTGAAGTGAAACTTCACACATTAAACAAAATGCTGAATTCTTATTATGAATATTAGAGGTAATAATTTTTTATCATAGGGGAAATATAATTGTTAAAACAATGCCTATGGGTAAGTAAAATTTTCCTATAAAATTTTAATAGATTTATTAGGCTATTGTTCTCAAGATTCATTGCTAGCCTAGTAATAGAACCGAGCTAAATAAAAGTAAGAAAGTTCAAAGTTCAAAATCAGCCACTTTTAAACAAGGAAAAATGGATGTTAACATTTTACACTATACATGTACTTACGAATTTTAAGGTTTTTACCAATTGCAATTCTTGAATATCGTAAAATATCAATGAAAAGTTATTGATGGATGTTCAATTAGATTTTTAACAGATTCCCATTATAAGCCTAATGCATTACATGGCTTCAATTTGCTATTCTTTGTGTTTTTTAACAAAATAGGAAATAAAATTTATTAAATTAAAAATAGTTTCATCTGCAAATGCAGAATGAATGTTTCACTGACTATAAAAGCATCAATGAAAAATTTACATCTTTTATGAATTAACTAAATTAGGGAAGAAAAATATTTATCTTGACACATGTTTAAATAAAATAATTGAAATTAAAATGCAGAAGAAATTATTTAAAATTCATCTACTTAGTAAATAATGAAGCAAAAACTTTATGAAAAAGAATTTTAAACTATAGACTTGATTTGAGTCTTTGTCTGTCCTCCTTTATAAAGATAATTAACTTGATGCAATGTATAAGGAAGTGATTAACTTATATTGATTTAATTCCAGAACCTCGGGCAAAATACTTTCAGTTTTATTGCGAACTCTGCTATCATTTGAAGGAAGGGAATTGCTGACGTATTTGATCATTTTAACTCAAATATTTGCTTTAATTTCTGTGTTAGGGTGACTTAATTCATTCATATTAAGAATATAAATCGCACAAAACTGATTAAATTTTGGTACGTGTTGATTTTATTATTTGGTTAATTTGTTTCCGAAACTAGAATTTAAATTTTAAAACAAAGAAATTAGAAAACAAGATTTATATAAATGAATTTATTTTTAAAATACGAAGAATAATTTAAATATTTTAAAATTACTTTTAATTTTAGTGTGCTTTTTTAATTGGGTTTCGCTAACGAGAAAAAGACTAATCCTTTAAAAAAATGCTTTTAAATTTGAGATTTTTAGTTTAAATTAATTACACATACAATTACATTCTTTATCTACTCAGTATACCGATTGTAATATTTTATTTGAAATTTAAGTTTTAAAATCAAAAAAGCAAAAATAAGGAAATTTACTGAATATAATTTCTGTCTTGTTAACGCAACTTTCTATGTATAATACTTGATCAAAATATAACGAAAACAAAATTTCTTTAAAAAAAATAAATTGTTTTATACATATAAGATTAAGAATTTTTACCAGCAGAATTTTACTAGAAATTATTAAGGTAATAAATTAAACGTTATGTTTTAATTTTGCTTTCATTATCTACTCTTTGCTTGTAAAACTTGTAAGTCTCTATAGACTTGATTGGTCGGTACTTGTAAACTGTATTGTTTTGTAAAACTGGCTTTTTATATTTAAATATAATTTTACTACTTAGATTCTTACTTTGATCCCTGAATATTGGAAATATTTTATTAGAATATTCCGAAATCAAAATAATAAATGTATAGAAATCAGGAATGGATATTAAACGGAAATCAGGAATGGATTTTTTGATTAACGCAAAGACTTTAAGTTTAGTTTAATAATTGATCAATATAATTTTTTGGAGAGTTTGAATTTAACTTTTAATGACTTACAGAATTTAATATTGGAATAATGCTTTTATTATTATATACATAGTAGTTTGTATATGATATTTGTTACACTAGATGTTTAGATCTGAAAAGGGATCATTATCTAAATCAGATAAAAATAAGTCAGATAATCATATGACTTTGCGAGATTTCAAAGGAAGGGATCAACAAACATACTGAATATTGCATCATTCAAAAATCTTTGAACTTGAATTTCTTACTATAAATTTTGCAGCACTAAACCTATCAAGATGTAATTTTAATTTAGTTGAAGACTCAATGGTCTGTTGAGCGCTATTTTATATTTTGAAAATTAATATTTTTCCCTTGTACATTTAATCTACTTTATAATAAGTAAGAAATGTGGTAAATTTGCTTAACAATCGCTTAGTTATTTAAGTTATGGGATTTGGTGAATTTTTAAGATGTAAATTGTGCATAAAATGTTTCTAGCTTCATAATGTTTCCAGCATACAATTCTTATTTTAATATGAAGTTTACATGATAACTTCATTTTAGGTTGCAAATTAATGAATCAACTAGTACTGCAATACATTATGAGTTAAACCATTATCATAACAGTGATCTAGGAACAAAACTTGTAAATTTCAAATTTCTTAATGATATAATGCGACTGAATTTCTTAATGACAGTTAAATTTTTTATGATCTGCTTTTGGAAAACTTGGATTTAATTCAAAATTCTTAACTAAGAAAAGCTTAAGAATACTTTCATTATTTGAAAAACAGAAAACCCACTTACCATACTTGAAGTTGAGGCATCAAATCATAACATTCTCTTATGTTCCTTGGATTTACAGTTTTTAAACTGGTATGAAAAGTATGTTTTTAAAGCCATTTCGTATTATTAATGTAACCTTCCTTTATAAGAGTGTTATCTGATTTGAACTTTAAAATATTAAGTAATTATTTTATGAAATGCTGTAACAATTTATTTAAATTCCACTTAACATGGCTTCTTTTTCTCAAGTTTTTCAAAACTTAATTTTTCAATTTGAGCTTTGATTTTAACACTTTTTGAAGTGAAATATTATGATTAATGCTATCCTCTTTCCTTGTAATTAAATAACAGTGAATAAATTAAATTTAGTGGTAAAATATCATCAACATTTTCTGTTTCAATACAAAAGAGAAATTGAATTATTTCTATAGGATGAAAATCATTAACATATATTAGCTGTTAATTAATATCGTTACTATCACATTTGATTAGAAACCGTTAATGTATGTATGTATCAATGATTTAAATATCTCAAAATTCATATGAAAGAATATATTCTTATTTTAAAATAACACTACAAAGCAATTGAATGTTCCCAAAAGTAATTACTATATAAATAACAATTTAGAATGAAGGTTGAAATTATCTCTCTTAAAACAAAGAAATTTTGATGCTTTTTTAAAATATATATAATATGTAATACATTTAAATTTTTCACAGATTTACTTCTTTAAAGTATTATTGAAATAAGATTTAAATAATTATTTGAATCAATTTATAAAAAAACGTTTTCAAGTAAAATAAATTACTAAAAAGGGTCCTGTGAGCTGTAATATAAAAAGTTATAAATATATTTGAAATAGTTGTGCTATAGATTTTTTTAAAGAAAATAACGTAAAAAAAAGTTATTTCCCAATTTTTGAAGAACAGATAAATTATATGAATATTTAGTATAATTTCAGCTGTTCCTCATAAAAAAAACTAGAGGGCACATGGAATTATATTTCCAGACATATCTAATTTTCAAAAAGTAGTAGCTGAATTTGAGGATGCAAAGTTTGTTAGATATTCTTTATGCAGTTTTATTTTAAATGTATTTTATTTTTCGGGAGTGAATAGTTTGAGTCTAAGAATTTGAAAGAATTTTAACAAATAATGTATAGTTACTGAGAAAGTTAATACATGTCTTAGATTAATTGCTGATGATTTTATTTCTTTTACTTTTTTCTCTGTATCTTTAAGTTATATTTCTATACCTTAATTTATTAATATAAAAAGAATTTTCTGTAACATGTTATGAAAAATTAAGTTAATAAATTAATTTTACTGTGAAATGGAGCAAGGATTGAAAGAAAGAGCTTAAAGGTATTACAAAATTTAGGTTTTTCTTTGCTTTTTTCTAAATTTAACGTTGTTTTATGTTACCACAACATACCTGATTGTTAGCAATTTATTAAATTTGGTTTGTAAATATAATGAAATTTATAATTTTAATTCTCTGTGTATTAAATATTTTGCAATTCTTTGTGAATGTTTTCGAAGTATGACAATTCATTTGCAGATGAATTTATTTGGACTTTTATACAATAAATGATATTCCTTTTTCAAATGCATCTTTTGATTCAAATTAACTTCTGATGTTAGAAATAAAATCATTTAGAATCTGATGATCATTCATTTGAATTATTTTTAAATTTCATTCTGTCCTGTCAACGAATTTTATTTAAAAATGGAAAAATCACACTAATTAAACTTGTAAGCATATTTGAAATAAGTTACAAATTTGCATACGAAGAAAATAAAAGCAATTCTTTTAAAATGACCTTCTAATTGAGAATATTTTGTGTAAAACAATGTGTAATACTTAACGCTAAGCATTTACATTTTACTACTGCCATAGGCCGATTCAAATTTTGTAATTTAAATGGAAAAATATATAAGAAAATAAGCAAAATTAATTTTATCTAACTAAATAAAATGTTCTTATTTATTATTTTCAGATTATATTTAATTTAAAGTGAACCCTTATTTGCACACGTTAATGAAATATTTACAGCTAAGCTGCTTTATTTTGAAATTTATTTTTTCTTAAAAAATTAATATTATATTCTGAAAAAAATTTTAGTATTATAATGTAAATTTTAGTATATTTAGAATGTATGTTACATTTTACAGTTCATGTAATACTGATTATACGTATGAACCTCTATATATTGATTTATAATATTTTATACATAATTTAGATAAAATATAAATTTGTTTTCTAAATGTTATAAAATATTTTTCAACTTATATTTTATAATATTAAATTAAAGTTTACACACGATTTCTTTAAAATTATCTACTTTTATCTTATACTCTTTCTGTGAAATTAAATCACTTTTTGTTGTACAATCGAAACTGGTGATTTAAAATTTATCAATATAAATAAATATTAGCAATTGCAATCCATAACATTGAAGATTATAGATGTTTTGAAGTAATAAGTTATATAATAATATAAAAAATTAATTATCAAAATTATTATATCATTTTTAAGTGATGACAAAAGGTTTTAATATATGCTTACATTGCAGAAATAGTAAGCGATAATGTAAGTTATATATATATATGTGTGTGTGTGTCAAAGTATATATTATCTAACATGTGTTTGGAAATTAATTAATATTTTAAATAGTTTAGTTGTTAGCAGGAAAATGATTACTACTTCATTGTTGTGTTTGTTTTTATGTAAATGAATGGATTTTTGTTTCACTTACTTTTTCAATCAGTAAGTTGATTTTCAATATAATTGATGATCTTTTTTTAAAGTAAAAACGTAATCTACTTACCTTTTGATCAACACTTTCCTCCTTGGTATTTTTAAGTAGTATAAAAATATAAATTAATTTAAGGGCTACCCATGGAGCAATTGAAATTGATATAATTGGAATCTTTTATAAGTTAATCCAGCTGTGTTTAGTTTGTTACGTTTGTATAAATATTCAATCTGTCTCCCACATTTTCCCTTTAACCAAGTTGATGTTTTTTTTTCCTTCGTTGAAGTATTAGCTAGGAAAAGCAGCATTTACAGAAGTCTTTATACTCAACGACGCTTTTGCAGGTGTGAAATTGGCTTATTGGTTATCAATGTTTCTCGATGAAGTATTTCTGTTTCACATAAATTCAATTTAAATAATATTAACTTCTTTTCTATTTAAATTTATAGTACGATTTCCGCCCCAGAAATGTTTATAGATAATATTTTATGGAATAATAATTACTAAAAAATGTCATTTTCTTGATAGAGTTTTTTAAGTAGAACAAAATAATTTTTGTTACTTTATTGGTCAAATTAAAATAATTAAATAAAAATTTAAAATTCTTTATAAATGTTAACTTTTTTAGTATAGATGTAACTATAGAATATATTTCGATATTTTGAGTTATTTACATTTTAATATTATTCAATTTTAGTGCAGATTATTACGAAATTGGCATCGTCTTTCATTCATTTCAGAAGAGATTTATTAAATCCAGTAATTTATGATAAGCAAATACGTAAGAGCTTTGAAAATTTTTTACTTTCTTTCATAAATTTCTCTATTTCAGTTATCAGATAATAAATTGTTTCAAAATATTATTATTGAAATTACATTTTAAGTCTAGTCTTCATATGGTGCAATTACTGCTTAAGTCATTTCAAGTAATATATTTTCATTAAACATTTATAACGTGTTAGTTAAAACATTTATTTTGTGAGCACATTTAGTGATGTTTTATATTTTTTACTGTAGTAAGTTTTACCAGCCGTAAATTATTAATAATAGCAAAATTTTACTTTTAAATTTATTTAAAAGGGCATATGAACACACGCGAGTGCTATTTTTCAATTAATTAATATCTTCAAACTACTAGTCTAAATGCATATATTATATTTAATAATACATTTTATGCTCTAAATACAAAATGCCAAGCTTTAAAATAATTCCTATTTTTAAATAATTCCTATTTTTAAATAATTCCTATTAATATTAAATAATTATCTCTGACAGATAAAAGATATAGTATCTGCTTGAATGAAATGTAAAGTTGCAAAAATCATCAACTTGTAAACTTATTCTATTAAGTAAATTATTTGTAAGCTAATAAAGCAATTAATAATGTTTGCTATATTCAATATTTTTTATTTATTTTTTTTTTTTGAAAATTTGTTCTCAAAAAATAGTTTTGAGAAATTTTAAATAAAATTTTAGCAAAAGAAGCATTACATTATTTTAAATATTTTCTTTTTTTAAGAAAAACATTGAATATTATTAACAGAAAATAAAGCAAAAAAACTTTTTGAAATATATTTGTGAAATTTTTTCGCAATTTTACGTAATAAAATTTTTATGTTTGTAAATAAGTATATTTTTACTTAGTATTTCCATTAAAATAAAAAATGAAAGTATGCATTTCATAATTGATATTCAAATATTAATGTTCGCATAAAAATCTTTAAATAATGTAAAAAAAATCAAATTAAAAATTATAAAACTAATTCTTTAAAATTCAGTTTAATTTTAATATTTTATGAATATAGTAATTTTAAAATAAAAGCGATTAATATAATAAAAAAAATTATTTGAAAAATCTAATCTCACTAAAAATTCATGCATTATTTTTTTCATAAAATTATATTTAATATTAATTAAAATTTAGGAAGAGAAAAAGTTTTTGCGGGGTGTTCCCCGCTCTGAGAAGTGGCGAACGCCCCGCGAAGTTCGGAAAGTTTTCTTCGAGCGGCGTCGAAAAGAAAGGATTCTTACCCAGAAGCGGCGACAGTCCCTTGATTTCTGAGTGCTGGGGCCAGGAAAAGCAAAACACAAAGCATCAACGAAGCAATCATCCCCTCTTTCATACTGGCTACGCCATGGATCAAGACTGAATCTCTGGAAGTGCCTTGAGAGTTAAGGGTCTAGTTTGAGGACCGGCGTGCGGTGGAAACTTTTCCTCACTCCCAACTTAGACCAGGTAATGCCGCAGCACACCCATTCGCCAGCCCTTTACCCCAGTCCAGATTCCGCTGAACGGTCTGCTATCAACTGGGGGAAAAGGGAACTCAACTGGATCGATCCCCACCAGCACCCGACTCTTTCCTCTAGCTCGATCAGCGCGCCTCCTAAGTTGTCCGCTTGCCCCCTCCTCCTCTCGCGATTCTGAGCAACGAATCCTATCGATTCGTACGTTTCCCCGCGCACCCCCACCGCGCAGCCTTCCGCAGTCCGCACTGCTAGCCAAGATATCTGAGAGTTCGAGAGTAGGAGTCCAGCGCAACTCTGTCAACTAAGGTTCTGAGCTGTCAACTCCCTCAACCCCCCGTTAACTCCTCCAATTCGTTTGCATGCTACCTTTGCTACCGAACAACCTCTGACCACGCCCATCTCATCATAATGAAGTGAAGCGCGCCAAATTCGAAATCGAGAGTAAGGCGTTTCTAGTTTGGGCGTATCCAAGACCGCGTGTTTCAAATTGCACTTCGTCTTAAAGTTGAGGAGGCGCATGAATTGTATCCTCTTCCTCTGCTTATGCTTACTGAAGGCTTTGAATAGCAGATTTAATATTCTCTTAAATTTTACATGCATATCTTTTGCTTAAAAAGAGCAAATTGCTTTCATAAAAAGTATGGGACTGTTTTTATAATTTATTGATAGTGTTTCTTCATTTTATTCCAGTTTCATTTCATAAATTCAAATTCAAAGCAAAACTTTAGGAAAGTATTTATATACACATACTTATTGTGTAGTTTATAAGAAAAGTCCATTTTTACTATGCGCTATTTATTACTAAAAATTTTTAGTAATAAATCTTTGCTATTTTATGTCATAATTTTTTTCCTATCAAAACGCAGAATGAGGTATATTGATGGATTTTATATTTTAAATATGAGAATGTAAATCTCCCATATTTGATGATTGTTTGGTTAAACTTTAAGTAATGTTTTCTTTCACATTATATATATAACACATAACATTTTTTATGACACCAAAAAATATGCACATCTAACATCTATTACATCTAAAAATATAGAATGTATTTTAGTATATATTATCTATATTGATCTATAAGATTGTTCATTTTGTTTTAGTTACTGCACTTTCTATGATTTTGAAAATTCATGGCTTATGAACAAAATTGTCAATAAGTAATAAATTTCATTTATATCTATTTATCAATAACTTAAAGAATGCGGGATATTTTTAAAATAAATATACATATAAATAAAATAAAAGCAGATCATCCTTGTAAAACTCGTAAATGGAAATGCAGGCGATAAGTAATTATTACATTACATCTAAAAATATAGAATGTATTTTAGAATCTAAAAATATAGAATGTATTTTAGAATATATTATCTGTTGAATTCTTTAAGCATTATCAACCAAAAACAGTACAAATGACAAGCATTTTTTGGAAGTCAATACATTAAATACTTGGGTCATACAATTTGATAAAAACAGAAATTTCTTTAATATCAAAATTAAGAGAGTTTAAATTGTCTTTAGCTAATAACTAAAAACAAAAACATTCAAACATCCATATAATGACTTAATTAAATTAGTTTAAAAAGGATTACTGCTAAAGAGTTAAAATTAAAAAAAATGTCTCTGAAAACCAATACTTTAATAAATCTGATAATGTATATCACACTGCAAAATCCTGAAGCTTGAACCATATGCTTTCTAAACAATACACGATATCAACAAAGGTTGCTTAACAATTTATTGAAATGAGTATTTGCATGGTAATGTATCCTATTTACTTTAAGCTTAATGGTATGCTTAACTTCATGACCAATGATTTAAAGTTCTATTTTATATAGAGAGTGTTTGATGACTTAAAGTTGTATTCACATATAAATTTTTTTACATTATGCTTATTACATCTCATCAGCAAAAGTAAAAATTGAATTGGCATCTATGTTGATTTTTGATCGCTAGTTGTAATAATTTTAAGGAAAAATCATAGCTTAATCTCTGAGCAAGGATATCATAGAAATACAATTTGAAGTCCTATCAACTATATCCTAGATTTAGCATTAAATGAGTACGTAAAGAATAACTGTTTGGAATATGTTGTGCAGCCTGACTGTATGAATGTTAGTTTTCCACTTTGTGTTTATAATTAAAAATCAGAGCACATTATCTGATTTTAAGAGCAAACAATACCACATCCCACACATATTCTATGATTTCATTATAGGAGCTGTTAAAGTGTTCTGGAATAACCATTCTATTGAGTACAGCAATAAATTATCCTATTGATGTGACATTTTAGTCACTTACATTATATCTGTTGTTGTTGTTGCTTATGACACTTGGCTAAGCCAAGCCTGCCCATCAGGGACTGGGCAAATGAAGTCTGAAAATAGTGACCTCAGATTTTGAACAAAGCAATCCCCTTCGATTGTGGAAGAACAACTGTTGCTCGCAGTTGGCAGCACCATTTGGGTCTTCCAATTCAGAGATAGGAAGACATGTAAAACCCAAGGCCTGGCTCCTATCACCCCCAGAGGTATTTATTTGGATCGGGAACATGGAGGACATTGCGACCAGACATATTTTACGTGCTAGAGTCGCCATTAATGAACATGACGGATCTTCGGATGAGCCGGGATTAGAACTCACTACGTTCCTGTAACGAGAACGACACCCTAACCAACCAGGACACCACGGCCTACTTATATATATCTGAGTTATTTAAAAATATATATATAGCTCTCAAAACTGAGTGGTGAATTTGAAACTCTAAATACGTAACTATGTTTCCAAATGTATGAATTTAGCAAAAAGAGTTACATGAAATTTAAATTCAAAACTGAAACTGAATTTTCAAAAAGATTAAGTCATTGCACATAGGAAGCCTTATCCTGCTGCAAAATGTCCCTCTAGACAACTCTGTCTTTGACTTTCATCCTCCGATTGGAGACATTTAAAGTTATAAGGTTTCTCAAAGAATCCAGAAGCTTCCTTTTATTGGCTTTTTTCTTGATTTCCTGCACATGCACTTCCAATGTAAGATCTTAACTCCACAGATGTGTAGCAATGGCAATTCCATATTTCATAAATTGTTCAAGCTCTTCCAACAATTTTCCAATCAATAACATAGATCTAACATTCTGATTTGCTATCTGAAAATAGAAGTTTATGTTACCCTTAGTCGTTTCAAGTCTTCGGCTATGAGTGCGTCCTGAATTATATTGCGTAGTCTTCGAAACAATTAGTTAGTCTCATAGTTAACCTCAAACCTGAAAGATCAAACTACTTTTTTTTATAAGCCCCCAGGATGCAAGGGTGCCTGCTATATCCCTGGACACTGCTTGGTTTATTTAGTCACCTTTTAACATTTACTTATACTAGAATAATATATAATAACGGTATTATGTATGGAAGTATAATTTAAATATTTCAGTTCATCAAGTAATAAAAGTTTCTGTAATTCGGAATATATAGACAAAAAGTGAAGTAAAACCACAACTAAATTCCGTTACATTTGCATCCATATATTTTTGCTAATTTATGAGCTCAACATTAGTCTTCAATCATTCTTTTAAATATTGAGATAAATATAATGACCTTATGATATGGGGGGATATTTTCCGATGTTGGAGTAAAACAACAAAGTCAGAGTCAACCACCCTAGTGGTCAGTGTGCCTGACTGCGGATAGAAAGGTCCTGGGTTCTAATCTCAGTTTGGGCAAATATATACATGTGCTTTCTCTCTCTCTCCTGTATTTCTCCTTTCCTTGTATGAATGCGTTGTGAATGCTTACCTTCCCTATAAATGGGTAACATGGCATGTATGTAATGAGGAAGTCAGGCTCCACAGCAAATTACGGTTCAGTTGAAAAAGTGGAACAGTGGACCCTATGCTGCCAGCATAGCTGGCATAAGACAACAATAACAATAAAGTCAGTAACAGAAATTAATACTTTTATACTACATTCCTAAATGGATGTTGTATTGTATAATTAAATAACATATAATCATCTATTTAAGATACATTCACATATGGAGCTCAAATATAATGTCCATTGTCAAACAATCCAATTTTAAAGTTGTGGACGAATTTTATGGACGAAACTGTTGTTCAGAAAATTATAAATTTTTTTTTATAAAACTTAAGTAAAGTACGGAAATGAGTCTGAGGGAAGGAAATAGTTCAAGATTTCACCACCAGGTATATTTTTTTAATGAATTACAAATTCATCATGCATTCATGACATTTATCAAAGATAAACGTATTAAAAAAGACTACCATCAGTGTCAGCTACCATTTGGAAATTAAATGCTCTACCTCTGACAACAGTGTGTAAGGGTAAATTTTAGTAACTAATAGTTAGCATTTTTTTAAAAATTAAACGTTTTTGTAAAGCAATTACTGTGTAATCATCGCTTTGGTAAAAAAATTACTTCATATAGCTCGATCTGGTAGAACTAGTTACGTTTGATTAGCTGCGAATTTTTAAGCTGGTTTTATAACAAGTGCTGCATGACGCACAGTATTCTTTTTTACCTTTTTCTTCTATCCTATAAAACTTTTCTTTAGGTATTAATGATTGAATATTTTCTCGATGAATGTAAGTATCGAATTACACTTAGGAAGTTACGAATCTGTGTTTTGGAGTTGCTCGTAATTTCGAAAAAAATATCCTAAAAGAGCTCAAATGCTTCTTTTAAAAGACGTTTTGTTGTGAAATGATTTGTTTTTCTGGTAAAGCGACAGTAGAATTCAGTTAAGAGTAGTCAGTTCAAATGCATGCAATGAAGATTGCTGTCAAAAGTATGATTAAGAAATGCCTTATTTCTTTTATAACTTAATAAGTTTTGCTTTAGCATTTTAAGTATTAAATTTGGAATGAATTGTTGTGCTACGTTAGCATATGGATAAAAAGGTGATGAAATAGCTATAAAGCATTAGTAGTGTGTAAGTCATTGAAACGCTGCCTAGTTGATGAAAAATTTAATTATCTGTTTTCTTCATTTAAATGGACATTCCATAACATTCACTGAAATTTACATAAAATTTCATAATTTTATTTATAGTAGCTTCCTTTTATTGGCCTTTTTCTTCATCTGTAGACAACTTTAAATTATGCACGATTAATTTTGGACACTATGCATTAATAACAAAAAAGTATATTTTATAAATTAAACGTTTTATGATGCAACAAGGAGAATTGAAAGAGGGAAAAATACTATGTTTAATCATAACAATACGATTTTTATCCTTAGCTATTAAATAATGTATATGCAGTGGCAATTGGTCTTAAGATCACTTATATGTTTAGTTCACGAAATGTTAATAAATAAACAGCAAAACACAAAAGCAAAAAAACTATATTTGAACGTGTTTTAGAAATTAGATAAAAGTGATTTAATTTTTCAAAATGCAAAAGTAAGCATTCATCAAGTCATTCTTCATTTCAATCAAATTTTAATCTCAAACTGAACAGTTCTCAAAACTTAAGTTCTAAAAACAAAAAGTTGTAGAGAAATTCTTCAAGAATTTAACAATATTTTTCAATGCATGCATGCATGTTGAAATTTTAACTCATTCAGTGTGAATATTTGGATGAAAGGTATAAGGAAACTGCATTCGTAAAATACTTTGTTTGCCGAATAGGAAATATATCAACTTTTATTTATTGAATCTTAGTTTTCATATGCCGAATAAAATAGTTCACTGGATTTCATAGAGTAAAGTGTGCAAATTGTAGAGATAAGTATTTGAATTTTCTTTTATTCAAGATAGAATTTAATTTAGAATATTATCGATATTCTGTAAATTTTACAGTAGTTGATTCTCTGTTTGCAGTTGTAAAATTTAATTAATTATGAAAACCATAGAATACAATTTAGCACCAATTTTTTTCTGACAACCTGCCTTTTAACAAATCAACAACAATTTCTTTACATATTCAATAAATTAAACTTTTCTCATAATTCCAAATTTTTATTAACTATTCAAGCACCCATTTTTCGTCAAAATGTTCATTTTTCTCAAATTTATAGAAACCTATATATATCTTACTTCCTCTCTATCATTGTAAGTTATTACTAAGATTTTGTTTTACCTTTAAATAACAGTTTAAATAATGTTTACATATTGAACAGTTGTTTATGAAAAATTCTATTTTATATGAAAGGAATATTAGTCTAAAAGCAGTGCATTCAAAAGAACGATACTGAGATCAACACCAGAGTTCAATTGTGAAATGTGGATGAAAAAGTGGATTGAGTACCGATAGTAAATTTAGCTAGGATAACAAGCTGCTATTTTTTGCATATTTCATCAGGTAACAGTATTATGCAAAAACCAACAAAAACACATAAATAACAATAATCGTTGATTGCATTCTGTCCTTCGCATTTCGTGCGAAAACTGTTAATAATGATAAATATTTATTGCTTTACAACTTTGTGATCGAGTATTTTTTTTCATATTTAATTTTCAAGATGAAACACCTAAGTTTTCTGTATTTTTCCCCAAAGAACATTCACAGCAAGTCATTTTGCAAGTCTTTAGCTTTGAAAATAACTGATATGAATGGAACAAAACTTTACCCAATAAAATGTTTTCTCATTTTCAATACATATTAATAATAATTTTTGAGTGAAATAAGAATGTAAAATACACTCTGTCACAAAGAAACACATGCGCCGATGAGAAATCATGAAACACGGCAAGAACGTAGTCTGGTTAAAGGTATGCAAATGATTTAAATTTCGACGATAATGAGTCAAGGGTGAGACACTACATACGCATTTGAGAAAGTTTAAAAGACGGATTGCTCTTCTCTTAGGGCTACGCTTACGAAGCTGTTGACTTGGATGGACTGATTGTGACTAGGGATGCCTTTGAGACGTAACCAGTGCCAATACGAACAGTTGTCAAAGTTTGAGAGGGAATGCATAAAAAGCCTCTCAGAAGCAGGTTAGTCAAACAGGCGTACCGACTGCCACCTCGAATCGAACGATATGATTCTTACTCACTGTTGGCAATAACTAAAGGAAGAATCTACTATCGTAAAAGTCAGGATGTGCCAGGAACACAAATGAGAAGGAGGATTGCTCAATCAGAAGAATGATCACTTCCGCATCAGGAATGTCATCTATTCGACACCATGGTATCACCTTCCAGGCACCCTGTGGTATCAATGGAAACAATTCAGACACGACTGGCAGACATTGATTTGAGAAGTCGACGTTCATTATGGCGCTTACCACTTAGCTCTCTTCACAGTCAGTGTCGATTGGAATTTTGCCAAAATCGGGAAAACTGGAGTATGATCTATTGGAAGCTTGTAAACATAAGCGATTTTTACCGATTTGGTCTGCTTGCTGATGACCGCGCGTATGAAGATGAACAGGTCAGCATTCCGATTCGGCTTTTGTTGTAGAACAGCATACAGTAATTCCTGAAGATGAGACAGTGTAGGGAGCGAATTCGTGGGATACAGTATCCCCTCTAGTCATTGTGCCGCCATAGTGCCTCATCCTTGTAGGCACTATGAAGGCTCGCAGGTACGTCAACGATATTTTAAAAACAGTTGTCCTGGCTATGCTACCAGTCAGTCATCTAGGTGTCATTTAGCAGTTCGACAACGCTTTTCAAAATACTGCTGAACTCTCCCAACAACGTCTTCAAGGATATAGCGTACTGTAATGGTACTCCCGATTACCAGACCATGTTTGGGTCATGCTTGGAAAACAACTGCATGTTTCTCAAAATACTGGTGAATCAACTGCAAAGTTGCAAAGATTGTGACATGATCTTCCTCATGGGCAATGAATGACCTACTTGATTCGATGCCACGGCGTGTTTCGGCTTGTATATCTGCCAGTGACCCCTATATCACTGTCACTTACTGATTTTTAATCTTTTTTCAGTCATTTTTTCACTAAAAACGTTTCAGGTTTAAAATTTGTAATTACTTGAAAATCTCCACATACACCACATATATGTTAAGTTTCGTGTTAATATTTCATTTATTTCTGGGTGCGTATATTCTTTTGCAACAGAATGTACTTTGATAATATTTATTAGAACTAAATATCACCTTAATTAATAAGCATGTTCAGTTAAATACTAAGAACATGCTTTAAATAAACTAGTGGTAAATTTAAAGACGTGAAATGATAAGTCACTGCCAGCTATTAATGTGACATGAACATGATGAATATGGCAGTCAAAAAACACGAATGTAATACAGTTCATTGACAGTATTGAACTCTCCATGGTAAAAAATCAACATTTATTTTGTAATAGCGTATTTAAAAGTTTCATGTATTGTATAAATAATATTGAGTTTTGTTGTGGTTATGAATAAGACATTCTCCTTTAAGTTAACAATGCATGAAATGTCTTTTGTAAATAAATATACTATGAAAACGAGAGCATGCAACGATAAGTTCTTTGTCTTAAAAAATTGTTGCAACACTTGTTGGAATGGGGGCCTAATGTAGAAAGTCATTCTACATTGTTTAAAACAGTTAAACTGTGATAGATATGATTTGAATTTTAGAAAAATTGGAAATTTTTAACATGTTCTGAAAATACAATACCCAACTATTAATTAATCTGTGTGGATAAGTCTCTGAAGTAATAAGCATTGTTGAAACTTTTCTGTAAATCCAATCAAAACTGCTTGTAAAATGTATTCACATTGTATTTAATGACTTTTACTACTTTCTAAATGCGTGTTTTAAATGTCGACAACACTACATAAGGAAGAATGGGCTGTTTACTCCTCAAGTTACTGTAAGACCAATAATTAATTGCTCACATTGATGAAAAAATATTAAAGTAAATGTTTTATTATTATTTCTTACAATACTTAGTGACTCTTTTTTATACGATACATTTCACATATATGTTTTGCCCAAGGCACTGTCAGATCGAATAAGCCATTGTATGCAGTAATGATCATTGCCCGACAAACAAACCAAATCAAACCAAGTTTATCATGTATTTGAAGATGGCATGTCAATTATCTTGTTACAGGTAAAACATTTCAGTTTACTACTTAGAATTAATCTATTCAATTTCAGCTCAATTTTCTTCTCTAATTGAGTCAAAAATTTTGATTTCATACTAGTAAAATAAAGAATCTTTTGGTTATCTTAAATTTTTAAACCTAAGGGTTACATACCTTCATCGGATCTATATATAATGCTTATATAAGACATGAAATAAACTTTTATGTACATAAAACAAACTGTGTGTTTGAAACTAGGCATATCTTAATATCATATTCAGGTTTTATCACACAATTACAAAAAATTAGCGTTTTCCATCAATTCACTTGCACATACCTAGAAATGTATAAAACGTATAATTGGCATATTTTTACTATGACTACTGTTTTTCACAATGCTTTAAGCATACTTTATAATTCTGTATGCAAATATACATTTTCTGGGTTACATTTAATTATTACCAATTGTTTGTTATTATTGGCAACATTTGCACGAAAACAAAATCTATTTTTGTAAGAACTGTAAAAATATGCATCGCAAATAACATTTAGTTTTGATTTTTAGAAAAACATTTTTGCAATTATTTATAGAAAAATTTGGATTTTTAAGAATAAAGAAAAAAACGTATCCTCTATAAAATTCACTTTTTATATTCTCACATTGAAAATTTTTTTAATTTTGTTTTAGTCTAAAGGAATAGTGAGCTTCTTTTCTTATATTAAGGTCTACTATAGAAGTTGTAACGGAAAGCCAGCCCCCTCTGTTTTTTATCAAACGTTTTATTAATTGCTTAAAATTCTTTATTTGTTTTTAATTTTTCGCAAAATTATAATATATGTCAATTTTAAATAACGAATAAAATGTATAGTTAAGTATTCTCACATTTTTATGAATAAAAGTTTTAATACATTCTTCTTATATTTCACGCTCTTATTTTCTTATATTAACGCATACCTTTTATATTTCAATTACTAAGCTGAACAAAAGTTTAGGATTAATTTTTATTTATAAATAGTGAAAATATAAAAACCAACTTCTAAGTCATTTGCTTAATATGAAAAATATATAAAAATTGAAATATGAGTTTCATGTATATTAAAAATTTGTTATCTTTTTGATAAACTAGTAAAAATTCAGATTAAAAAAAGAAATATCTGTCTAAAGCAATTGCCCTGATATTCAGAAAATTGAATTAATAGAAATAAATTAAAAATTTCAATAAAATATTATTTTTTATAATACATTGATTATCCTTTAAAATTTTCTATAATTTGTACAAGAATAAATATTGTTATGTTCAAGAGTATTTTCTTATATATTTTTGTACTTATATTATATATGAGTACTCAGTAAACGAGTGTGTTGTAGTCTGGCATTCAATTACAAGAAAAGCGTTTTGTGAAATGCTTACTTTGTGAGCTGCAATTGCGAAATATCATTTAGTCAAAAAGTTATGTATCTTTATAAATTTATTTCCATTAACCAATTTGTCTGCGTTTATAATTAGCCTATAAAAAAGCATTGCGTTAATTTTGAAACCATTTCTACTTGAAAGTAAAATAGAAATAGTTTCTAATAATAAAACTTGATTTCAATGGGAAGTGATTTAGGACATATTGCCTTATATATTTAGAACTATTACTGTACCTAAATTACTTATACATTTTGATACAGAAAAAAGAAGCAGTATTTTATACAAAAAAAAAAAAGTTGATTGTGATGTGGATAAAAACGAAAAATAAAACAGAATACTACTTAAAGTAGAATAGCATTTTTGCACTTTAAAAATACAATATTTCTAATATTATTTTAAACAATTTTTAAAAAAAGTTTTATTTATTATTAGTATTTTATTTATTATTAGTCTTTTATTTATTAGTATACAGTTACACTAGCTAAAGCTATAAAAATTATAATTTTAAATACATAAAGCCAAAACCCATTTTAATGAACCATTGATTGATGAAAGAGCTTTTGAGTTCCTTCTGTTATTTTTTAATCTTACATAACACAACTTTGCATTTAATGAGAAAAAATTTCACCACTTAAGAGTTACTTTTAATTATTTTCTAAAAATATAAATTATTCCCTAAAAATCACCAAAAACATTAAATGAGGAAGATTTGTTGTAATTTATATAATTGTGTGTAAGAAATACTTTGAAAAATGTCAATTCAAAGTATTTCTTTGAATTGAAAGTTGTAGAAAGTCGTGATTAAAATAATTAAAAATATAGAATACGAAAAATACATGAAGAATCCATAATTTTAACCGAAGTACAGTTTTTTAAAAAAATAACTTTATAGGGAAAGACAAATTAAAGAAACTCAATTTTTTCAAAGGATTATCATTAAAATCTAAACTTTGAAGAAGGCAATCATTTATCAATTTTTGAAGGATGTGATTTTATGTTACATCATTAATAAAAGCAAAAATTCAAAAAGTTATGAGAAAAAAAGAAGATAAAAATAAATGAATAGTGATATTTTAAATGGAGAGATCAAGTACACACAAACATACTCACTAGACACAAGATTTTCTAATTTTCAACAAGATAAAAAATATTATCCAAGAAAGTTGTCTTATTTAAATTTAATTTATATTTTAATTTGATTTCCCTTCATTAATTTAATAAAATGGTAATAAGCCCGTATGAACTATGTAATAAAATAAATGAGTTACGTGGTTTGTTATGTAACAAAATGGTAATATGCTAGGGTGAGATTACATTAAAACGAAATTATAATATTTAACACCGGAGAAAAATAATATCTACTAATATTAATATTAAAAGAACTAAACTGAGAACAATATTTGATTTACTGTTTTGTGCTTGAAATAATTCGATGGAATTTAATATTTTATATATATATATATATATATATATATATATATATATTGAGTGTGCGTGTGTTGAGAGAGAGAAACATGCAAGCAAGATCATGATCAAAGTGTCACTAATTTTTTAATGGTTGCTGAATTCTGAAATGCATAACACATTTATCAGTGCATGCTTAGGATGTATTTCAGTACAATTTGTAAGCTAATAGCAAATACATAAGAAAATAAATATCTTTTAATATGAGTTAGATTTACTCTAATGATATCTTAATAAATGTCAGATCTTGTATTTGTGATGTATTAAATTTATAAAATTTTAATCAAGGATATTATTCAGTGAAACATATTTTCTATTTTTCCATCGATACTTAATGTAATGTACAACTTTTAAGGCCTCTACGAGCTGCTTTATAATTTTACATGTAACAATAACAAGGTTAAATTAGTAATATAGTATAAGGAAAATGTGAAAAATTAAATAAACACATATATGTATACCGATTAACATAAGTGTTTTACCAAATAAAATGAAAGTTACCGTTCAAAATATGAGATAGCATCACCTTGTAAGGCTTGATTCATCCAAAAGAATATATTCTAAAATGAATCTGAGGAATGCGTATATAAAAAAATATAAAAAAAAGAAATGCAGTAAATGATTAACAGTGATGTTTTTTTTCGCAATTACTATATACAATTATGTAATAAATAAAAATGTTATTGATATTTATATTCATTATTCAAAAATATAATACTGCTCTCAACATATCCTTTGGGGAAAACGACAGCTTAGACAATTAGATTTATGATTTTCTAGGCTTTGAAATCGTAATATTTCTGGAATAAGACGTGATAGATTTACATTCAATATTATTTTTTCAATTATTTAATATTTTTATTTTGTTACTTTTTAGTATATGTTACTTTTGAAAAAAAGTTTAACCAGAACTATAAAGTTTTAAATGTCCTATGACTATAAGCGGGTTTGTGTTGGTGTGATATGGCATATATGTAAAGAAGACGTCGGACTCCACACCAAATTACGGTTCAGTTGGAAAAGTGGAGCAGCGCACCCTATAAAGCCATCTAGCTGGCACACAAAAACAATAACAATAAATAAAATATTTCTTAAAAATCTATTTTTAATGCAAAAGCATCAAAACAATTATTATATATTATGTTTAAAAAAGTTAACAAAATTAACAATGTAAATTTAAAATATATTTAAACGGTCTAAAATTATTATACATCGTATTCAACATGTGAAATAGTCAATTTTTATTAAATTGTGCTTTTAAACTGTCCACTTCAAAATAAATATTTCATAAATAACATTAATAATAAGTTGCATCTTTGAGACCAGCCATGGAAAAATATTTCCGATTCAACCTTGATTTAAAGTGCAAATACGTATTAAACTCCAAATATTTGTTGTTTATCATCTAACTTTATCCTTAGTACTATCAAGGTTTTAAAAATATATCCGTTCCATCAATAAGAATTTCTTAAAACAGATATCTATTTTAATGTATTAGGTGAACGAAATATTCTTCGTCAAAGCTACAGCGATCTGAAATTAATTTGAATTATTGATGTTCAAGAGTTCTCCATGCTTCCTGTAATCGTGAAAAGAGGCCTTAAAATCTTCTCGTAAATCTAAGAATAGTCAGTACATCCAATTGTAATAGTTTTGAATACATCATTATTGAATTTTACATACAATGTTCAAGTGAATATTTTCATCCACAATATCTTCTCGAAAACAATAGTAAACTACGAGACAGCAAAACATAAAAATTCTTGTCAGTGTTTTTTACATCACAAGAAATGAGAAGTCTTGCATATTCTTTATAAGTCATTATCCCTAAAGGAGCAGCCGTTTATTGGGAAACAAACCTAAAATAATGCGTTGAAGTGGATAATTTTATACTGAAAAGAGGACAATGAATTCAAGCTTAATTTATTACATCGTTTAAAAATATCCTGTCAATTTATATTAAATATTCCAGGAAAATAATCAATTGTAGAATGAAAATACTTTCTGTGATTGAGTCAAGCAATAAAGACACGATTTCAACATTAATACTTTATTATATAATTACCTATGAAATTGAGTAATAACGTATCTTTTGTGCTTAATTCATTTAAATTCGCATATTTATTGAAATTGAGATAAGGTATTTCTCAGGGAATTCTTATTCAATTCAGAAATATGTTCAAGAATGCTATAAAGGACTAAAATGTCTTTAAAGTTTCTTGACTCATTCTTTAAAAAAATAATATTGTCATAAAAGATTTTAATTAAATATGATAATACTAGAACATTTGAAATTGTATTAAAAACTGTTTTAGAGAAATACATTGTAAATAATAAATTTTGTCATGTTTGTAATGTAGTAACTTAATATTCTATGATAATAGATAAAGAAAATATATTAAGGAAAATATCATTTTTATTCCGTTTTCTAAATATAAATGATACGTGCATGAAGTTCCAATGAAGTTTAAAATTTTTTACAATTAAAGCATGCTTTAATGAATAAAATAATGTATATTTTTTTGATACTTGTTTTGTGTTTCTACTGTGTATAACATTCTTAGTTTTAGAGAAATATATTGTTCCTTTAAAAGTTAAATTTGCCAGTGCATTTTCTCGCTTAACAATCAGCGACATATATACATATTTAGCATTTTTTGGATACATTATATGTGTAATTTTTCCATTTCTGACAATTTTTTTTAAAATTAAACAAATTATATTATGCATTCATTTAATCAACTATTTTTTAATTTCTTTAAAATGTTAAACTTAATTGAATAATCGTGTAGTAATTATGTGCAATTAATTTTTATTATTTATATAACTTTTTAAAGTAAGCACATAATGTATTCAATAAAACAGAATTTCGTAAAATTGCTCATTTTATTGTAAGGCCAACGTCATAATGTAAAATGGATATTACAGTTTGTATAGGCAATAGTTGTATTACTTAAACTTTGCTGCATCCATATTTTAAGACAAATAAGGAACGAAGGATACTTAAATAACTAACTGATTCAGTTGATTAAGTACTATTAATAATTTGTGGTTTTTAATATTCGAAATGTAAGCAATTAAAGTGTGCATTGAAAAATGTGATAAATGATTAAATAACAATTTATACTAAAATAATATTAATAATTTAATTTACTATTATAAAAGAATTCTTACATACTTTTAATTAAATTTATTCATAATTACTTATGAACGTTTTCCTTTTAAATAATAGAGTCATTCAACATAACTGATTTAATATTTTTTTTATCTGGATACGACATATATTTTTATCAATAAATAAATCAGTTTCACTTTAATTTGTCCTCGTTTTCTTCAATGAAAGTTCTAATTCATAGATACAGTCATGAAAGTGGTCTCGTGTTGAATTGACAAAATTGTTCTGTGTTTCAGAAACTTTTCAGGAAAATGTAAAAAATTGTAATTTATAGTTCCTTTAAAATAAAGAAATATTAATACATTAACTGATAATAAAATATAATAGGATTCTTTATAACGCGCTTAATAAACAGAATAGTTTTCTTAATTTGATTCATACTGATGTGTTCTCGTGTATGTTACGATTGTTTTATAAGATTGAAAATAAATTAAAATGCTGTTGTAAATAAAACTATAAATAATTAATAAATTATAAATAGATATTAGAAGCAAAAAATTAAAGTATATAAACTATTTAAATATAGAATGAATAAATAGGAAAAATTTCTATTATTAAGCGAAAGTTTTAACCATTCTAATAGAATATTTGCACTGTAATGAATAAAGATAATGAACTTTGGTTTATTATACAAAATTGAAATTTTTACAATTATTTCAAATAAAATGCAAAATTAACTAATTATCTCATCCTAATCTGTAACATTTTAATTAAATAGTATCACAATATTCGCAACGAGCTTAAATAATTGAATAAGATTAAATTTACAAGAATAACACAGCTTTCAAATTGATATTCATTCACTGAAATAATGTCAATTTAAAATTCTAATTAACATTAGGTGCCCCAATTACTGAGGCATCCTTACAATTTCATCAATTTAATAAACAAGTAATTTAAATTATTGTGCGCCTTTGATGTCATTCTTTGGATTCCTTGCAATTTCATTTTACTGTTATTAAATGCTATACTATTTTGTGTGTAATTTTTCACAAAGATAAATAATGTTACCAAGCACTTTTAAAAGCAATTAATAACACGAAGATTGTTTAAAAAATTTCGTATTTTATTGAGAGATGTGTTTAAATATTTTGCTATAAGATTCATATTTGCTACATTTTGCTATACATTTTATGTACTATGTTATGAAGATGTATATATTATGAATTTTCACCTAGATGCATAAAAATTTCTAAAAAACTGATATTTTAAAATATTTTTTTAACATCTAAAAACAATTCCGTCATTTAATAAATTAGTTTTTCAGAAAAACCTAAATCCTTAAAATGAATAAATTTTGACTGGGATATAAAATAATTTGTGTAGTTATAAAAATTGCTAAATATATTCTGAAAAAAAAAGAATCATGTAGTGAAAATTATTTGTCAGTTTATTTTTGAAATGTGAGATATGAAGTAATTTAAATGAAATTGCACAAATAGTTATATAAAACTATTATATTAAAATTTTTATCACTTGGGATCACATATAAAGTTACTTTCATTTTAATTCATTATAACTTCCAGTAATAATATTTTAGCAATTCTCTGTATTTAAAAGCAATAAATATTCATCTATTAAGATGATATCAAAAGAATTCTCTTTATTTTATTATCTTTACATGAAAACAATTTTTCAAACCAATAACGAGCTTAAGAATCCAAATTTTTGGAGAACTTCCTTGAACCACTACCTTGTTAGATTGAAAACTATTTTGAACAATATAAATAAGGGATATGTAAGTGAAAATTTTTAGCAACATATTTTAGTTTCTATAAGTATAGATGTGCAAAGAGCATAAATATAATGTCATTTTCATAGTTTACTCTCGAACAAATTGGTATGGTTTTTTGTTTTCTACCGTTGTCTATGTAAAACTCTCGTTTAAATGGATATATTAATTATACTACAACAATTAAATGTTGCCCAATTATAAATAAACAATCGTTTTAATTTCCATTATACACTACTGGCCACCCAAACTGCAATACCAGTTAAGTCAAGAGATATCACAACAAGACTAATTTTGTAGATAACATGTTGACCAAGTACCAAATGATTAAATTTATGGACTTCTGAGAAGTGTGGTTCCTGCCAAAATCAGTAGCCAGAGTTCCAACTATTGTTGGAGATTACCGTTGTCACACTGCTCGTTGATTCAAAGAGACTCTGGATGCGTTCTTGGGACGCAGCAGACCAAGCAGCTTCCACGCGTTGCCAAAGTTCGTCTGGTTTGGCAGCTGGGGATATAATCTGGGTCAATCGTTGAGTAACCACGGACCACATGTTTTCTATCAATGAAAGATGTGGAGAGTGAGCCGGCCAGAAGAGCATTTCAATTTGGTGATTGACGAAGATCCCTTGGACAATGTGCTCCACGAGTGGTCACGCATTATTAATGGCTGTGAGCAAACCCTGAAGGTGATTAAAGACAACTCGCTACAACACCGTGGAGACGTAGCGCTAGCTGTATAAAGTACCGGCAATGCGCACAAGAGGAGTACGAGACTCATATTTAATATCACCCCATACCATAATACCTGGTTCAAGACCAGTGTGGCGGTGTATAATGCAGTTGTTCAGCTTCCTCTTTCCACGGTATCTCCTGACTTGAATGCGACCATCGTAGTGTTGCAGACAAAAGCGTGACTCGTCAGTAAAGACAATTTTATTTCATTCTTCCGTCCACATGCTTCTTTCATCACACCATTGGTGGTGGAGACGTCTATGGTTCTGCGTCAAGTGCAGATGAAGTAATGGACGTCCTGAGGACAGACCACTCTGCTGTAAACGGTATCGAAGGGTACTCGCAAATACTGATGATGCGTTACAAGCTTAATCTATTGTTTTATGGCTCGTGATGTAGTTGAGCGATTACTTGTTGCCATGCACACAATTTGCCTGTCATTACGTGAAGTGGTGCACTTAGGTGGATGTGATTGAAGACGTCAGTCCATCGTACTTTCCTGCAACCAAAGCTCTCATATCCACATTTCAGTTTTTGGGTTTCGTCCCACACGATTACCGACTTCCCTGAAAAATTTGTTTTTAATTTTTTTCGGTCGAACTCTGATAATTGTTCAAAACTTGATCACTGTTTTCTATACGAGATATAATTGATCGTGTTTTTAAAAACCACAAGAAAAACACGATTGCCGAACTTGAAATCGTCGAAATCTCTAAGACTTAAATAGCGCTTTGAAGTGGTACCGCAGGTACGCATGACATGCCCCTGCTCTGAAATTCTAATAATTTGTATATCACCTTTCCGCTAATGCATGGTGTTAAATTCATGTTATTTGCATGCTTCTTTTAGTGTGTTGCATTTACTGTAGCAAGCAGCGTATGTTGCTTCAGACAATCTTTCACTACTCATTTTTTGGTGAGAAAAGTGTGTTAATAAAATTGGATGGTTTTTAATGATTAGTCCATATTTAATTACGGTTTATTTAATGGTCTTATTCATATCAGAGGCCTGACATCCTGTTTTTTGTTAATTGATATATATTTTCATAAATTAAATCTTCTCTTGAATGGCTTTAACATGTTGGTCTCTCATTCACATTTAAAGAAATAAAATATATAGTAGAACCATTAATATTTATGATGCAATATTGTACATATGTTGTAAATCTTAAGCAATAGTAAGTGGGTTCTTTTTATTTGTAATGTTTAGTAACATATTAGAAATTTGTCTCAGGTAAATTTCCCTCACGTCAGCCCATTCAGGTGCCTGGGATCTGTCTTATTCTTGTAAATTACAAGTAATCATAGATGAACTAAAATAGATATTAGTAGATTTGTGGGTGGATGGTACCTAAAACACAAATATTTCTTTTGAATCTTTGAACACAAATATGTGCCAATGCATTATTTGTATGTGATTTTAAAGCTAATTTAAGTGGGTTATTAATACCATCATAAAAGCTCATCAAGGCCTTCTCCTCCTTTACCACACTATTGTTCCGAATTGGATCTAGCGATTGTTGATCATCGAGAGCTGGGTATTGTGTTTCTGTTTTCTCTTACGCTACTATTAATCAGGGTTGCTTGGGAATTTTCTGAATTTTTTCTTGCAAAAACATAAATCATATAGATATATATTTTATTGCAGTAATCTAATATAAGTTCAATCACAAACAGTCAATATTATTTTATTGGCTGTTCCCTCTAACGATAAAAACAACAGTAATTTAAGTTTTGAATTCTATAGGGAAGTTTAGCAAAAAGAGATGTTTTGTATAAAGGATTTTATTATGTGCATATCATAATGGAAGAATAAATTTCCGATACATTTTGTATATCAGACAAATATTTTTTCTAATTTGTTTGGAAGTGAGTGTTTATTCGATAACATTTAATACATTTATAAACATTGCTTTGTGACTAGAAATGAATTTATTGAACATATAGAAATAATTATTTTTTTCTCAAAAATACATTCGAATATTAAAAATAAATTAATTTTATAATCACGTTTAGCAATATTAAATTCCCGTTATCTGGGCATTTGCTATACTTAGAAAACAATAAGGATAAAGTAGGTTTTTATTATAGGAATTCCTGAACTGAAGTGAAAAGTGTTAAAATTTTTATTACAAAGAAAAGAACAATAACATATTTTTAATATTTTAAAATATCCCATTTGTGCTAAATAGCTAGTACATGTTTTAAATTTATTGTGAACTTTTTTTTTGTTAGGAAGTAATTTTGTGTTATATTTTAAGTACAATTTGCTTTGTAGTTCATTTTCAATAAACTAAATTTATCATTGCTTAATGTATTGTAAAACTACTTTTTTTACAGTTAAGATTTCAGTCAGATTATTTTCAAATTTTCAGGGTTTTTTTTTTATTTTAGTCAAAAATTTGTTTTCATATCTTCATTTCATTACTCAGCAAGCCTTTTCTTGTCAGATATTCACGCATACGGAATAAAAAATAATTTATGAAAATCTATTGCAAAATATTACTGTGTGTAAATGAAAAACTCAAATTTCAAAAATTGTTTTTGTTATTTCGGGATATTTTTTCTCACTAAAAGATAACTTTCATTTCAAAAATTAATTTCTATAAAAAATTATGAATATGCAGGATGTAATTACTGACATAAAATAAAACAGAAAATCTAATTAGTGTATTCCAAGTTTTATTTCATGAATTAAATCTTACTTAATGGTTTATGATCTACTAAATGATTTAATAATGATTTAAATGTACATCATAAATTGAAGTATTATATTAATTTGATTAAATATTATGTTGTATAATTCTGGAGAAATTAACTATTTGACATCAGTGAAATTTCATAATTACTTTTTAAAGCAAATCGTTATAATTAAAAGCAATAATTTATTTTTTTGTAAATGTTTATCTTTTTTTAAATAAAAATCATATTACTGAATACATGCATACATATGAATTGAAAATAAGTGCTATGAAGGATTAGAAACATCAGTTCATAAACATAATTAATAAATAATTAAGAATATCAATTTGATATTTACTGTTTATCAGCAATTGAAATTTATTTGTATTTTTTAAATCAGCATTAACCTCATTTCGATCAAAAATGATATTTTATCTGTATTAAATAATTTCTTAACAAAACACAAAATACTACATGACATTCATCAATCCTATCCTCAGACGATATGAGGGAACTCCTGTATCACACACACATTATCTGCAATGTCATTTGAAACGTGTCTGTTTCAGGTCGAATATCCAAAATGACTCAACAATTCTCAACCGACTAGCTGTTAAACATTGCATATTAGCAACATTCATGGAAGATTGATTACCATGATCTTACCATTATTCATTTATCTTGATGTTCATAATAAAGATACATACAGTAGGAATATTGTGGTTATAAAATCTACAAAAAACACCAATAAAACGTGTTATGAAAAAAACTGGTTTGTCTTTTTCTTGTTGTTCTTTTGAATTTGGGAAAGCCATTTAAGTTTTAGAGATTATTGTAGTCTTTCTAAATTCATCTAGTAGCTATTGGATTGAGAACCCGGATCCCATGAGAATCGACATAGAGTTATATATACCAGCATCAAGCTGTGTTTTCTCCATATATTCAGAAAATTGATGAACATACATGAACCACAAAATGACTTTTAATAAAAGTCGGTACCTAAATTTCAAAATGTGAACGTTGCTGTCAATTTTCTCTTTTACTGATTTAATTGTTAATTAAGTATAAATATTAATGTTTTTAATTACGTACCTTGACGCGTACTTAATTACGATTAACGTGATATACGATTTGCACTTTGAGTATAAATAATATACTTTATATATATATTTAATCTATATTGCATTTTATTATATGAGGAAAAAATTTCATTGACTAAAAGCATTAACTCTTGAATCAAGTTTTTTTCGAAGCAAATATAT